>OY992888.1:88461889-88531889 GCA_963921405.1 Cepaea hortensis
ATACTCATGTCCACCAATAATACACACGTGGATGTACGGCAGTCGCTGATGACTGTTTTGTATGGTGTTTAAGCTTAGAGAAAAAAGCTGCCTACGAAGGCAACCTTGTATGTATAATATGCATACAATAAAATCTAACAACAGTATTTTTATGTATACGGTTTTGGATATGTAGGTCTGCCGGTAGATCGTGAACTAGATTGCAACTGTCCTATACAACAGTCAGGTTGTTCTTCGCATGGGATCTTAGAACTCGACTCACACATCATCAATCACACATTACACAATGGGCTGTCATGCTACTGTAAATTGTACTGGTACTTTTCAAATTGTACCGAAGTAAGGTAGCAGCAATTGGCGTATAGAGCGATGTTTATTTTAAAGTTTAAAAAAGCACCATATCACGAACCTGCTGTGGATATGTGAAGAAATATGACCATCCCATAATGTAGGTCTGAGTGCACGAAGGCATAGGAGGTCATTATCATCACCAGCAAGTGTCCTGCCAACTGGCCTAGCCGTCCATGTCTCTCCACAGATATCGCTGGTCACTGGTGTTCTGGATCAACTCTGCTGATAATAATCTCCATGCCACCACCGTCGCAGATCATTTAAACGATTCCAAGTGGCACTCGTTGAAGACATTTAGTTCTCGATTGGAACACGCTGAAGCCACAGTCAGTTGCATGCAATGGGAAGGATAGCTCGTGGAAAACAATGGATAACCCTGTTTTATAACAAAGAAGCATTATACAGAGTTATAGTAACACTTGGAGGTGTCGAGAATGAGGAGCGGGTGTAACATGTGTATCAGTGTAATGGCTAACAGAAGCCAACACTCAGCCGAGAGATGTAATCATATATGCGTATGAGTCTGTGATAAGCGTAACACAAGAGTCAGTGGTTTTTTTTGTTCTGCAACGACAAGTGGAGACAGAATAAAAAATTTAAAAAAAAACGACAGCTTTAACTACACAACATCAAGTTAATTTCTTTTAAGATATTCCTGTTAATCTTTCTATCCGTTGAGGAGTTTTCATCATTCTTCTATAAAACCACATTCCGCACATTTTTATACAATTACGCATGTGTCTACTGATTGTCTGTGATTCGCTTTCTCATATCAGGATATGCCCACATATCTCTGACGATCAGCTGCACGCAATTTGGAAGCAGACAATTTTTTGACCGTTGATTGTTATGACAGAATTGACAAACTACTAGTAAACTTGTCCAGCACACCACACACAATATGTTTGAAGTGATATAGGATCACGGCCTGCTACTCTGAGATAAGTAGCCCATTCAATATATATATATTTTAAAAAAAATAACATGCTTTCCATTCTTGTTTCGTTATTGTTGTTGTTATTAGATTTCCAATCTCCTCACCCCGTTCCTAAGCCTTAATGTAGACATTGATGTGTTTTCCCCGTGTTATATGTTGTGATTTGTGTATGTATTTGTTTACTGATGAAGTCTAGTCGCAGTTAGTCGTCCTTTGTCTTCGTAACTGTGTTCTGTAACGCTGCAAAACGTTGTTGTAAGTTACATTGTAAGTCATTTAATAGAGGGATACACATACAATAGCCATTTCTTTAGTAAATGAGAGGAGACAACTTTTAATGAGTGTAGTGGATTTTATGACGTTTTAATTGGCAGAAAAATTGTGAATTATATTTAAATGAAGATTTATGAAACTACTACAAACAATTTAAATGTAGGCTGCATCGTTTTAGATTTGTCAATAAGTTGTTTCACTTAATAAATATTATCCAACACCAAAATGTACTCAATGAGCTGTCAACATGTATTGTCTAATATACATTTAACTATGGCGTACTTTATTACTAAACATATTTAATATTTTTGGCTGGCTAGTCGGTTTCCAGCCTTTTGGCTATACTCAAAGTGTTGACATCCGCACTTGTTCTGATCAGATCCATAAACAGATGCGGTCATAACAATGGCACAGAGGGACTTGGTATATCAGGGTCGACACTTGCCCTTGGGAAACATTGAGTCTTTAAAATTATTTTTATTATTTTTGTTTTAAAAATAAATATTTGAATAGCTTTATGTTATATATTAGTTGTAATAATCATCATGTGTCATGCCGATAAGCATGAGCGGTCATGTTTTGCCATCTCACACGACATTAATTAGCCTAGCCATCCATGTATTTACTTCTCAGCCTTGCCTTTGTTCTTTTCCCCTCAATCTTGCCAATTGCCATCAAGTTCTCCAATTTATTCTTTCACATAATGAGTCCAAAACATTTTAACTGCTTAAGACTAATGTCTCTAATCAATTTATGGTTTTCATTTGTTTCTTGCAAGACTTGGTCATTTGTGTTTCTGTCTGTCCAAGGTAGTCTTTGCATTTTCGTCAGACACCACATTATCACAGCCATCAGGTGTTTTTCACCTTGTGTGCTCATTGTCCACGCTTCACATGGATAGACAAGTACAGGTTCTATGTAGTACTTCAACACACTTTTTCTCGTTGCAAATGACATCTTTGTATTAGTCAGTATGTTTTCCATCTTGCAATAGGTACTTTCTTATTCTAATCTCTTCAAGGCACATCCCCCAGATGTTATGACTGTTCTAAGATAATTGTACCGATTCACTTATTTATGAATATTACAAATAACTTGTATATTACATTGTGGTATCACCTTCTTCATAGTGACCACCATAATTTGTATCTTCCTACAATTTAATTATAACCCTAGTTGTGCAAAGTGTGCAACAACCGCAACTTTTAAATGTTGCAGTTCCTCCTCATTGTCTGCAATAAATTCTATTGAGTTGTCATACTGTTGCGTAATTCATAAACCTATAATTGCAAACGCAAAAAAAAAAACAAAAAAAAAAAAACAATGCAACATTTACATTAGGGACACTAATAGAAAGGTCAATAGAGAAACAGAAAGACATATATTTATGCTTCACAGATTATACTAAGGCATTTGATATAGTAAAATACGATGAGCTGATTAAAATGTTGGAAGATATCAACATTGATGGGAAAGATTTAAGAATAATAAGGAATATTTTCTGGAACCAAGTAGCAGCAATTAAAATTGGAAATAAAGAGGGTAGTTACGAACACATAAAGCTAGGAGTACGACAGGGATGTGTCTTGTCACCAGATCGCTTCTCCCTATATAACGATGTAGTAATGAGAGAGATCAAAGAGATGCCAGGAATACTAGTTGGAGGTTATAATAATAATAATACGCTATGCAGATGACACAGTATTTGTGGCAGATAAATCAACAGACCTACAACAATTGTTGGACACTGTAGTAACAGAGAGTGCAAGGAAAGGACTCTCCTTGAATATCAAGAAAACAGTAACAATGGTGATAACAAAGAAAATGGTGACATCAAAATGTGACATAGAAATAGAAGGAACAATTCTTAACCAAGTGGATAATTTTAGATACCTAGAGACATTTATAACATCAGATGGAAAATGTAAAACAGAGATTAAGAGCAGAATAGGGCAGGCAAAGGCCGCATTTCAGAAAATGAAGAGTATCTTGTGCAATAGGTCACTATCACTGAGTGTAAGAAAGAGAGTGCTGAAATGCTATGTAGAACCAGTTTTGCTGTATGGCAGTGAATCTTGGAATATAAATGAACAAATTAAGAAGAAATTAGAAGCAACAGAGATGTGGTTCCTTAGACGAATGGTGAGAATTCCTTGGACTGCCAGAGTCACAAACGACGACTGCCTGAAACAGGCCCAGAAACTAGAACACTATATACAACAATAAGAAAGAGACAAGCAACTTTCTTTGGTCATGTAATGAGAAGAGAGGCATTGGAGAACATCGTGACAACTGGAAAGATCGAGGGGAAGAGAGGCAGAGGCAGAGCAAGAGAAATGATGCTGGATGGACTGAGACGGTGGCACGGAGGAATATCAGCAGCAGAGTTGATCCAGAAAACCAAAGAACGAGATCTGTGGAGAGCCATGAACGAATACGCCAGCCGGCACGGCACTTGATGATGATGATGATAATTGCTTTATTATCTTATACGCTAAGTGTGAACAGAGTCAACTTTGTGTGACCATATTCTTCAACCATTTAGGAAATAGTCACACAGACGTGAACATGGCCGAAGTTGCAGATGCCCTGCTGTAACGGCTCTCTCAATGACCAAAACCAAAGAAACAAAAACGAGGCAAGTGAAATATTTCGACCACGTTAAAATAAATAACTCTCTCCTGGGCTGCATTGTAGAGACCAAGTGTTAGCCATTCAGCCTAGATCAAAGTGTAGTCTTCCGCACTTGATCTTACCCAGGGCCATAACCAGAGGCCTGCCTAGTTTACTCCAGAGGAAATGTAGCACCAATATATCTGGAACAAGACAAGATGCAGAAGATGTCGCATCAGCAAAGCGTTGCTTTATCTGTCCGTATGTTGCAGCTTTCATCCTCGAACAGTTGCCGCGCAATGACTATGGCATGATCTTCCCTGCCATGACATTTAGTTTTAAGTTGCAATTCCTTGCATTAGGGTAAGGTTTGTACCCTCCCGACGATGCTTCTACACCCGAAGCTGTTGGTACTATGTGGCGTGTCGGGTTTGGTGAGCGCCGCCCAATATTCGACATAACACAAGCAGAAAGTATGATAAACTGTCATACGTTAGCTCAGTCATATCTGACATAGAACTGACTAAAACACTCAAGCGTCTAGTATGAAATACATTTTTTTTTAAGCGCAGTGACTAGCACCCTTAACAGGGGTCATGAGTTCAAATTCGCAAAGAGAAGGATTCTAGAAAATGGCCTGTGCTAGGTAGACTCGATCTAAAGCCTGCAGCAGGAGATGCCCTGTCAATTAACGAACGAACGAACGAACGAACAATCTTTATTTTCCAAGGGTTAAGAATTGGACACGTCTTATATTTTGGCCTTCTCCGTGCAATTAGAATTCACTATGGGGATCAGCATGGCCGAATGGATACGATCGCAAGGTCTTAAATTTACAGTGTGTTAATGCCGAGGTAGCCGGGTCAATGCCTACACTGATAACTTGAACTGTAATTGTGTCTTCCCGTCATTGACTAGGGAACGTAAATAACACGTATCTCATAAGTCGGTGTGTGCTTGCCTCATGGTGAGGGACACTGGTAATAGGGAAAGCTAATCAACACGCACACATTAATCCAATGCACTATAGTATGTTTACTTTTGTCTGGCCCAATATAATATTCCATATCTCAGTAACCAACAGAGGGAAAATGATGAGATTTAGCATATAACCTTATCATTGTGTCCACCCAACAAAACAATTTGTGTTATGGAGATTGTACAGCAGATTTCAATGTTTGCTTATATATGGTATATAATTTACGGGTGAGAGATTAAGTCTACATTTTAAAATGTATTACACCTTCACCCAGACACATCCGCGCTTTTTTCAAAATTTCCTTGTGGTACACGTTATTAGCGGCGTTAAATGGGAGTGTTCAGAGGTGTCGTCGTAATGTGGGTCGTTTCGTGAAACGTGATTATTTTATGAATCGCAAACATCGGAATGTGTGAATATTGTTGAATGGGATTGATTGTAAAATGTTGTACATTTCAAAGCATCGCTGTTAAGTTGTACACATATTTTTGTCAAGAAGCTGATCGCAGGAAACTGTTTCATACTGTTACAAATCCCGAAAATGAATAGTGCCTGCATTGGGTTTGAGTAAACGGTCATTTCGTCGATGGGTGCAAGAATCTGGAATAAAACCAACATGCGATAAGCAAACGGTAGGTAGGAAGGCAATTGTAGACAGCTTTGAGGAGGATGTCATAAGGCGAGCTATTATAACAATGATGGATGCTAAAGAAACAGTGACTGGAAGAAAGCTTAGGGTTTGGTTGAGAAATAACAATAACATAGAGCTATCCAAAACAGCTTTGTGGAAAATTATAAGTACATTAGGCTTCTCTTTTAGAAAGTACAAGGAAGGTAGAAATATCCTTTGCGAGCAACAGCATTTAGGAGTCTTGAGAAGCAGATGCCTACGTGAAATAAGGGAAATGCGCAAAGAAAATTATGACATAGTGTATTTGGATGAGACGTGGATCAATGCGCACCACACAAGTGAAAAGGAATGGCAATCAATGGATGGAAAGATAAAGCGGTATGTGCCCAGTAGTAATGGACAACGCTTGGTCATAGCCTAAGCTGGTAGTACTCATAATGGCTTACTACAGAATGCTGGACTCGTGTTCGTATCAAAGCATACAGACAATAGGGATTATCATAATGAGATGAATGGTAATGCATTTAGAGATTGGCTCGAGAATGCAGTACTTCCATCTCTTGACAGACCGTCTTGCCTTATCATGGACAATGCATCATATCACAATGTTGTTGCCCAAGGAGATAAAATACATACGGCATCGAGCACAAAGGAAGCAATAAAGATATGGCTCCGAATGGAAAGTATACCATTTCCAGAAATACATTTCAAGCTACAGTTGGTGTACCTTGTAAAACAGGAGCAAACAAGCAAGAAATATCAAATCGAAAAGTTGATAGAAGAGCGTGGTCATAGGTGCTTGAGACTTCCGCCGTACCATTCTCATTCAAACCCTATAGAACTTGTGTGGGCTAAAATTAAAGGACAGGTGGCAGCTGACAATACTACATTCAAATTGGCCGATGTCAAGTGTCAAGATACTAACCCAGTCCGCGCTATTAAATATTGATAAAAGTTACTGGAAAAAATGTGAGGACCATGTGTTGAAAGAGGAAGAGGAATATTGGAGAAAGGATGGATTGAATTTTATGCAACCGAGAGCAGTCGTCAACCTATTGGAATCGTCCGACACAGATTAAGGTCTGGGCAGATTGCAGACCTTAATCCACATGCACACTTACTAGGATAATTTGCTCCAACTATTCAGATGAATTGCAGGCCCTAAACATTACAGCATCAGCACAATGTCAATGGCAACAGATTGTATTCCAAAGTGATGAATTTTCAATTCCGGAAGCCCTTAGCGGTGACAAACAACTGGTACTGAAGAACGAAAAAAACACTAAAGGCATTGAATACCAACGGAAGAGTACTATGGCTGTGGAATCTGACATAGTGTTGCATTCCATGAAACGTGAGAACAAACACGTTGTCAAATGAGGGGACAACACACGAACATACGAATCAATCTATAAACTTCAATGAAAAAAGAGCCAACAGCTTGGCCGTTAAGAAAGAAGCCCACTACAGAGACACAGACAACTATTTTTATAGTGCAAAACAGGTAATAATCATGTTCCGTCTCTGAACGGTAAACAGCAGAGTAGACAATATTTCACTAAGACTCAAAGCAGGTCGGTCACCCATGTGTACGTGTGAAAAAACTACACAGACAGCTGAACAGATCTTTAACAATTGACACATGGCGACTAAATTGCGGTATCATTTCTGGTCACTTCATACGCACATTAATGCACAGCTACTTGGAAGCTGTCACCAACTCAATATAAAAAGCTAAATGCATCCTAGTAACATGATTCCGTGTGTACATATTATTAACCAGCAGCTGAAGGCACAAGAATGAAATGAAAAATAAGGTAGGAAATATATTCCATCTACTTTCCTGTCAATTTACACATTATTTACCCAATGCCTCTGTAAATTCTGCCTTTACTAATATTACACATTGCACCCCTCACGGGATTCTCCGTGGTGAAGTGTCAAGTCGTCTGACTTGGGCTCCGAAGGTTGTGTGTTGGATTCCGGACCGCGTCCTTCATTTCACGAGTGCATTTTTTTTGGAGGCTCCCGAGGGTCGTCGCCGGAGCTACGGAGTTCCTGCTTTGTGCAACCCTTTACGCGCTGCGGAAAGAGACTGAGCCATATGGGATAAAAACCGGGTGCAATGCAGTCGACCCTGTCGACTTTCAAGTGACTTTTTTTTCATTGCACCCACTCCCATACGAATCTGGCTACGCCTTCTACTTGTGTCGTTACCCGAAATGACGTGCTTTACTGTAAAGCTTGTTTGTTAGCATGAATTCACTACATTTTCGCCAAAACATCAAAGAAATGTCGCCGCGTTCGATGATTTAAGTAGCCTTTGGACCTATCAAAGACATATTCCATTGGTGGGGGTAAATATAAGACGGCACGAAAACTTTTATAATGATGCAACAGACAGTTTTTATTAAAATTTGATCGTGAATGAAGGCACTCTTTTCTGAACAGACTATAGAAGTAGTAGCACGTGAATGGACTACGTTTGATTTCAAAGCACCACAATGTGTGCACGTGGGTAACCTGTCTCTGCTTCCATAGACTATAGATGGATCTGATGATTGTGATACTGTGTTTATGCGTCCTTCTATTTGCTTTTTTGTTTCTAAAGATGTTCTGTCATCATCATCAGTTGCCATGCCTATAAGCGTGGGCAGTCATGTGTCGCCGTCTCACTCGATCACTAGGTGTCGTGAATCAGGTCAGCGTTCTTGACTCGACCATGCCACGTGGCCAAACCTTCCATGCATTTACTGCTCTCCCTCCTCCTTGATCTCTTCCCATCGATCTTGCCAATTGTCACCAAGTTCTCCAATTTATTTCTTCTCATAATGTGACCGAAATAGTGTGACTGTCTGCGTCTAATGTCTCTAATCAGTTTACGGTTTTCATTTCTTTCTTGTAGGACTTGGTAATTGGCTTTCTGTCTGTCCATTGTATTCTTTGCATTTTCCTCAGAAACCCCATTCCCACAACCATCAGATGTTTTTCAGCATGGTAGCCCATCGTCCACATTTAACATCCATACATAAGTATTATTTCTATGTAGCACCATAACATGCTTGTTCTCGATGCAAATGATCTTCTTCTTCTTCAGCGTTCCGAGCCATTGAGGTTCTTTGCTGCAAATACAATCCGTCTCCATTCGTCTCTCTGGTGGACCTTCTCTTGCCAGTCGTTGATTCCAAGTGCTTGTAGGTCTGTACATGTATTATCTCTCCACCGTCTTCTTGGTCTACCTCGGGGTCTACGGTCATTTATTTCCTGAGTGTAAGCGAGTTTTGTTTCCCTATTATCTTCCATTCTTTCTATATGCCCCAGCCATTGTAGTCTATTAGCCTTCATGATACCAGTGATTAGCGGGGACTTAAACAGATCATAAATGTCTTTGTTACTTCTTCTTTTCCACTCTCCACTTTGTGTATCCCTAATGGGTCCAAAGATGCGTCTTAAAACTTTGTTCTCAAAGATTTGTAACAAGGCTTCGTCTCCTTTCGTTGTACTCCAGGTTTCAGAGCCATACAGCACAACTGGTCTGATCAGTGTTTTGTATATTGTGATTTTGGTGTTACGAGATAGCGCCTTTGATTTTAGTAGATGTTGTAGTGCATAGTATATCTTATTTCCAGAGTTCGATGCAAATGATATGTTTTTTATTTGTCAGTACGGTTTCCATCTTGCAAATGGCTACTTTCGCCAAGGCGATTCTTATTATAATCTCTTAATTACATCTCCCATCAGATGATATCTCTGTCCCGAGATAACTGCACCTATTCAATTGTTTAAGAATATCCTCATTTACTTAAATTAGTTTCTATAGTATCTCTATTTTACCTAATATATTTATTGTCTCTATTAAATGCCTGTGAATGTAAATGTTATAGACGGGTTCTTAGAATATCTTGGGTGAAGAAAAGAACAAATGCATCCATACTTCAAGAGCTGAATATTAAAGAAGGTTGGCTATTAAAGATGATAAAACAAAGAAAATTGATATATTTAGGTCACTTGAAAGGTCACGACAGATTGGAGAAAATAATAATGAAGGGGTATATGCCTGGGAATTGAGGTAAAGGATGGCCAAAGAGAAAATGGGTGTAGGATGTAGCGTATGATCTCCAGATGAGTGTATCCGGCGCGGGAACGAGCAGTTTTCCGGAAGGTTGTTATGGGAGGGAGGTTCTGCAAAGGACATGATACTAAATGAATGAATGCATCTCTGTTATTTATATTTTCCCTATTATCTATATTGTCTATAATATATCTATTTTTTAAGTTTTCTACATTTTCTCAGTTATCTCTATATTCTCTATTATCTCTATTTTCTATATTATCTCTATATTCTCTATTATCTCTATGTTCTCTATTATCTCTATTTTCTCTATTATCTATATATTCTCTATTATCTCTATTTTCTCTTTATCTCTATCTTCTCTATTATCTCTATATTCTCTATTATCTCTATTTTCTCTATTATCTCTATGTTCTCTATTATCTCTATGCTCTCTATTATCTCTATTTTCTATATTATCTCTATGCTCTCTATTATCTCTATGTTCTCTATTATCTCTATTTTCTATATTATCTCTATGTTCTCTATTATCTCTATTTTCTATATTATCTCTATGCTCTCTATTATCTCTATTTTCTATATTATCTCTATGCTCTCTATTATCTCTATGTTCTCTATTATCTCTATTTTCTATATTATCTCTATGTTCTCTATTATCTCTATTTTCTATATTATCTCTATGCTCTCTATTATCTCTATGTTCTCTATTATCTCTATTTTCTATATTATCTCTATGCTCTCTATTATCTCTATGTTCTCTATTATCTCTATTTTCTATATTATCTCTATATTCTCTATTATCTCTATTATCTCTATATTCTCTATTATCTCTATTTTATCTATTATCTCTATGTTCTCTATTATCTCTATTTTCTATATCATCTCTATGTTCTCTATTATCTCAATGTTCACTATTTTCTCCATTTTCTCCCAAGAGAAGTAGTTACATCGACTATCACTTGCTCTGAAGGTCATTGATACGATTTGGGGCTACGTCGTTCGGTTCATGAATGCAATTATTTCCGAAGACTCGTGGGTGTCGTAGCTGGAGCTACGGAGTTCGTGTTCATGTAAACAACATCGAATGTTGAGGTAGTCGTGGATCGACAACACAGTATTGCGTGCCTACACTTACACAGGCATACGGACGTATGACAACACAGTATTGCGTGCCTACACTCACACAGGCATACTGACGTATGACAACACAGTATTGCGTGCCTACACTCACACAGGCATACTGACGTATGACAACACAGTATTGCGTGCCTACACTCACACAGGCATACGGACGTATGACAACACAGTATTGCGTGCCTACACTCACACAGGCATACGGACGTATGACAACACAGTATTGCGTGCCTACACTCACACAGGCATACTGACGTATGACAACACAGTATTGCGTGCCTACACTCACACAGGCATACTGACGTATGACAACACAGTATTGCGTGCCTACACTCACACAGGCATACGGACGTATGACAACACAGTATTGCGTGCCTACACTCACACAGGCATACTGACGTATGACAACACAGTATTGCGTGCCTACACTCACACAGGCATACTGACGTATGACAACACAGTATTGCGTGCCTACACTCACACAGGCATACGGACGTATGACAACACAGTATTGCGTGCCTACACTCACACAGACATACGGACGTATGACAACACAGTATTGCGTGCCTACACTCACGCAGACATACGGACGTATGACAACACAGTATTGCGTGCCTACACTCACACAGACATACGGACGTATGAAAACACAGTATTGCGTGTCTACACTTACACAGGCATACGGACGCATGAAAACACAGTATTGCGTGCCTACACTTACACAGGCATACGGACGCATGAAAACACAGTATTGCGTGCCTACACTTACACAGGCATACGGACGTATGACAACACAGTATTGCGTGCCTACACTCACACAGACATACGGACGTATGACAACACAGTATTGCGTGCCTACACTCACACAGGCATACGGACGTATGACAACACAGTATTGCGTGCCTACACTCACACAGGCATACGGACGTATGACAACACAGTATTGCGTGCCTACACTTACACAGACATACGGACGTATGACAACACAGTATTGCGTGCCTACACTTACACAGACATACGGACGTATGACAACACAGTATTGCGTGCCTACACTCACACAGACATACGGACGTATGACAACACAGTATTGCGTGCCTACACTCACACAGACATACGGACGTATGACAACACAGTATTGCGTGCCCACACTCACACAGGCATACGGACGTATGACAACACAGTATTGCATGCCCACACTCACACAGACATACGGACGTATGACAACACAGTATTGCGTGCCTACACTCACACAGACATACGGACGTATGACAACACAGTATTGCGTGCCTACACTCACACAGACATACGGACGTATGACAACACAGTATTGCGTGCCCACACTCACACAGACATACACACGTACATTCATACACACATACAGCCGAATGACAGATGAAGACACTTAGATGTGGTCGCATGATCAACGTGTGGTCTTGGCAATGCAGCGAGTAAAAAAGAAAGTGGTGTCTTTTAAGGTGGCCGAAATATTTCACTTGCCTCGTTTTTGTGTCTTTTGTTTTGGTGACTGAGAGAGGACCTAGAGTTGGGCATCTCCAACACCAGCCATGTTTACGTTTGTGTGCATTCCTTTCTGGCTGGTTGAAGATTATGGCCACATGATGCTGAGATTGTTCACACCAAGCGTACACAGATAATACAGCAATTGAAGACATGATTTACACAGTTTTACGAATATCACTAAAACCATGCCCTTTGTGATTTAATAGTCAGGTTTGCGTACACAAGCTTGTCATTTCTTTGTGAAAGATACACAGATCGATTATGATATGTTTCAAAATCGTATACAGCGATTACGAACGTGAATCGCATTCGCTACCCCTTCGTCACAAACGCCAGCAAATGTTGAAGTGCAAGCAAGATTTCATAAGATAACACATATGTTCATGCAATCTATCTTAACTGAGGCAGGAACAAGAGATCGTCAGAACTATAGTGGGCTAATCCTGCTGTGCAAAAGCGTATCATAGGCAATCAGTACGCACGCGAGGAATTGTGTAAAGATGCGTGGTGTATGGTTTTATGGAAGAATGATGCGAGAACCGTGCAGCGAGTAATAAGGATATCTCTAAAGAGGTTAACTTGATGTTTCATATGTTAAGCTGTTGTTTTGTAACAGTGCCCACGTGTCATTGCAATAACAAACAAACAAAATACCCACTGTCTTCTGTTCCTCCTATCACAGCGCCATCAGTGTATATGACTGTATCACTCGGCTGTCAGTTGCTGTCTCTCAGCCGTTACAATGTTTATTTGTTAGGAAGCACCATTAACCTTTGTTTGCCACAAGCTACCCTGCCCACTCCACAGAACTGACGGTTTGAGTCTTCATCCTGTGCAAATCCAACACCTGCTTCTCTTCAACGAGTGTCCGTTGATATCGTTGACATTTTAAATGATCTGCGACAGTGGTGACTTGGAGGAATATTATCATCAGAGTTGATCCAGAATACCAGTGGCGAAACATGAACGGCTGGGTCAGTTGGCAGGACACATGATGACGTTGGCAATGACCTCCTATTCCTTGGTGTACTCAGACCTACATTATGTGATGTTCATATTTCTTCACATACCCACAGCAGGTTCCTGATATGGTGCAATTTTTATTTCTTTTTAATTTAAAAAAAAAAAAAATAAATATCGCCTCACACGCCAGTTGCTGCTACCTTACTTGGGTCGAATTTAAAAAGTACCGTTACAATTGTGCAGTAGCATGGCAGCCCATTGTGTAATAATGTGTGAGTCAGAGTTCTAAGATCCCATGCGAAGAACAACCTGACTTTTGTATAGGACAGATGCAATCTAGTTCACGATCTACGAGCAGACCTACATATCCAAAACCGTATACATGAAAATATCGTTGTTAATTCTGTTGTATGTATACTCTGCATACAAGGTTGCCTTTATAGGCAGCTCTTTTATTCTCCAAGCCTCCATAAACACCATATAAAACAAACAACAACGAATGCCGCACATCCACTTGTGTATTATGGATGCTGGGCTTCTGGTTGACTGCCACTGCCATCAGCGATGAACAGTATTTTCGTGGACTGTGTGGATGAACATCTAGGAAACATTCAGATAGGAAATTGACAGCCGATTCCATCAGAGATGAACAGGATGTTTCATGGGGGTCTGGTGAGTTGACATTTTGGTGGCGGCATTATGCACAGTGTATCTTGTGGGCTGTTGTTTGTCGAGACTCCTGTCTTTTCCACTTTTCACATTGGGCAGTGGGTAGCGTTTTGTGTGATATTCACTGGCACAGGAACGGAGCATAATGGGGACGAGCCGTTGCTGTGAAGATGGAACTGCGACTAACTACCTGACTAACTAACTAACTAATTATCTGTATCTTCTCCCCATCAACATATTTCTACCACCAAATTTGATATCATCTTAAGGCACGTGAACACGTGCCTGCCAAAAATGTCGACAAACAACATAGATAATCAACCTGCAAAGTAGCAGCTATTACGCTATGTATATTATCCCGAGAAAGACTACACTTCTGTCGATATATTATCTAATATATGTGGTCACATTCTGGAAATCTAAGATATTAAAATATGTTAAAATTACTTTAGTGGCTATTCAACTTAAGGCTTTGAGATTTCATTAAAACTATACAATGCTATCTATTAGTCTCTGTACTTTCCATCTGCCTTTAAAGTTGCTAAAGTGTATCCTCTACTTAAAAATGGCTCAACTGATATTAACGTCTTGGGTAATTATAGACCTATTTCCTTACTATCGTCGCTATCAAAGCCATTAGAAAAACATATGCATAAAATAACACTACATCATTTAATTAACAACGATCTAATAATTGACAGTCAATCTGGGTTTCGACCTAAATATTCTTGCCATAGTGCCCTAACAAAAATTACCGATAACTGGCATCTTTGTATCAACAATGGCAACATTTGTGGAGCAGTATTTGTAGACTTTAAAAAAGCCTTTGATATGGTAGATCATGATATTTTAATTAGAAAATTAAAACAAATGAAGACTAGCACCAACATGGTGAACCTAATTACGTCATTTTTATCTGACAGACAACAAGTAGTGTCCTTCAATAACTGTCTATCAAGACCCACACAACTTAATTTTGGGGTGCCTCAGGGCTCAATACTAGGTCCGCTGCTTTTTGCAGTGTATATTAACGATCTTCCTTTATACCTCAATACTTCGTGTGATCTATTTGCTGACGACTGTACTATTTACACAAGTCAAGAGAGCCTTTGTGACTTAGAGAGCTCTTTACAAAACGAACTTGACAACCTTAGTAGATGGAGCAATGACAATCGCATGTTAATTAACATTGACAAAACCAAATCCATGCTAATAACGACCAGACAAAACCTACAGACCCTAGCCATAACTGGGACACCGCTCGAGCTCCACGTGGACACGTTACCTATAATTAATGTAAATGAACATAAAACATTAGGTCTTTTAATTGACAGACATTTAAACTGGAGCCCTCATGTTCACGTCCTTACCAAGAGAATAGCACAAAAAGTTTACCAACTTGCTAAAATTCAACACTTTTTGGATGAAAGCACACGAAAAATATTCTATGCATCCTATATCCAATCACCTCTCGATTAGTGTTCCACAGTCTGGGATGGTTGCCCTAAATCTAATATGAAACGATTGTGTTCACTTCAAAACCGCGCTATACGTCTAGTTTCTAGCATAAAGCACGTTGAAAAAAATAAATTATACAGCCATCTAAGACTTCTACCACTTCAAAAGCTCTTCCTTTTTAACAAAGCCAAATTAGTGAGTAAAATTATATCTGAAAATACCCCAGAGTATCTTCTACCGTTAATTCAATCTAATGCAATGAACAGTAAGCGCTTAAATTTATTACAGCTTCCTAAGCCTAGATTGGACTTATACAAAACTTGTTTCGCATATTCTGGTGCTCACTTGTGGAATAGCCTTCCACCAGAACTGAAAACACCAATGAGTCCCTACACATTCAACCGAAAACTCTTTCAATACTTACTTCATACCGACTATATGCCTCCATAAGTCACCTACTAGTATCAATTTTCCACTATCATTCTTCACTGTATGTGTGTGAGCGAGACAGTGGGTGAGAGAGTGAGTGAGAAAGAGTGTGAGTGGAAGAATTAGTATGAGTGAGAGTGAGTGAGTATGCATGTGCGTGTGCCTGAGTGAGTGTAAAAGTGAGTGGGTGGGTGTGGACATATGTGTGAGAGATTTAGTTAGGGAATGAGTGAATCTGAGAGAGTGGGTGTGTTGTGTGTCTGCCTGTCTGTGTGATAGAGTGTGAAAGTTAGTGAGTGAGTGTGAGTTAGAGAGTCAGCGAGTAAATGAGTGAGTAAGGGAGCGTGAGTGAGTGAGAGGGAATTTGTGGGTATGCGTGTATGTGCTCGAATGAGTGAGTGTGAGAGCGAGTGAGTGTGCAAAAGAGAGAGCGTGGGTGAATGAGAGAGTGCATGAGAAGTGTGATGTATGTGTGTGTTATGTCTGAATGGGTGTACATGTGTGTGTACATGTGTGTATCTGTGTGTGCCTCTGTGTGTATGTCTGTACGTGTGTTAAGGTTGCGTTTATGTGTTTATATGCATTTATATGCATGTTCGTGTGCATATGTGTGTGTGGATGAGTGTGTGTGTGTGTGTGTGTGTGTGCTCGTGTATGTATTGTATATCTTTGTATGTGTAAGTGTGCATGCATGCAGTGTATGCGAGGGAGTGTATACTCGGGTGTTATGTGAGTACGTGTGAGTAAGTATATGGATGTGTGCGGGTGTGTGTATGTACATGTGTGTGAGAGAAGAGAGAGAGATAGAGAGAGAGAGAGAGTGAGAGAGAGAGAGAGAGAGAGAGAGAGAGAGAGAGAGAGAGAGAGAGAGAGAGAGAGAGAGAGTTGAGCGCAAGCATTTCATGTAACATGCCATTCCATATATTTTTTTTTTTTTGGTTTTTTTTGTTTGTTTTTTGTTTTGTTTATTCTCATCTTATCATGTTGTATGCCATTTGATTTTATCATGTATAATATAACATTACTGTGATGTGAGTGAGAGAGGGAGAAAGAGCAAGTGAGAGAGAGAGAAAAGGAGAGAGAGAGACAGAGAGAGAGAGAGAGAGAGAGAGAGAGAGAGAGAGAGAGAGAGAGAGAGAGAAGAGAGTGTTGAATTGCATCATTAATTTTTACGCTTTTTTTTGTTTGGGTGGGTGAATGGGGGTGCAGGAGATTGTATGGGTTGGGGGATGGGTGTGTAATGGGTGTGGGGGATGAGTGTGGGGATGTCTGTGAATGGGATATGTCTGCGTGGGTGGGAGTGTGTGAGTGTGGATGGGGTAAATGTGAGTGGGTGGAGGATGTATGTGTGGGTGGCGAGAATGTTTGTAGGTGGAGGATGTGTGAGTTGGTGGGGAGATGTGTGGGCGGGGATGTGTATGGGGGAAGGTATATGGGGTCGGGGGTGTGTATGTGTGGGGGGAATGTGTTTATGGGTGGAGTTTTGTGCGGGAGGGGAGATGTGTGAGAGGTGGGGAGGTGTGGGATGTGCAGGTGATTGAAGGGTGAGTAAGAGAGAGTGGGTGAATGTGTGTGTGTCTGTGTACTTGTCTGTGCTTGTAAGAGAGTGAGTTAGTGTGGTTTAGAGAGTAAATGAGTGAGTGAGAGGATGAGATTATGTGAGGCAGCGTGTATGTGTGAGTAAGTGTGTGGGTGGATGGGTTGGTGTGTACGTGTGTCCATATGTGTGTATGCGTATGTTTATGTGTGTGTATGTGTGTGCACGTCTGAATGCGGGTGTGTATGTGTAAGTGTGTATAAATGTGCGTTTGTATGTGTGCTTGTGTGTGTAAGTATGTTTATATGTGTGCGTAAATGTATGCGTGTGTTTATATGTATGTACGTGTGCATATGTGTGTATGTGCGTGTATATATAGGTATATGTGTACGTTTGTGAGTGTCTATGGGTGCGTGTTAGTGAGAAGAGAGCGAGAAAGACAGAGAAAGAAAGAGAGAGAGATTTAAGCGCACGCATATCATGTAACATGCTATTCCATATATGTTGTGTATTCTCATGTTCATATTACCATTTTGAATGCCAACTGATGTTATAATTTATAACATGAACACATGTACATCACTGTAGAGTGGGTGAGAGAATTAGAGAGTATGAGCGAGAGCGAGAGAGAGAGAGAGAGAGAGAGAGAGAGAGAGAGAGAGAGAGAGAGAGAGAGAGAGAGAGAGAGAGAGAGAGAGAGAGAGAGAGAGAGAGAGAGAGAGAGAGAGAGAGAGAGAGAGAGTTGAATTGCATCACTAAATTTTAAGTTACAAAATGTATATGTACAATTTTTCTCCATTTTCTTTACAATTTTGCGACAATGCTCACGACAATCGTCACTGTATGCGTGTGTAAAGTGTGGGAGTTTGATCATAATAGTAGGTTGGGGGATGGGGGAATGTGTGTGTGTGTGTGGGTGGGCGGGGTGGGATTGTGTGGGTAGGTGGGGGATTTGTGTGTGGGTACGTGCGGGATGTATGGGTTGGCGGGGAGATGTGTGTGTGGGTGGGGATGTGTGTTTTGCTAGGTGGTTGTGGGTGAGTTTGTGGAGAAGGATATGTTGGTGGATGATTGATGGTGGGTTATGGGATGGGTGGGGGTATATGTATGGGTGGGGAGATGTGGGTGTGGGGATGTGTGCAGGTGGCGGTGGTTGTGGGTTTGGGGGTGTGGGTGAGGGATGTGTTTGGGTGTGGGATGTTTGGGTGGATGGGTGGGGAGTGTGTGTGGGTGAGATATGTGTGGGGGGTGTATGTGGGTTGGAGAGGGGTGCATGATGGGTGTGGGTGATGGATTTGGAGATGTGTGTGTGGGTGAAGGATATATCTGGCAGGGTGGGGAAGTGTGGCTGGATGGAGGATGTATGTGAGGGTAGTGAGGGTGATTGTAGTTGGGGGATGTGTGTATGGGTAGGAGATGTGTGGGGAGATGTGTGTGTGGGTGAGGGATGTATCTTTGGGATTTTGTGGGTGTGGTGTTGTGTGGGAGGGGAGCTGGGTGTGGATAAATGATGTGTGTGTGGGTGGGTGAAGGTGTGGTTGGGTTTGCGGGTTGGTGAAGGATGTGTGTGAGGGTGGGAATGTGTGCTTAGATGGGTGGTTGGGGTGTGTGAGTGTGGGTGGGTAGATAGGAGATGTATGTGTTGATGAGTGGGTAAGGGATGTGTGGGTGTTAGTGGTTGAGGGATAAGTATGTATGTCTAGGGATGTGTGAGGGGATGATTGTATGAGTTGTGGATGTGTGTGTGGGTTGTGTGTGTGCGTGGATGGGAGGTGTGTGTTTGTGAATGGGGGATGTGTTGGTGGGTGGGGATGTGTGTGAGGGATGTGTGTATGGGTGGGGAGATTGTGCGTCGGTGGGGATGTGTGTGTATATGGGTAGGGGTGTGTGGTTAAGGGATGTGTGGCTGGGGGATGGTTGGATGGAGGATGTGTGGTTGGGTAGAGGATGTGTGGGTGGGTGATTGTATATGAGTAAGGGTGTGTGGTTAAGGGATGTTTGGTTGGGGGATGGGTGGGTAGAGGATGTGTGGGTGGGTGAGTGTGTGCAGGTTAGGAGATGGTGGGGGTGTTTGTAGGTGTGGGCTCGGGATCTGTGAGTGGGCTGGGGGAGAAGGAGATTATGTGGGTGGGTGCGGAATTTGTGTGTGGGTAGGTGCGGAATATGTGAGTTGACGGGGAGATGTGTGGGTGGTTGAGGAATGTGTGTTTCGCTGAGTGGGTGGAGGTGTGTGGGTGGAGGAGGATATGTGGGTGAGTGATTGTTGGTGGGTAATGGGACGGGTAGAGGATATGTGAGTGGGTGGGGAGATGTGTAGGTGGTGGATGTGTGGGTTATTGAATGTATGTGTGCTTGGGGTGTGGGTGGTTGGGATGTGTGGTGTGTGTGGGTGGGGAGATGTGTAGGTGTAGGGATGTGGTGAATGGGTGGGGGAATGTATGTGTGTGTGGGTTATGTGTATGGTTGGGTGGGGGAGTTGGAGTGAATGGGGGATGTGTGGGTGGGTGGTGGATGGTCTCATAACATAGTAATATGCATTGTTTATGTTTACAAAATTCATGTGACAATGTTTTTTCCTATGCACTGCTGATGAAAGAAAGATGAGTGAATGGAAGGGCCGAATGTAAGACAGGCCTGCGTGCCCAATTTGTTACCCTTTGAAAATAAAGTCTGTTCGTTTGTTCTGTGGCGAAGTTGTCAAGCCGTTTGACTTGTGATCCGAAGTTTGTGGGTTCAATTCCGGGCCGCACCCTTCGGTTTACGAGTTAAATGTTTCGGAGACTCCTGTGGGTCGTCGCTAAAAGGTACGGAGTTCGTGCTTTGTGCGACGCTTTCCGCGCTGCGGAAAGAGACCGAGCCATATGGGATAAAACCCGGTGCGATGAAGTCGACCCTGTCGACTTTTAAGCGACTTTTTTAATGCTATCTATTAACTAAGTAATTTCATTACACAGTCTTTATTTATATACTCCAATACATTAATTTCCTTGTCTCCCTTGTTTATTTAAACAGTGATTTTGTTTATGTCTCTTGATACTATCATTTAAGAGTATATAAACAAAGGCTGAGTAATGACATTACTTTGTTAATAGAAAGCATTGTGTGGTTTTAATGAAATCTACAAGTCTTACGTTGAAGAGTCACTAAAGTAATTTTTAAGTTATTGTAATATCTTAGATTTCCAGAATGTGACCACGCATAGTAGATGATATATCGAAATAATTGTAGTCTACCTGGGGATGATATATCAAGTGTAATATGCGCTACTTTGCAGATGTTTAAGTATTTTATTTTTTTACATTTTTGGCTGGCACGTCTACACGAGTCTCATTATGATATCAAATTTGGTGGTAGAGATATGTTGATGGGGAGAAGTAACAGATAATACCGATGTCCATCTATAGTACACAAGTGGATGTACGGCAGTCACTGATGTCTATTTTGTATAGTGTTTATAGAAGCTTAGAGAAGAAGAGAGCTGCCTATAAAGGCAACCTTGTATGTAGAGTATGCATACAACAGAATTAACAACCATAATTTCATGTATAAGGTTTTGGATATGTAGGTCTGCCCGTAGATCGTAAACCAGACTGCAACTGTCCTATACAAAAGTCAGGTTGTTCTTAGCATGGGATATTAGAACTCTGACTCACACATTATTACACAATTTGCTGGCATGCTACTGTACAACTGTAACGGTACTTTTTTTTATAATTCGACCGAAGTAAGGTAACAGCAACTGACAAAAAAAAAAAAAAAAAAACAGCAAATTGTACCATATCACGAACCTGCTGAATGTAAGTGAAGAAATATGACCATCACATAATGTCGGTCTGAGTGCACGAAGGAAGAGGCCGTTCATGTCTCTCTACAGATATCAGTCCCTGATGTTGTAGATCAACTCTGCTGATGATATTCCTCCCTGCCAACATCGTGGCAGATCATTGAAATGATACCAAGGAACACAAGGTGAAGGGAAGCGAGTCTTGGATGACACAAACCGAAGGAAATGATGTCCACTCTCTTGCATTATAAACGTGTATGTTCTGTTCCCTCGAGTGGAGAGGTCACGTGAGCTTGTGATTAGTCGGTCATATTTTATCTTCTGACATTGAGATACCATGTGATTATGTTTATTCGATGTTCACGAATCATCGGGTGTTTGAGGAATGTACCCCGTGATGTTTTTTTTTTTTTTTGCATATCCTTTACAGGACATCGCTGTCAACAGCAGCATCTTTCAGCTGTCTGTTGATTTCTTGGCAAGATTACTCTCAGTAGTTTGCCATTGCTTTCTGAGCGGCCGGCTCAGTATCCCGCAAGTCACCAGCGGGGGTCGAACCGCTCCCAGTTCTCTCCCGCTACGAGACTCTGCGTGATAAACGGGATTACGGAGAAAGTGTTGTAACCCCTCAGCCAGAGAGACCGGCACGCCGTGATTTAGTTCTGCTGAATTCAAGGCATTGATTTGTAGGCTAGTCGAGTGGTTGGTCGGGTGGTTGGGTGGTTGGGCGGTGGGTTGGCTGGCTAGTTCGTTGATTGGGTTCTTGGTTTTTTTTTTTTTTTGTAGGCGTGTTTGATGGTTGTCTATCAGATTGGATAGATAGGTCGTTGGGTGGTTTGGTGGCTGATTGAATATTTGATGTGTACATTGCTGATCGTTTGGATGGTTGGTTGGTGGGTTGGTTGGTGGGTGGGATTTTAGTTTGGCTGGTTGTTTCGTTGAGAATATTATTATTATTATTATTATTATTATTATTATTATTATTATTATTATTATTATTATTATTAATTATTGCTTCATTGATTTATTTTTGCTATCCATTGATAACATTTCCGTTAACCTGGCCTAAATTACATGAAACGTATTTGTGTATGTATGTGGCGGTTTTCGCAAGATATGTATTTCAAAACAATGTTTTCCCGTAGTGAATTTGAATAACGAAGACACAAACAATAGATTGCACGATTTATTGCCTGGCATATTTCGCTGCATCTCGTCAGGTACATACTGCAGAAATCACACAACTTACGTGAAATTAACTAGATAAATCCTTCAAGTTGAAATATACACATATTCGCACAGTAATGTCACTTATCTACCACGGTAATTTTAAGCTGACTAACATGTCTTTCTGTTTACACAATTCTGGCTTGCGTTGATAGATCATAATTGCTTCTGCAAATTTTAACAAGCGAGTATTTTGTGTTCTAAACAACACGCGAAATGCAGTGTCTCTGGACACAACGTTACCACTGGCGACAATGTGTCTGCCGATTGAAGACGCCGGGAGCTTCCGGTGTGTCGGCTCCTCGCGGCTAGCCACTCCTGTGTGTTGTATCTTGTTGACCCATTGAGGTATGTGTTCTGACACCCGTTTGTTAAGCTGTCTCTCCGTTCGACCAATGTAAACGGCCTGGCATCTACATGTGAATTGGTAAATACAATTGTTTGTGGCGTACAGAGGAACAGGCTCTTTGACTGTTGGTGTAGGAATGGGTACGGTTTTACATCTAATGACTGGAGTTGCCGCACAGAATGTTCGACCTACTGCTGTAGTAAGCCGGTCTTGTAGACGTTGCATTACGTCATCCCCTCGAAAGGTTAGCTGGATGAATACCTTGAGTTTAGGGACTGTAGTTACGTCTGCTTTGGGTTTGGGCTGTTGGCAATGGCGCTTTATAAATCCTGTGGAGTACCCATTCAGGTTTAAGACATTCTTCAGAGTTTCAAATTCCTCTGTCAGTGTGTCCTGGGTGCATATCTTTCTAGCACGGTCAAACAAGGTCCGTACTAAGCCCCGTTTGTACTGGACAGGTGTGAAGCTCTGAAAATTTAGGTATTGGCCAGTCCATGTTTCTTTGCGGTACACCGATCTTTGGATTGTGCCGTCTGCTCTACGTCTCATTAGAATATCTAGGAACGGTAACGCTTCGTTGTGTTCGTGTTCCATAGATAGAGAGATGTTTTTATGCGTCTTGTTCATTGTGGCCTGAAACGATGTTGCTTGTAGCTCGTCTGTGGTGATAATTAGTATATCGTCCACATAACGCCGGTAAAAGGCCAAGTTGTTGATGTCTGAGGATCTCTTTTCTTCTAAGTGTGCCATGAAGATGTCCGCTAGAATAGGACCAAGAGGACTCCCCATGGCCACTCCGTCAATTTGGCGGTATGACTTAGTTAGAAAATTGAATTGGATGTTGGCGGTACATAGTAGTAGTAGCCTCTCCAAAATAGGTGTTGGTATGCCTAATTTTAGTTGTTTGTCTTCAATGCGTTCCCTTATTATTTTCACTGTCTCCTCTAATGGAACGTTAGTGAATAGGGAGGCTATATCCATGGATGCCATGTGTTTGTTATTTATGTCCATAGTATCCAATAATTCCACCAGTTGGAATGTATCTCTGAGTATTTTTGGATCGAAGGACTGTCGTACTGGCTTTAACATTTCGGCTAACCATCTCGCCATTCGGTGTTGTGCAGAGTTAACCATGGACAGGATCGGTCTTAGCGGGATGCCGGGCTTGTGAAGTTTGGGTAGACCGTACATCTGAGGAGTGTGCGAGCCACGTGGTGTGAGCGTTTTTGCAGTGGCCTCACTGATGGATTACTCAAGCTGAAGTGTAAAGTATCGCTACAGGATTGTCGATTGAGATTTCTCGAGGAATGCCTAAGGACGGGGATATTTCCTCACCGGTATTTCAGATCTCTGAGGACGGACAGAATATGTCCGACAAGAAAAAACCTGAGACGACTGACAAAAAAACCAGATAGAAGAAACCCAGGCCAAGCTGGCCAACTTGAAGCGCATACACAGTTCTGCCTACTACGTCACCCAAGAATTGAGCTTGTATGGCTACTTGAAGTTCACTAAATTCTGTACAGAAACAGTGTACAAGGTGAAAATCGCAGAGAATGCTCGCCTCAACAAATCACTGAGCACTGAAAAGATAACAACGTCAGTACTAGACAACCCAGAGAAGTATGTGAGGAACTTATCGTCATACGTACTCAACAACATTGAAACAGAGGCCCTTGCATACGGATTAAAATTCTGCATAAAGCCTAAACACATCAACCGTGTTGAGTCGCAAGCACAGTTTGAAATGTTGTTCGATCAAGTCTCCAAGTTATCACCTACCTCTGCTGAGTCAGTCGGGTGGCTGAAGGCCAATCAATGTTGGGGATGCATGCGACGTCCTGTAATTGATAGCACACACACACGGATGTACATACACGCACGCCTACGCATGTGACATGACTGCCGCTCGTTCAATAAGACAGCAGCAATCTTACGCAGCAAGCACACCACTCCATAGAATGTTGGGGTTGACTGCGCCGTCGTGTAATTGATAGCACACACGCACGCACACCCACACACGCATGTACATACACACACGCGCGCTAGCGCACACGACCTGACAGTCGTTCGTATATAATGACAATTGCAAACTTTCCCAGCACACACGAAACTCCAAAGAATGTTGAGGTGTAATGTGATGTCCTGTAATTGATAGCACACGCGCGCGCGCATCTAAAACTTAATTAAACACCAAAAATATCTTGTATGGTTAGCGGTGAGTAGGTACGTCAATATAAAACAACGACTCTCATTTAAAAGAAACCATAACTTCCCGAGATATACATTAAAATATACATTATAAACCCTGCAAATAACGTCCCTTGATAAACAACATTATCTCCCTTTCATTCAAAAATACAACAGGTCAAAGGTCAATCATGTGATTTACTGTCGAGTTATTAAAAAATCTAGTTTCTTTCAGGGAGTCTTGCAATATACCAAACGGCCCTGTGTATTTTATTTTATTTTATTCTCTTTATATGATTATTTTATTTATTTATTTATTTATTTCATTACCTCTCTCTCTCTCTCTCTCTCTCTCTCTCTCTCTCTCTCTCTCTCTCTCTCTCTCTCTCTCTCTCCCCATCTCCCTCTCTCTCTCCCTCTCTATCTATCTATCGGTGGACCTCGCACACGTCTCAGTAACTTTAGAACCGCTGTGCCCGACCTCGACATCGTCGCTACCATGCTCAGTCAGCCGTGACTCGACACTTAAAACATGTATGAACGCGTTAGGCAGGAACTCTACAGCGTGGTGTCGTAGTAAAATTGCCATGTCAGCAGTTGGCTAGCTATAACCACCGCCAACCAGTCTAAACTGGTTTATTGCTATAGCGATAATCACGTGACTTGGTGCTATAAAACAACCATACGCCATGGCTTAAGTCTCATTCTATTGCTGACCACTGAAGAGAAAACATCTTCGAGACGTTTACAGCCCATCGGAAAAGACAGAAGCATCCTACACAACGCATAGCCCACCGGAGAGAGAGAGAGAGAGAGAGAGAGAGAGAGAGAGAGAGAGAGAGAGCGAGCGAGCGAGAGAGAGAGAGAAGATACACACACAGCCCACCAACGAGACAGAAGAAGTAAGTATAAAATTATTAATGTGTCCCAGCCGACATGTTGCCATTCGACTCGGGCACCATATATCCCATATGGTTACGGCATCAACCCATCTTCTTATATGGCTTACTCGCTGCTTTATTATACATAGATCTTTTCTTATTTTTACCTAAATTATAAAACGGCGTCATATATTTTCAGAACCACTGTTTTCTGTCTCCAACTGACCAAACCCGATGTTAAGTACTGATAAAACACACGCCGTATCTCTCGCCGCGCATCACTGAACACCCTGTATTCGCCTTTAGAAATCTACATTTAAATATTGAGCACAACACACTACTGGCAACGCCGATCGCATTCTGATATGAATATAAGGCCTATCCACGTCAATATGGAAGCACGATACTCGAGTTTCGCCTTCATTTGAGCTCGTCAGTAGTGCATATCCCTGACCGGATCCGGAAACAGTCCCGGATCACGCGTGTGAAGCGGGTGTGTAACCGCGCAGCACACACTGGACACACCAAATTATCACAACAGAATATCACAACGCTACCCATCGTAGGCTATGCTCAAGATTGCCCAATCGCCGCGACCGACGTCCGTCAATCGATGGGACCCGAACGATCAGGACTTCTCACTGGCAAGGAACACCAGGCCTCCTAAATCCAGTGAGCAATAATCAACTCGAGTTAACAAGTTAACTCGAGTATAGTGCTTCCATATTGACGTGGATAGGCCTTAGGTTCATATCAGAATGCGATCGGCGTTGCCAGTAGTGGGTTGTGCTCAATATTTAAATTTCAAATCCCGAAACAACCACATAATCAATCTACATTTCTCTACCCGTGCTCGCTCCGCGTGCGTGTAATTAGATACCGCCGCGGCGGTCAAGCGAGGAAGTCAAACGAGGAATGTTTGCAAACGTGGTATGAAGCGTATTTAAACTTTAGAAAGATCACAGTAATATACGCTTGTTTTTGACACTGTTTTGCTGTTTGTTTGTTTACTGTGTATGATACATTGAGCCATAAATACTATGAAGTTAAAACCACTGTGGACTGGCGCACAGTTAGCGTATTTACACATGTGATCAGTTCTTTTTTTTTTTCTATTCACTATCAAGTGCCAGGCCGACTAACCCACGCAGGCAATCATGACTTTCTATAGCAGCGGAAACGCCTTATAATAAGCGGTATCAATTCGGTTGAACGAATGGTGTGTATGGCTTAACGGTAATAATCCTACATAGCTGAATGCCTGACCACTCATCATCATCATGTGCCAGGCCGACTAACCCACTCAGGTGATCATGACTTTTTCTATAACAGTGGAAACGCCTTATACTGATGTAAAGCGGTATCAATTCACCTGAATGAATGTGGTGTACACCCAAATGCATGGCAAGTCATCAGCATCAGGTACCATGGCGACTAGCGGCCGTATGTAACAACGGCTCTCCATACCATCGGAAAACGCCTTATACTGATGTAAAGCGGTATCAATTCACCTGAGTGAATGCGGTGTACACCCAAATACATGGCAAGTCATCAGCATCAGGTGCCATGGCGACTAGCGGCCGTATGTAACCACGGGTCTCCATACCATCGGAAAACGCCTTATACTGATGTAAAGCGGTATCAAGTCACCTGAATGAATACGGTGTACGCCCAAACGCGTGGCCAGTCATCACCATCAGGTGCCAAAGAAAACTTCAATATTCGGGGAGTGTCTGTGGTGTTTGCGGGAGCGGGAACGGGAGACATCCAGGCAGAGGAAGAGAGCGGAGCAGAGAGACAGACAGGGAGAGGAAGAGAGTGGCGTAGATAGACAGAGAGGGCGCGGAATAGGTCAGGCATCCTGCTACCAAAATCTAGCACTGTTGCTTGCCTTATGGTTTGTGAGTGGTTGCGTGCGTGCGCGCGCATGTGCGCGGTCGTAGGAAAACTTCAATATTGGGGGAGTGGCTGTGGAGTGTGTGTGTGTGTAAGAGAGAGAGAGAGAGAGAGAGAGAGAGAGAGAGAGAGAGAGAGAGAGAGAGAGAAAGAGAGCGGGAGACAGCCAGACAGAGGAGGAAAGCTGAGCAGAGAGACAGAAGGGAGAGGAAGAGAGTGGCTTAGATAGATAGAGAGGGCGCGGAATAGGTCAGGAGGCCTGCTACCAAAATTGAGCGCTGATGTTTGCCTTATGGTTTGAGTGTTTGCGTGCGTGCGCGCGCATGTGCGCGGTCGAAGGAAAACTTCAATATTGGGGGAGTGGCTGTGGAATGTGCGTGTGTGTGTGTGTGTGTGTGAGAGAGAGAGAGAGAGAGAGAGAGAGAGAGAGAGAGAGAGATAGAGAGAGAGAGAGATCGCTAGCGGGAGACAGCCAGACAGAGGAGGAGAGTGGAGCAGAGAGACAGAGAGGGAGAGGAAAAGAGTGGCGTAGATAGACAGAGAGGGCGCGGAATAGGTCAGGCGGCCTGCTACCAAAATCGAGCGCTGTTCATTGCCTTATGTTTTTGTGTTTAATAGCTCTGCCATTTATAGTGATGTAATGTAAGCGATCCTCATTGTAAGCTCACGTGTCTCTTTCGCTTGTTATTACAGCTAGACACGGCTAAAACAGAAGGAAAGTAAAAGCGACTGCGGTGAAGACAACACCAGAAAAACCAAAGGAAAGGACTGCTCATAAGGTAAGAAATCTATCACTGTATCTTTATCATCATTCACCATCATCATCATATTGGCGTCCACCCCTGGTGTAAAGCGGAAACATGAAAACCATCATCCTCTCTTGTGCTGGTGTGATGGTGTGTGTGTGTGTGTGTGTGTGTGTGTGTGTGTGTGTGTGTGTGAGAGAGAGAGAGAGAGAGAGAGAGAGAGAGAGAGAGAGAGGGGGTGGTGGGTGGTATTCCATGTGCTCTTTGCTAGATGGTGGTAGTACATTCTATGTGTCTTATCTCTGGTTACTAAAACTAGTTTTTCGTTCTTTTACAGAAATTAACAAGCCATTCATTTAAACCTAACCCACCCCATAAGGGCTATCACACACAAGGTGTCAGATTCACAAGGTCTACAGCAGACAAAAGAGATCAACTGAAAACTACTCAAAACGAAAAAGTCAACAATACGAGGTATGTATGCTGTCTTTTTCTCACTCTTCTATGGTATGGATCATAAGTAGTACAGCAGGCGTTAACTAACTAAGAAAGTCGGTGCCACCACCAAATGTCATATTATATTATATAAATGATCTATAATATAAAATAGTGTTATGGGTCATAAGTAGTATGTGCTGTCTTAACTAAGTTAGAAATCGAGAAACAACTACATTGAAGTCTTATGATATTATATAAAGACTCAAGCAGCAAAAAGTACGAAATACCCCTTCATTAATAGTATTACAGGTCATGTGACATTCCGAATTTGTGGTATATCTTAGTGAAGTAATTTTATATAACCATGTAAGCAAAATAATGGGTGTAACCTGTTTGTTAAATATCTTTTCTCCACAGCTGATTGACGTCCCACACATATACGTGTAAAAGAAGCTTGCAAGATATTACTCACTATAGCTGTTGGAGCAACGTCATATAATACGCAGGAAATAGTGGTGGAAATACTACTATTGTGCTGTGTACTACCAGAACCCGGCCAGTACTGAAGACGACCGGAAGCGCTCTATTGTTAAATCTATCATCGCTTTTATTGTCTCAGCTGCACTATCATCAAGTACCTACTCTTTGCTCTACTATGGCCTCTATTCAGAAATTTGTCTTTCTCTGTCCTATCTGTTCTAAGACCTTTACAGAAAACCGCAGTTTTACTCGTCACATTAAGACAGTACACACTACCACAATGCACACATGCCAAATTTGTGGCAACTTATACAGTAGGGAGGACAACCTAAAACAACACATGAAAACACATCAACAGACATCTTCACTGGATACTACAGCATCAGCCACTACAGCTTCAACATCAGACACTACAGCGCGCAAAAGAAAAGCACCAGTAGACACATAAACAGCTAAAAAACCTAAACTTGACCAAGTGGAAACGGAGGAAGCCGTCGTAGAGACTGACGAAGAAGTAGATGAGGAACTAAAGACTGTAGACATCATCCATGACCCTGACGTCCAACAGAAATATGGAGACGTCTGGTCCTACCTTAAGACACATCAGAACATCCACAAATATGTATCGACGTACAATTTGTTTCATCGACCAGACTCAACACAACCAATTGACTGGACCGAGACTTTAAAACCAATATTTACTAGTCAGACATGTCGATTTAAGGTGAATTATTCTCATCACATGATCTTACGTCATAAGGAAACAGGCGAACTTAGGTTTTTTCATTCATCGTCGAACAATGCATGCCAGCTCGACATCCCCCACCTAGTTAACCACGAAAAAGACTTTGACGATATTATAGAAATAGTTCAGGACAGTGACATGTTTAACTACGCCCTACATAACAGACCTGACACTAAGTACATGATAGAGACAATCCCTGCGACTAGTTTCTATATATACCACATAAATGAACACCCGCTAGGTTGATTGCTGTCTATAATATGCTCTATTACAAATTTAAAGTGGTCATATGTGTGATATCCTTGCGTGTGGTACAGTGAATTGTCTATATCATTGAAAATAAAAAAAACTCAATGTTTGTGTGTCACTGTCTGTCACATTTTCCCCGATCATTAAAATGCTATTTGTATTGACAATTTAAAAGAATTGAATGGTGTGCACATGAAAATACTGATTTTTAATGGAAAAATAAAAGTTATGAAAACGAAATTTCTTGTTTGTTGGTTGTTGTTTTTTCAGTGGTATGATTGGCTTGTTTTCGTCTTTCTTGTATTTTCTTGTTTTCGTCTTTGTAGCCTTTACTTATTTTCATGTTGACTGCTGCGCGAGCTTGTTTTTCATGTTGAATGTGGCGCAAAGCTGTGGAAAAACTGACACACACACACATCTGGTGGCTACTCGGCCACCCTTTAACAATGATCAGAAGCATCTATCTAGTCTTTCCTCCATTCACCAACCCCTTACCAACGAATTTCACTAAGCCATACTCGGTACATTCAATAATATCGGTCATTTTTAATTTTTTTAATATTTTCATTTGAAACCCTGAAAATCGTGGGATGCTAATGTTCGGAAGCACTTATCTAGCTACTCCGTTACTCACTCACCCCTCACCAACGACTTTCACTAAGCCATACCCTGTACAGTCGATAATGCCCGCCATCTTTACCTTTTTAAGTTTTTCATTTTTACCTGAATGTTGATAGTGTATAGGTCACTACGCCACTCTACATAAGACTAATAACCGCTACCTACCCCTTACCAACGAATTTAACTAAGCTATACCCGTGGCAATCAATATTGTCGGTCATTTTTATTTTTTAAGGTTTTCATTTGTCACGTGTATGATGATAGTGTATAGGCCACTACGATACACTACTGAGCACTAATAATCGCTACCCACCCCTTACCAACGAATTTCACTAAGCTATACCAGCTACAATCAATAATGTTGGCCATTTTTATTTTTTAAGGTTTTCATTTGTCACGTGTATGATGATAGTGTATAGGCCACTACGATACACTACTGAGCACTAATATTCGCTACCCACCCCTTACCAACGACTTTCACTAAGCTATACCAGCTACAATCAATAATGTCGGCCATTTTTACCTTTTTAAGGTTTTCACTTGAAGCCGTATGATGATAGTGTATAGGTCACAACGACACTCTACAGATCATATAACTGCCATATTTACATGCTTACCTATTACGATTTTCTTATGACACCTGTCATGGCTCGAGGTTCGAATCGCCTAGTACTACCTCACACGCCGACACCCACGCCCCACCCCTGAGCCCCCATCCCCACCCCGGCCCGCCCCTAGACCAACCCGAGGAATTGCACTGTAACCCTATCCCTTACACATCACCAATGAAATGATGAAAGTGTTTATGCCCAATACAGATAAAGAAAGAAGACAAATTAAAAATAAAAAGAGGAAGAATCCGAGGAGGAAGAGCACTGTGCCCTAACACACCATCATTCGTTGGATGATAGTGTTTAAGCGTCACCGACTACATCTAATACTATCAGCAATTATTAAATTTTTAAAAATAAATTTATCACAAAAAGGGAAGTAACAGTGCAAAAATACGTCGGATTGTTTATTCATGAGTTGCATTCCTTGAAAATATGGTCCCCGTAGGTGCAGTTTCGTGACGTCAGAGCGTAGGTGCTAGACTTTTTATATAGTAAAATATATAGGTGCTGCACCTAAATTACTAAGTAAATTGCACATTGTATACTACTCATGTCAACATGATACAGTCAGACATGTCAACATGATGAAGATGTTTACAGACCTACACATTGATGAGAAAGATCAGCATGGTCGAATGGATAAGATCGCTCGATATCAAACTTCCGTTTCGCTAGTGCCGAGAGTAGCGGCTTGAACGTCAACATTGGTCAGCTGAACTAAAATGTCGACTTCTCGTCATTGACTTTGGGAAGTAAATTACAAGTACCTCAGACGACGGAGTGTGTTCGTCTCTTTGCGAGAGACACTGGTAATAAACAAATCTAATGCACACGCACATATCAGTCTAGAGCACTATAAGTAGCTACATGTGTGTGGACTACGCTTGAGTGCAAGACACAATCACATGTATACATGCGTGATCTGTCTTTTCTTCTATAGGGTATAGATGGATTTTATTCGTATATGTTGTGTTTAGTCTGCCCTTCTGTGGAGTATAGATGGATCTGATGCTTGTGAGATTGTGTTTAGTCTGCCCTGCTATTCACAAGCGGCAGTCACCATGGACAAGTAGTCACGTCGCCTGCCTTGCGTTCTGAAGGCCGTGAGTTTAATTAAGGTCTACGTGGTTTGTATCATGAGAGCTATTGTCTCAGAGACTCCCGGGAGTCGTCGCTGGAGCTTCAGAGTTCGTGCTTTGTGCTATGTTCTCAACAAACTGATCTGCGGAAGGAGACCGAGCTTTATGGGATAAAACCCGGTGCAATACATTCGACATGAAGCCTTGTAAACCTCTATTTGTGTTCCTAGTTTAGTTAGTCTGTCATCTGTTATCTTATATTCTAACATAGAGATAGCATGTCATTCTGTTGATTCGTTGCTCACCAACCATCGGGTGTACGAGGCATGTTCCCATTGCTTAGTTCAGCTAAATTCAAGGTATTGGTTTGTTGGGTGGTTTGTTTGTTGGTTAGTTGGTTGGATGGATGGGATGTTGGTTGATTGGTTGATTGGTTAGTTAGTTGGTTGGATGAGTGGATTGTTGGTTGGTTGTTTGGCTGGATGGTTGGTTGGTTGGTTGGTTGGTTAGTCGGTGTGTCGGGTGGTTTATTTGTCGGTTAGTTGGATCGTGAATAGCTAGTACCGACTCTGAGTGGACACATCCTGATAACAATAGGTCAATTGTAATTATGTAAATGCATATGCATATATGTGAGTGTGTGTGTGTGTGGGTGTGTGGGTGTGAGACAGATTGCGCAGTGTATGCTTATATATATATATAATCTGAATATATATATATATATATATATATATATATATATATATATATATATATATATATATATAAGGGTGGTGACGGGACCGTTGCCGGTCACTAACATTGCAATGACGTTTCTAGAAGACCTCGCTGTTACATCATCTGGGATTCCTGAAGTACACAATTCCGTGGGTAGTGCTCACATGGATACCAGATATTGTACTGCCCACACACGCTGCCTAGAAACATATATTAAGTGTCATGCATGCACAAACCACCTCCCTATGTCGTTAGAAATAATGCAACTATTTTCTGATTGCGTAAACACAATCCCATGTATAACATAACAATAATATAAAACATGTTGAAGGTATTGGTGATTGAGAGAGTCATTGCCTGTTGGGCATCTCAAACACCGGACATGTTCACGTCTGTGTCACTTCTTCCTGACTAGGTGAAGAATATGGTCACATCATCTTGTGTCTGTTCACACTAAGCGTACACAGGTAATAAAGCAAGTATAGGGGTATACTTTACACATTTTTGTTATTAAAAAATAGCATATAACATAAAGCTATTCATTTATACATTTCTTGTTACATATTGTAAGATTTAAAGTTCCATAAGGGTAAGAACCGCCCTATGAAGCTCCAAGTCCCTGAGTGTCATTCGAATGACAGCCTTTGCTGGATGGTCAATGCTAGATCACAGTGCAAACGATTACATTTATTCTCTTATTACATAATCTATTCAGGGCACAAGGATCCCCATGGGTAAGAGTCGCCCTGTGAAAGTCTAAGTCCCTGTGAGTCATTGTGATGACCGCCTCAGCTTATTGATCTGACCAGATCAAGTGCGGATGTTTACACTTTGATCTTAGCGAACAGGTCAGTAGCCGACTTGCCCGCTAAATATATTCAACATATTTAGGAGGTGGAGGGGGGAATGCACTACAATTAAATGTTTAATACATTACGCATATTGCCCTCTCATTTAATACATCTTTTTGTTGGATAACGTTTATTAAGTGAAATTACTTTTTGACAAATGTATAATTACAATTTAAATCATAAAATTGCATTCAAATATAATTCAGATTATTTCTCTATATCTAAACGTCTAAGAATATATCTAAGATTATCAAGCCAGCTAGAGAAGCAAGGTGTTTTCCCACCTACCCTGGGAGGGTACCGTCTCAAAAGAGAAACCTCCACCAATGCAGCAGTTTTTGCCCATGATGTTTCCACTCAGGCATGGAAACGTTTGCTGCAGCGATTGATCATGAGGATGCGTACAACAGAGTACCACTGGATTTTCTAATGCTTCAGCTTCTTGAACTCAAGATAAGTCTGTTCCTCCTTAGTTGGATCGCTGCAGCCATCTTCCAACGGAAAGTAGTTTTTAGACGTGGCAGTTGAACTTCGGAATCAACAAAAATATACCCTGGTCTACCACAGATCACTATTATCTCCGGAGCTGTTCAACGCCCACACAATGAGAATCACCAGCGATCAGATCGCTGGACCCGGAAGGACATTGTCATATGCCGACGATGTTTTAGTGTATCGTCAGGGTAAGGATAGAAATCAAGTTGCGGTATAACTGAAAACCGAACTCAGTCGCTTAAGTACTTGGTGTGCTGAAGCTGGGGCAATGATCAACCCAACAAAGGTAACAGTGACATGGTTCTCTTTGAATAATCATATTGTCAACACTCCAACACCAACTGTTAATCTGGGTTCAGAGACTGTGGAAAAAACGCAGGCAATGAATTACCTGGGGATACGTTTTGATCGAAGCCTTGCTTATAATGAACACATAGACCAGGTGATAACAAAGGCCAAGCAGGGTTTGACTGCGATGCGGGTGATGGCGGCTGCAAAAAGTCAGCAGCACCACCTATGCCTCCTATATGAGGGGCTTGTCATGTCTGTTTTTGAGTTTGCGATGGTGATCCTGACTCTCAGCCATAAGCAGATAGAAAAGATGGAAAGGATACAGAATGAAGCTATGCGCATTATTCTTGGATGTACAAGTGATACAGCATGCAGGGCAATGCGCTACCTTCTTGATTTTCCAACCATTGAAGACAGACTACACATTTGCAGAGCATGTGCCTACCTCAGAGTTAAACACACAACATCCACTGCATAGTGAAATTATGAAGGTGAAGGGCAGCAGGTTAAAAAGAGGAAGGTCGTGGATGGGTCAAGCCAAAAACATTCTTCATTAGGTGTGTTCACTGGAGGACTTAGAACCTGGCGAGGAGTGGGTACAAGTGCCAACAGATTTCTGCGCGTCCTTTTCAGTTTGCATCAAACTAGACAGAAAGATAGGTTCCTCGACAGTGCTACGGAGTTCTTGCACTGAGCTGAGTTTCTCCAGACTCAGGTTTGAGTTAGGAGTTGAACGGAACACTTATGGGTTACACCCGTGTGCCGTGATGTTGATCCATCGACTAAACTAAACAAGACATAAAATGCAGAACAGAAAATCTGACCGCTGTGGAGGCGGAAGTACAAGCGTTAATTTTCGAGAATTCGTTAGACGGTGATGCTGTCATTTACACAGATGGGTCGGTCGTCCGACGTGTGAGAAGCGCATGGGCCTTTATGGCTCTGGCCGGAGGGAGAAATGTGAAGGAGGACTGGTGCTTTTGTTGAGACCACAAGTAGCCTGAATATGGAAGTCATGGCAGTAAGTAACGCAATAACATGATTCGAGACACTGACATTCAAAGGGTATGTTTCCTTAGCGACTCAACGAGCATGCTCAAGAGGATAGAGACGGGGTGGATCCGAAGAGAGTGGCTGCTGTCTCTGGAGCTGTCTCGGCTGACACAGATTAGTTTCATCTTCGTGCCAGGGCATGCTGGAATACAAGGAACTGAGCGGGCTGACAAACTCGCAGGTAATGTTATGTGGAGGGCGAACGCACATGGACCAGGCTAACATTCTGAATGCTCTACTAGAAGTAAGACTTTTGCGAGAACCAAGTGATGACTGCGAATCTACAACCATGGTCAGTCTGCGAGAACAGCCAATCAAAAGAGGTGTGGCAAACAAGAACACTACGCAGGAAGCCAAAGAAGATTGATAATTCAACACAGAACTGGAGTCGTTAGCCGCTACACGCTGTGGGATTTGCCGAGGAGGGGATCCGAGCACTTATGGACTGAATGGTTCGATGTGCAATTAGGATGATATGTCGACTAACCAACTAACTAACTAATCTAAATGTCTTCAAATTCACTACACTCACAAAACTTTGTCTTCTATTCTCTACTAAAGAAATGGCTATAATGTGGGTTTCCCTTTATTGAATGACTTACAATGTAAAATAAAACAATGTAATACAGCATTACAGAACACAATTACAAAGACAAATGACAACTAGTGGCTACTAGCCTTCAACAACAAACAAATGCATTCGCTCGCAAAACACAATATATAAACACGAGGAAGACACTACAAAGCATATATTAAAATTCGGGAGCTAAAACAAATGCTAAAACATACACATGTGCCAAGATAGAAATACTTTAAAACAACAGGAGTCAATGTTTAGTAAACATCGGTACGAAGTTCATGCTAAAACCAACCATTGTGGTTGTGACAGTCATTGCCTGCAAACTATAAAGAAGTAGACACAGGAAAAGCGCTCACTGAAAATCGTGTTTTAATACAAAACTAAAACAAACATCGCTTTGTAATATATATATATATATATATTGCACACAGTGAACAACTAGGGTTAGAACTGAATATTAAGAAGACACAGATTATGGTCGTCACTGGGAAGAAGGAAATACCACAATGTGATAAACGAGTAAGTGGGCATATTCTTAAGCAAGTGAATCGATACAGTTATCTCGGCACAGTCATAACATCTGATGGGAGATGCCTTGAAGAGATTTGAACAAGAATTGATATTGCGAAGGTAGCCTTTTGCAAGATGAACAACATACTGACCAATAAAAATATATCAATTGACACGAGAAAAGGAGTGTTGAAGTGCTACATAGAACCTATACTTTGTATGGATGTGAAGTGTGGACAAGAAGTAGTCAAGCTGAAAAACAGCAGATGGCTATGGAAATGTGGTTTCTGAGGAAAATGAACAGAATTCCATGGACAGATAGAAAAGCCAGTTAGCAAGTCCTTCAAGAAACACATGAATATCGTAAACAGTTTAGAGACAGTTTTTTGGGGGCATGTTATGAGAAGAAATGATTTGGGGAACTTGGTGACGACTGGCAAGATTGAAGGGAAGAGACCAAGGGGAAGACCGAGAAGTAAATACCTGGATGGCTTGGCCACTAGGCATGGTCGAGACAGGAACACGGAGCTGATCCAAGACTCTGGTGATCGAGTGAGATGGCAGAACGTGACCGCCCACGCTTATCGGCATGGCACATGATGGATGGATGGATATATATCAAATTATATCACAGATGTATGTTAATTGTGCGAAGAAACCAATGACACCTATATCCATCCATAATACACTAGGAGATGTAAGACATTCGCTAATGCCAGCTTTGGTGCTGCAGACATGTTTCAACCTAATAAAAGTCCCGGCACGAGTTGTAATGACAGACTTATCGCTAGCATAGCCTCCAACTACGCTGACGGTAGCCCACACAGACGAGAATCTCGCCCTTGTTTGAGATGTCCAGCTACGCTGACGGTAGCCCACACAGACGAGAATCTCGCCCTTGTTTGAGATGTTCAACTGCAAGACTCTAAATCGCCAAAACGTTGACATGTTATACCTGAGGTTTATTTCATACACAGACATTTCTCAAGAAGACTACAGGTGATAAAAAGCATTCTTGTCTTACCTCTTACTTGGTCTGTTTATCACTACCCACAATATTTTGTTTATGGGGATTAGAGATAAAGCCGCCTATGATTGCAATCGTGTATGTAAAGTATGAATACAATAGAGTTAACTACGATGTTTTTATACATACAGTTTTGGATATGCAGGTCTGCCCCTAGATGGTGAACTAGATTGCAACTGTCTTTTACACAAGACAGGTTGGTCTTCGCATGGGAGTTTAGAAATCTGACCCCCGCATTATTGCACCACGACTACCGTGCTGCTGTGTAATTTTATCGGTGCTTTTTAACGATTTCCCCTACGATTCTACCCTCCCACACACATACTCACACACACACACACACACACACACACACACGCTCTCTCACACATATACATATTTACACACACATTCACACGTATACACTGCCAACATCTCCTACCTCTCTTCCTCGTCCCCCTTTACGTCTGTGTGTGTGTGTGTGTGTGTGGGTGTGTGTGTATGGGTGTATGTGTGTGTGTGTGTGTTTGTGTGTGTGTGTTTGTGTGTGTATGTGTATGTGTGTGTGTGTTTGTGTGATGGATGGGTAGCAGAAGATTGATTACCATATTCAATAACAGTGGGGCATGTGGTCTAGATCCCAGTAATGACAGGGTTATGTGTCTGTCAGAGGTCACATTCACAGTTTAACTTTTCATCATCGTTAGTATATTTAAGATCGGCTCCCTGGCCTAGGGTTTAACGTCTCTCGCACTAATCCAGTATATTCTCGTGAATAACGTAACCTGTGCGAGAATTGGTAGCGGTTCTCGCCGCGTTGGTAACGTATGGGGTATGTGAGGCGGTCGCTCACAAAGCAATGGCAAACTACTGAGCGTGGTCTTGCAAAGAGATCAACAGTCAGCTGAAAGATACTAGTGTTGACAGCGATGTCCTGTAAAGAATATGTGGAAAAAAAAAGTATATGCAAGGTTATTTTCGGTCGTAGATGATGCTCCAAGCCTCCGCTATTCCTCCTCATCCTCCTGCTTACTCATTCTTCATACTCTTCTTCGTCCTCCTCTTGATCCCCTGCTTCTCAATCCTCCTCTTTTCTCCTCCTGCCCCCTCCTCCTTCCACCTCCGTTTTCCTTCTCTCCTCCTCCTCCTTTTTCTTCCCTCCTTCTTATCCCTTCCTCCTTCTTCCTACTCATTCCTCTTCCTTCTTCTTACCCCGCCCCCGTCTACTTCCTCCTTTCTCCACATACTTCCTCTCCCTATTTTTTCCTCCTACTTCATCGTTATAGTTCTTCTTCCCCATCGTCCTCCTACTTCTTTCTCCTCTTCTTTGCTTAGTTCTTTGTTATCGCATGCTGCTAAGTCATATCTGTAACAAACAGCAAGAAAAACATACTGACCAATAACAATATATCAATTGAAACGAGAAAACGTTTGTTGAAGTGTTACATACAAGGGCGAGTCAATAAGTAAATCACACAGTTGTGTGGGATGGCAGGTAAATGTAGTTGGTGTTTTCTACAGGTGTCATTAGGTGACATAAACATCGAACTTTATATTCCCGTTCGTCAGGTGGCGCTAAGTGTCTTGTGCGCGTGCGCAGCGCATAAACACTATGGTGAGTGCACTTACGGAATGTACAACCAAAGAGCAACATGCTGCTGTGCCTTTTTTTGGTGTAAAAGGACTGGCTGCAAAGAACTTCCATAGGGAAATGCTTCTGTTTATGCTTGCAAATGTTCGTCCCGTAAAGCGGTGCATAGCTGGGTAGACACATTTTCTCAGGGACGCTCTAAAATTGTTGATGAAATCTGATCTGGCCGTCACGTTGAGATTGCAACAGAAGCATCTGTGCAGCGGGAGGAGGAGACGATTAGATGTGCTTTTAACCAATTTCAAGAAGAAAGGTGACAATGTCAATTCTGAATCGTACTGTGAAGGTTTATCGATGCTTCATGATGCAATTCGAAGAAAACGTCCAGGACTGCTGACTAGAGGAGTCTTACTTTTTCATGACAATGCCAGACTACATACGGCTCGATTAACTCCTGAGAAAATTCACCAAATAAGGTGGGAATTTCTGGAACATCCACCTTACAGCACCGACTTAGCCTCTATCGATTTTCACCTTTTTGGTTCACTGAAAACCCACCTTGGCGGGAGACATATCGCGAATGACGCCCAACTTGAATGTTAAGTTAAAACGTGTTTAGAAAACAGAGCACGCAGTTCTATGCAATCGGTTTTGGAGAACTGATAAAACGATGGGATAAGTGCGTCAATGTTGGTGGAAATTATGTTGAGAAATAAAAGGATAATGTATGCATAAAAATAAACTGGTTTCGAGTTGTTATCGTAGTTAGTTATTTTTATACGGCCTTCTGTGACTTACTTATTGACTTTCCCGCGTAGACTGTGCACTTTTGCATAATTGTGAAATGTGGACAATGAGGAGACAAGCTGGGGAAAAAATCCGGATGGCTGTGGAAATGTGGTTTCTGAAGAAAATGCAAAGAATACAATAGAAAGACAGAAAAAGCCAATGAACAAGTCCTACAAGAAATACGTACATTCTACATTGGCACCTTGCCTTCTTGACAGACGATAGTTTGTGCTTTAAAAAGGCATAATAAACTTTACCTATGGCGGTAGCGCATATGACTGATTAGGCCAATTTGCGCTATAAATGTCCGTTTAAAGTGGGTGCATGTGAATACGTGATCATTTCCACAATCATGCACAAGATGATAATTGACAAGAACGTCTGAAACGCTCGGTGTGTGACTTATCTGCAATAATTTTCTCCTTTGTCTTTATTCCATTTCTGATGTTTGCCCTCCATGCAACACGTTCAGCGGCGACTTGCTCCCAATGTGCATTATCAATGCCTGTATCAATCATGTCCCACTTACACACATCTTTGTATCGTAGTAGAGGCCGACCCTAAGATCTCTTACCCATCTGTAATTCACCAAAAAAGATATCCTTTGGTATTCTACCATCATCCATCCTCCTAAGATGTCCTATCCATCTAAGTCTACGAAGACTGAGCATGGAATAAACTGTCACACAACCTGATCTTTCCAATACTTCAGTATTTGTGATTTTGTCTTGCCACTTAATACCAAGAATTCTTCGCAGACACCGCATATGAAAGCTGTTTAAACGTTTCTCTTGGCGTGAGTAAGTTGTCCAGGTTTCACTGCCACAAAGAAGAGTACTAAGGACATAGGCTTGATAGGCAAGGACTTTTGTTTTTGCAGTAAGCTTCCTGTTCTCCCAGACTCTTTTTCCTAACCTGTTCATTGTTGTTGCTGCCTTACCAATCCGGATGTTGATTTCCTGATCTAGGAATAATTTGCTATTTACCACTGATCCTAGATATGTAAAATGGTCTGCTATCTCTAGTTCGGCGTCGTCAATAAAGATTGATAGTACCCCATGTGCACCGTGTGTCTTCTTTTTGCTAATTGTTAAACCAAATTCAGAACAAGCATAGGATAATGCAGATAGTAGACATTGCAATTCTTCCTCAGAGTGAGTCGTAACTGCAGCATCATCTGCAAAAAGCAACTCTCTGATCAATACCCTCCTAATTTTGGTCGTGGCCTTCAATCTCTGAGCATTGTAAAGGCCGCCATCTTAGCGTGAGTTAATGTATATACCACCATCCTGATCACGAAAGGCATATTTCAGTAGAAGTGAAAAGTATATTCCAAAGAGGGTGGGAGCTAGTACACAACCTTGCTTAACTGCACTCTTGATTTCAAATTCTTCAGAAGTTGCACCATCAAACTTGATTATACCCTTCATGCCTGTGTGGAACGATTCCACAATGGACAGAAGAGTTGGTGGGCAGCCAATCTTCTTTAGTGCCTTGAACAGACCCTCACGACTGACCAAATGAAATGCCTTTGTGAGGTCGATGAAGGCAATAAACAGTGGCTGATTTTGTTCCCGGCATTTTTCTTGCATTTGTCGCAATGAGAATATCATATCAATGGTAAACCGGTTCTGTCGAAAGCCACACTGTGATTCGGCTAGACTTGATCTCCCAGGACTTGAAGTCTGCGCAGAACAATTCTGGCAAATACTTTTCCAACAATACACAGAAGTGAGATACCCCTATAGTTGTTGCAGTAGCTCCGATCGCCCCTGTTCTTGTACAGTGTTATGATGCTTGAATCTTTGAAACACTGTGGGACTTGTCCTTCTCGCCAGCATAGCTCTATTAGCTGGTGGATCTGTAGAGTGAGTGTGTCTTGCCCACTCATGATAACCTCTATTGGAATCCCATCCTTACCTGGAGCCTTGCCAGATGCAAGCTCATTTATAGCACACTTAACTTCTGTTATAGTGGGAAGTGTGTCCAGGTGGTCAAGAGTTGGTAGAGCCTATATTTCGTTGAGAGCATCATCCGCTAGTTTGGTCTCACTTGAGTAAAACTCCAAATAGTGCTCTACCCATCTGTCCATCTGCTGTTTCTTATCAGTGATGACTTCTCCAGTCAAGGTTTTCAATTGTGCACTTCTTTCGATCACTGGACCACAGGCTTTCTGTATTCCTTCATACATGCTTCTTATGTTTCCCTTATCACTTGCGATTTGAATGGACTCACATAACTTGATCCAATAATCATTTGCACACTGCCTGGCAGCTTTTGCACATCCTTCCTAGCTTGCCTTAACTCACTCAGAGTGTTACGCGTCGGCCTTTCCTTGTTTCTTAAGAGAGCTTTCTTCTTCTTATCAATCAAGGGCTGCAGAGTCTCGCTGTTTGCCGCAAACCAGTCCTGCCTCTTATGATCCACAGTGCCGTAAACCTCTACGGCAGTTTTATAAAGAGTTTCCTTAATTTGACCCCACTTTTCATTTACTGTACAATTTTCTGGTGTATCAGTGAAAGAGTCTTCAAGTTGCTGTTGAAACTGAAAGCACTTTTCAGGATCGTGAGTGTTAATAATATTAATCTTGGGGCTAGATTTGTGTTTAACTGTGTAGATTCTCTTAGGTCTCAGTCTAACCCTTGCATAAACCAAAGAATGATCCGTATCACAGTCAGCACTGTGGTAACTTCGAGTCAATGATATATGGTTCAGATGTTGTCTCCGTGTGATGATGAAGTCCAGCTGGTGCCAATGGCCGGATCTTGGATGTTTCCATGTGACCTTATGCATCTATTTTGTTTTAAAAAAGGAGTTTGTAACACATAGGTCATTACTGGTGCAATGTTCCAGCAGCCTTTGCCCATTTTCATTCATGCGACCGATATTGTATTTTCCAAAGTACACTGGCCATGAACTCGAGTCCTTGCCCACAAGAGCATTGACGGAGCACACGGAGCATATAAATGTAGTCAGATTTTGGATCTGCCTTGATCACGGAGTCTAACTCCTCATAGAACGAAACCTTCACATTATCAGAGGAATCGAGTGTCGGTGCATATGCAGTAATAATGGTGGCAAACCCACAGGAGGTTGCCAAGCGCAAGGATAATAGTCTTTCAATTCCTCCTGCTGGAATTTCAATCATTCCCAGTAGCGAATTCTTCACTGCAAAGCCCACACCGTGTTGCCTTTTTTCTGTCTGCCCTCTACCCTTCCAAAAAAAGGTGTAATTGTTTTCCCTGAGTGACCCTTCCTCAGCGAGGCGAGTCTCCTGCAGACCAGCAATATCAATGTTTAGACGATTGAGTTCGGCATCAATCACAGCCGTTTTTCTCACATCGTCAATATTGGTCAAGTCAGTGGAAAATCCTGGACACATGGTTCTCACGTTCCAGGTTGCAAGCCGTAGCTTGAGGTTTCTATTTTTATTTTTGTTTGTACCTGGTGCATTGGTTTTACAGCTTGCGTTTCAGATTTTGTCCTAGCCCCAAGCACCCATTGAAGCAGGCAGGCTGCGGCGGTTCAGCACCCAATTGGCAGGGGGCTGCCAAGCTTGAGGCGGGCGGTAGCTGATCAGTGATACCTGAAGGTGTCTCCCACCGTCAGAGGCAACGCGTGGCGCCCCATGTCTACGCCAATTGACTGGGACTGTCATGAGTTAAACGCTGATCCCTGCTTCCTCTCATGATATTGACCTGACGTTTAACTGCTAGAGCTATATTGTACAATCACATGTAGGACAGCCTCACTATGCTGACTCCAACATAAATCCAACAACAAAGTCATTCGAGTGAACTGAGATATAATTTATCGCAGGCAACTTCAGCAGCAAACGTGAGCGAGTGAGCACATCCAGGCTTCAGTCTTTCGTACCGCACTTTCGCTCTTGCTTATCCATCGCACATCATCTCCCTAGACTGAGTGGATAGTTGGGCACCAAGCTGGCCGCCTGCTATAAGAATAAATGCATGACAAACGCCTACCTTCCACTGTCATATAGCGAATACCAGATATGTCAGCGACCGTGGCATCAGTAGAGCCAGGAGTACCTGTAGTCAATTGCCTGATACACCTAGAGCGACTTCATGTGGACACCGAGGACTGGCAGCATTATAACAGCCGGTATTCTGTGACTGGTGGTGAAGCACGTCCTAACCTGTCTTTGCTGGATCACACACTAAAGCTTAAGCCGTTACGGTGTTAGGTGACTGTAACAAGCTACGTGGAGGGTCCCAAATAGCCCGGTCACAATATTTCAAATATCTTCTATAGCCCTGGCTGGGATAGGTCTTTACCTGCCAACCCTCCTCCGTTTTCCCTGGACTCACTGTCACTCTTTCTTTCGACCTATGGACCTATTTCCTGCAGTGTTCTTCTGGCTGACGCATAAATAACATGGCAGTCGTCAGAACAACTTGGAAGTAATTTTATTAACCTAATCAAGAACAGCACAGGAACACATAAAGGCAGATAAACAGATAGATCTACACAGACACTACACTGGTAAAGTTCCAACACAGAGCCTCAAGTCGCCACAGTCACAGATCCAGCTTCAGATACTGTCTGATCTGTCCACACACTTCTCACCAAAGATGTCCGAATCACCTTCCTTCTCCAGCAACTGGGTGTAGGTTCAACCGGCTTTTGTAGAATCCAAGCGACTGGTGTGTTGAGGACTTCTGTTCATTGTCATCTGAATTAGTTCGGCACTAGGTCTTCACTGACCTATGAAAGGCTTTAGTGTTGCCGATAAGGTGAGGTGTTTGTGAAGGATAATGGATGGGTCCTTTTAATGTCCGGTATAAAATGGGTATGCCAGAAAATCACTCTTAGGCTCCCTCCAGACAACAACTGCTCTCAGGCGTATGTTGTTAAAACAAAACCGGCAATGCACCAGTCATACAAAATGTCCTTGCCTCAAGACCTGCACCTTGCCTCTGTCTCAGAGTTAAACACACCAAACCTTGAGTTGGCCTCGTTGGACATATTGGCGTTAGCCTAGAAGCACTGGTGATAATGTCCCTTAGAAGACATAGTCACTTCCCATAGAAGAGGACCCTGGAAATGATAAACAAAACCTGAGCGACTGGGCTGACTCATGTATCACACAAATACACTATATTTAATACCTGAATGACCAGGCCTGACCTGTCAGGTAGCCCCTGGATTGGCCACGTCCGGGTTTGAGTAGACCTCCAGCTGGACGAAGTCCGGTTGTCTTTTTGGCCACACGACACACCCTCCACACTCATACCAAGCCTTTATTATGATTGGGCACATTCATTCCCATGCTTCCCTCTCACTTGCAACCATGCCTTTCTCACCCGCAAGATCTTGTGGTGTGGTGCGCCCAGTAATCCGTGTGTTACATCTCATTAACTAATAGTATAGTAATGGGGTTGTATGGCACGCAGTGTAGTTCCCCACTCCCTGCAAGAATAGGAAAGAAGATCCTACCCCCTCCCGGCTCTGCTCTTGTTTGAGCTGTCGCCGCAATGTACCAGCAGTGCCCCACAGAACACATAGATTTAGCGGAATGCAGGTTCTCTAAATGAGATAAAGAAGTCCATTATCTTCCCTACATCATCCTATCTAGTAACAGATGAAAGAGATAGTCCTGTGAATAGCCTCTTCTGGCTCAAGAAGATAGATCAGAGATTGGTGTACCCCATCCCCAAAAATACCATAGCCATCCACTGAGTATATACAACAGAAAGATGACAATCTGTCCAATTCAAGCCGTAGATAGAAAGATAGCAACAGCTCATCTGACGCCAAGAACAAATGAAATCCTCTTGGGAGATATATGGTTCAGATTCACTTCCCCGGCTATGCCAAGGACAAGACGCGCAGCCAGATCGGCTAACGGTCACCCAACTCGTCATTGGTTATGATTGGCCTTTCGCCAATTCATCTTCCCCTTCAACACATTGTATATTTATAACTCCATGTTTGGCTGGAGTACCCACAACCCAAGCCCTACCTTTCTTCACCACTTCAGTAGGATGTTGCATCTCTGTCCCAATCTTCAAATCGACTTGACAAGATGCCACTATCCAACGGTAGGTGTGTACACGGCCATGAATTGCTTAGCAGCCGCACCAGCGCACATTTGGCGCAAGGCGCTCCATCGGGTTTACCCGATGTGAAAGACATTGGCCACTTGCTCCATGTAAAGATTGTGATAGGAAGATAACCCAAAGAACCATCCTTCATGGAGATTTGAGAGAACAAGAGAACTGAGAGCTTCCGAAAGCCGTTCCCCCCTGTCTACCCAAAATAAAAGAATGCATAAGGACATGGACCACTGGCGTTTCGCTACAGTGACGTCGTGCCATGACGTCTCAATTGAGTTCAATGTTGGTGTCACTATGTTCACCATTTGTGCCACTCTGTATCTTCTTCTTTGATGCGATAACTCATTAATTGAATGTTGCATCACTGTCATTTGCCACATGACAGCTTTGCCCCCTCTACAATGAAAATGTTCGTTAGACCATTTTCCATGGTATCTTGACATGCAAGCAAATGATGTCTGCGACGTAAATTACATCCTATTGTGATAGACAACGAATTCACCGTCCTTGGAACTTAGTTTGTCAACGTGAACCAATCTAGATCGTGGGATATTGAACACTGGACTAACATACAAGTCCCGAACACCGCCACCTCTACATTCTATAAATGATCCTTGAGATGTTATCGCGTTAACATGCCCGACTACTTGTAACTAAACTAAGGCTCAAACACCGCCAGTTCATATATTAAGACCTGTTATCGCGTATATATGTTGACACCTTAAAACTACTAACGGTCTCTATAACCCCAAGTGCCGTCAGTTAAATAAAAACACCATCCAGTGTTGCATACCCAACGATCACATGATCCGTAGTCGACAACTGATTGTCCTTGACGTGAATACATATATCCACACAACTCCAAGTCGACCTGGTACACCATCATTTCTTTTCGCTACATCATGTCGATAAGGAAAACTATTCTCAATATAACTGTGTTATATATCTGTAATGTGTTGTTCATTTGTTATATGTGTCTATTTATCCTATAATGTGCAGTGTTTACTATATGTTTGTGTCTATTAATTTTCTTTCATTCCTTTTTCTTCCTTCATCCATCGTGAAAATGATATGTATGATGATCAATAGTTATCAGTTATCAGTTATCAGTTCGTTGCACTCCGGACATGTCCATAGGTGCTCAGATCCTCCCCCCAGCATATGCATCAGCGTCCGGTGGCTAATAGTGCCAGTTCTGTGTTGGTTGACGAGACGCTTTGTTTTCCCGATGTACCTCTCACGTCTGGCTGTGCCGATTCTTACTCCCAGGTCTTTCATCCTGGAAAGCGATGTGGAATCACTGGCGTCAAAATCCTCTGTTCTCGCCATATCTTTAAGGGCGTTAATGACATCGGCACGATCCATGGGCTGGCCATCTACAGGGGGTGCAGAGCCAGCCAATTTATCAGCTCGTTCATTTCCCTCGACTCCCGCATGTACCGGGACGAAGATGAAGGTGACTTTGCGGACAACAGACTTCCTCAGCGACTCAGTCCACTGTCTACGTACAGATCCAGCTTCGACCTTCTGAATCATGCTCATTGAATCACTTAGTACACACACGTTGGTATAATGCTGTGATTCCAGCCATATGAAAGCCTGTGTAACTGCCATCACCTCCATCGTCATGCTGCTCGTGGTCATAGAGTGGGCACCACTGGATTCTTGAACGGTTCGGCCCGCTGAACGGGCTGTAAATGCCCACGCACTTCTTTGCTGCTTTACAACAGATCCATCTGTATAGATGACCACTTCGGGGCTATCTGAGTGATCATAGATGAGCGCGTTAACCTCTGCATTGACAGCGGCAGGGTTCTGCTCTCTGCACCGTCTGTCGAGTGTGATAATGCAGGAGAAGGTACACTTAAAAGCTGGAGGCACCGGCACCCATTCCTTGCCGGGGTTGATACTGGTAAGACTGCAGACCTGTCCGACGACATCTTCCGCCCGACCCATCCATGATTTGCCCCTCTTTAGCCTGTCACCCTTTTCTCTGAATACAGCGTCGTGCAGAGGGTGCTGCTCATCTGCACTTATTTTTAAGTATGCACGAGCTCTCCAGATCTTGATCCTGTGTTCCATTGTCGGGAAGTCAAGGAGGTATCTCATTGCTACACAGCTGGTGTCTCTCGTGCAGCCCAAAATGATGCGCATGGCTTCGTTTTGTACCTTTTCAAGTCTTCCAATCTGTGTAGGGCTGACAGTGAGGATGGCCAGGGCATACTCGATCCGTGAAAGCACAAGTCCTTGGAACAGAAGTAATAGCAGTCTTTGCTCGATATTGGCAGTCGCCATGACTCTCATTGCTGCCAAACCTTTTCGAGCCTTCGTTATGACATAGTCGACATGATCTTTGAAGGACAGGCTACGATCAAGCCTCACGCCAAGATATGTCATTGACTGGGTTCTACTCAGAATGCTCCCATCCATTCTTACTGCCGGCAGGTCTGTTTTCACAATATGGTTGTTTAGTGAGAACCATGTAACCGTTGCCTTTGCAGTGTTGACAAGGGCATCGGCATCAGCACACCATGAGGAAATTCGATCTAGTTCGCCCTGCATATAGTTGGCAACCGCCTGTCTATCTCGACCCTGTCGATACACGAGGATGTCGTCAACGAATGATAGAGTCCTACCCCTCCCATCCAAATGTTGTTCAGTGATCGGCACCGTATACACGTTGAATAGTACTGGTGACAGTGGTGAACCCTGCGGCAATCCTGGACATATCGTTATCGGCTCAGAAGACCAATTCCCGCATCTTAGCACCACCTTCCTTTGGAGTAGAACTGCAGCTATCCATCGTACAAGGTGAGGGTGCACTTTCAGTCTGAGGAGGGTTTGCATCAAGTGCTTGAAAGATACTCTGATATATGCGTCCTCTAAGTCTATGGCGGCCGCACATGTCTCTTCTCTGACCTGAAATCCTTCGTAAACATCTTGAGCAAAGACCGCCACATTCAGCCATGACTCTTTGTTGCGTCTGTATCCTCCAAGTGTGGGCGGGAAGCAGCCGAGCTGTTCCAAGTCCTAAGCAAGTCTGTGTGCTACAATTTTCTCCAGTAGCTTGCCAACAGTATTCTGCATCGTAATGATTCTGTAGCCGCTTATCTTGGAGTGGTCTTTGTTCGGTTTTGGCAGCGGCAGCAAGTAGCTGTGTAGCCATTCTTCTTTGACCTGATCCCTCTGGATACTGGTGTTGAATTCTCTGGCCAGTTCTTCCATGTCATCATCTGATATCACCATTAGGTCACCATATCGGATGCCGTCTGGGCCTGGGGAGGTGTTAGGTGATTTCTTGAGCATCGCACGCAATATGTCAACTGTGATTGTCCATTCTTCGTCTGTCCCGACCCCCTCGCACAACTGAGAGAGTGTTGTTGTGGTCCTCTGTCTGGCGGGCTCGTCTTTCTGGTCAGTCTGTTCTATGTAGCGTGCAAGAAGGGCCTTACCTTTATCCGCATCCGACTTTTTCCATGCGAGGTCTGTGCCTTGAAAGTCTGGAATACCCCTACGTTGTGCAGCACCGTTCATGCTCTTGTGGAGGCGCCAGAATGTCGTAAGAGATTGCTCGGAGCACACCTTTAACACAGCACATACTACTGACATTACGAACTACAACACATCAATGACCAGATAATTAAAAACATAAATACCAACTAATTATATATAAATACAATATAACATTAAAAACAATAACCATTTTCATATCTAAATTTAAAATATAACTACCTAATTAATTATCACATATCTATCTATTACTGGACATCTATAGTGCATACACAGTCATTATACATGTATATAACTATTGTTTCGAAGAATCAATCACAATACTAACGATACTACCACTCTGGCCTGTCCAAGAATGCAGCAAACTTAATTGTTCCTGCAGCGTTCACATTACATCTCTTTAATCCCGAGACACTTTTTCACCTGTCTTTCTGCAATAATAATAATAACAAGTGACTAACTTACGTCTATACTTTCTTTCAACAACAAAAAAAAAACAAAAAAAAAAAAAAAAAAAAAAAAAATTTATATATATATATATATATATATATATATATATATATATATATATATATATATATATATATATATATATATATATATATATATATATCTGTGGCAATTCAGACTTAGCCACAGTCATCCTACTGTAATGTTACACTTAAAAAAATCAGAAAAAAATAATATATATATATATATATATATATATATATATATATATATATATATATATATATATATATATATATATATATATATACATACATAAAACTTTTATATTCTCTTTATTTTTATAGTCTACTGAGTAAATCAGCTAAATTATTTTATATTCCAGAAATTGACTTTCCTGAAATGCAATTTCAGTTTTGCTCAGCCTTACCGTAAGACCACACATCCGACTGCTACAAAAAAAAAAAAAAAATAATCTGTCCAGGAATGTACGATGATGTACTGTTTCAGTTTTATGGATACCAAATTAGTTATTTGTTCTTGTAAGATATGATTTATAAATGTAGAATGATGAAGAAGAGTTCTGAAGACCAACAAGAAGGTATAAGAATTCATCTAAATATAAAGGCGTTACAAAGGCGGTAATGTGTACAGAATCTTCTGCCATTGGTGTCTGGTATCTGATATTTAGTATTGACAAATATGCTTTATAAAACTATATAAATTTCGCCATGCCCGCTTTTAACTAGTCTATTTGAGCATAGGTTTTAAAACAAAGATAATCGCTCATACACACACACACAAAATATATGATTTGTTAATATGAATAAGACAATGAACATAATGGACGACATAACATCTTATAAAAATATCCATGATGACAATACAACCACAACATCGTTAAATGTTTTACGCAAGGTTAGCGAAATCAATTCAGCAGAAAATATGAACAAAATTCATTGAAACCATGCTTCACTGTATCAATACTGTAGTCGTGTGTCATTACCCATACACACGCCAACAATAGAGTTCCACTGCTGCATGATCTCCATGCTGTTATCAGTTTTAAACTACTATTAATACCCACACATTTCTACACTAAAATCCTGTTATGTGTCAATACCCATACACACAACAGCAATTAGTTGTCTTTTCTATCATATGTTCAACAATTCGCACAAACAGACCTCCATCATACCACAATTACCCATGTCACATGCCAGAGGCCTGTCAAACACGATAAGAACATATTATGTTCAGCGACTTCGTCGCCACACGTTATAATCCATATATCATTTTGCGACTTTTACTATGCCAGATGTTTACACCAGCTGTTAATCTTCTACTGGACAAATCCAGACCAATTCTAGTGCAAAACCTTTTTCACACTACACATGTTTATGTATCAAAATTATTATTTTTTTTTCTTAGACTATTTCTTCTGATGTTGTCCAATTTGCATCTATATCACTCTGGATGAAGTGATGAAAAGAAGACATGTTGACACCATGTCCAACCTGTATTTAATAATATTTGTACCTAAGAAATGCAACTGAACTGTAGCAAAACTGTATCATAACCTATACCTATTAAAGTAGAAAGATAAGAGAAACTAAAGCATGAATCAACAATTAATTTCCTCGCAATGATTTGTCTACTGAGAAATAAATAATGTAGACTCTGCAAACAAAATATTTATAGAAAATAAAATATGCAGTTCATTAAAGACACAAAAAGTAAAAACAATTAATCAGAAATGTTTTGTTTCTATTATAAGATATTTAGCAACTTTCTGAATTCACTAATGATAGAGTAATTTTATACCGCTTGTGTGATTCATACACCTTTCTCCCAGAGTACAAGACAAGATGTAGTAATTTCCTATACCCTTGTGGAAGAATGTATACAAAAGACAGTAAACATGTATCATCCACCACAACACAACTATTTGATCTGAGAATGATATGAGAACTGACCATCGAATGTGATTCATTCCTGAAAGGGGATTTCAGATTCATCATGCCATGCCGTCAGGCAGGCTGTTCGAATATGCTGTATAGTATGATCATAGATATGGCTCAGTTTCCGACGCAAACCATATTGCAACATCCTATTCAAACTGACTGTAGCTTTTGCTATACATTTTACTACTTTGTTTGACATGATAGATAGCATACTACCTACCATGAAGACCAACCAGAAGAAAGTATCGACCAAACCAAATGAAGTATCTGTTTTCATACACATATTCTTCGGATCACAAGACGGAACTGTCACTAATATGACATATGTCCGTGGTTTTCTATCCACCTGTGTGATGTCGTGTTGCAGCGTTATAGCCGCGGCTTGAACTGTATTAATATTTATAGGTTTTACTACCCATGGATCTGATATGTGTGTGTGTTCGAAACCAAATCATCATGAGGTAATCGATTTTCCCTTTGTATTTGTGTACTATCAACGGTGTTTGCTACAATATGCTTCCTTTCCGATTCTGTTATGTCCTCACGCGAAACATCACATAATTCAGGGATGTTTCCAATAAAGACATCCACAAATGGGTCAGGCAGCGCAGCCACCTTTATTTTCCTAGAAAAATTTGGGCAATTTATATCAGCCCAGGCAACTGGAAAATTTTCTCTTCTACCTCCAAAATTTCTACAGGTCACATGCTCTCCAGTATAGTCGGTTTCATTAATCAGCTTTTTATGTATTCCCACTATACTCGACCCGGAATCGCGTACTAAGCTACATTTCTTTCCATTCACCATGGCGTGTTGTACGACCAGTGATCCATTGGTAATTTGGACCGCATTAGTTTCCTGCACGTGTACCTTATGACCGCACGTCAAGTTGCCCTCTTTATGAAAGATCTGGCAGGTACCACAAGTTGGGTCGATGGGAGAATATTCTACTTCTACCGTATTTGCATGATTAGTCTCGCCTGAGTCGCTGTCACTACTAGATGTCAGCATCCCTATGTTTGCTTCTTTATACAGTTGTCTTAACGGACAAGATGAAAACATATGCCCAAAACTTTTACATTTAAAGCATTGTGTTTGTGTTTGATAGGACAGTTGCCTCTCGCTTTCATTTGACCAGTTAAGACCAGGGATGGAGTTATTGCCTATCCATAGCACAAAGTTTGGGCTAAAATATAGAGATCATGTGTTGCCCATGCAGCATGATCCCTCTCTTGGCCTGTCTAGTTCACTCCAGAGGAAAGGTAACACCCCTACGTCTGGAACAAGACAAGCTGCAGAAGCTGCCGTATCAGCAAAGCAATGCTCTAGCTGTCCGCCTGTCGGAGCTTCGATCCTAGACCAGCCGCCAACCAAGGCTTAGGGCCTAGTCTGCCCTGCCATGACATTTTGTCTTTAGCTTGCATTTCCTGGCACCAGGTTAAGGCTTGTACACTACCAATTGCGCTCTTCCGCCCGAAGCCGTTGACACAATGTGGGGTGTCGGGTTTGGTAAGCGCCGCCCATACACACACTTAAAAATTAGTGATGCAATTCAACTCTCTCTCTCTCTCTCTCTCTATCTCTCTCTCTCTCTCTCTCTCTCTCTTCTTACACACACACACACACACACACACACACACACACACACACACACACATATATATATATATATATATATATATATATATACACAGACAGGCACACACGCTCACACTCCCTTACTCACTCACACTCACAAACTCTCTCAATCACTCTACAGTAGTGTGCATGCGATTATATTATACATGATAAAATCAAGTGGCATGCATATGATACATCGTAATATGAAAGATGAGAATACATAGAAAACATGATAAAATCAAGTGTCATACATACAACATGATAATGTGAAAGATGAAAATACAAAATATGGAATGGCATGCTACAGGACATGCGTGCACTAAACTCTCTCTCTCTCTCTCTCTCTCTCTCTCTCTCTCTCTCTCTCTCTCTCTCTCTCTCTCTTTCTCTCTTACTCATACTCCCTAATTATCTCACCCACTCTACAATGATGTACACGTGTTCATGTTATAAATTATAACATCAATTGGCATTCAAAATGATCATATAAACATGAGAATACACAACATATATGGAGTAGCATGTTACATGATATGCGTGCGCTTAAATCTCTCTCTCTCTCTCTCTCTCTCTCTCTCTCTCTCTCTCTCTCTCTCTCTCTCTCTCTCTCTCTCTCTCTTCTCACCAACACACACCCATAGACACATTAACAAGTCCATTCTTCCACTGTCTCTCTCTCGTTCGCTCACTCTCTCTCTCTCTCTCTCTCTCTCTCTCTCTCTCTCTCTCTCTCTCTCTCTCTCTCTCTCGCAATCACTATTTCACCCATTAAGTCACTCTCCCCATCTTTCATTTACTCAATATCACACTCTCTTTCACTCTCACTAACACACAGACAGACACACACCTTCTCGCTATCAAATACACATTCCCTCGCATACACACGAAAACATATACACATACACAGACGAGCATACACACAATATACACACGCAAATACACACATTTCGTCACGCACACATACACACATCCACATCCATATACACACACACATACACATATATTATATATATATATATATATATATATATATATATATATATATATATATACATAAGATTGAGCATGAAGAAATCCGTAACACAACCCGATATTTCCAATATTTCAGTATTTGTGATTTTGTCTTGCAACTTAATACCAAGAATTCTTAGCAGACAGCTGAAATCTGTTTAGACATTTCTCTTTGTGTGAGTAAATTGACCAAGCTTCACTGACATACAGAAAAGTACTAAGGACACAGGCTTAATAGACAAGGACTTTTGTTTTGGCAGTAATCTTCCGGTTCTCACAGACTTGTTTTCTTAACCTGTTCATTGTTGTTGCTGCCTTACCAATCATGATATTTAAATATTGAGCACAACACTCTACTGGCAACGCTGGTCGTATTCTGGTATGAACCTAAGGCCTATCCACGTCAATATGGAAGCACTATACTCGAGTTTCGCCCTCGTTTGAGCTCGTCAGTAGTGCATATCCCTGACCGGATCCGGAAACAAGCCCCGGATCACCGACGTATGAAGCGGGTGTGTAACCACGCGGCACACGTTGGACACACAGCCAAATTATCATAACAGAATATTACAACGTCACCCATCGTAGGTTATGCTCAAGATTGCCCAATCGCCGCGACTGACGTCCGTCAATCTATGTGGACCCGAAACGATCAGGACTTCTCACTGGCAAGGTACACCAGGCCTCCTAAATCCAATGAGCAATAATCAAATTGATTTATTTGGTTATTTCGGGATTTGAAATTTAAATATTGAGCACAACCCACTACTGGCACACCACAATTATAAACTTCTAGTGTCGTCCATTGCACGTCATGTCTTGGAAACCGGTCATGTCATTGATAGGGACAGCGCTTTTCGCGTTTTGTTTCGTACACAAAATAGTCGTATGTTACAGTTTGCTGAAGCGATAATGATCCACCTGCACAAGCCAGTTTTGTGCAAACAGAAAGACATGATAGTCAATTTAAAATTACCATGGTAAACAACTGATATTACTGTTTGAACACGTGTATATATCAGCTTTAACGGTGATTCTAATTAATTTACTTTATGTTGTGTGACATCTGCAGTAAGTACCTGACGAGATGCAGCGAAATGTTCCAGGCAATAAATCGTACTATATATGGTTTGTGTCTTCGTTATTCAAATTATGGACGTGTTTATAATATTTGCTCGCCGAGGAAGAGAACTTACCTGTTCCTTAATTTCCAGGGAGGACTATTTGGGTTATTCGGGGTTTGTTTCTCGGGCTCTTTCTTATTCCAATTGGTTTTCAGTATTTTTCGTATTCCTTCCGTATTAGAATTCTTCAAAATACTCAACGTATGCCTATCAGACTTCCTGTTGTGTGGCGTGTAATCAATGTTGCTGGATAATCAGCATGGCTAACGTCGGTGATTTGTGAAGATGGGGAGCGATAATGTGTGGACACGTCCAGAGTGCTCTGTGTCGATTCTTAAAGTAATTATTAAGTGTTAACTTTTGTTGGATATTTTTTTTTTAAATATAAATTAGTTCGATTAAAAGACCTGTGGCTATATACACACTGTGAAACGAGGAATCGAGCACACCATACAGATAGGCGCTGAAACTCAATATGTGGCGTGTTATATTTTCTTCTTCTTCTTCAGCGTTCCGAGCCATTGAGGTTCTTTGCTGCAGATACAATCCGTCTCCATTCGTCTCTCTGGTGGACCTTCTCTTGCCAGTCGTTGATTCTAAGTGCTTGTAGGTCTGTATATATATTATCTCTCCACCGACTTCTTGGTCTACCTCGGGGTCTATGGTCATTTATTTCCTGATTGTAAGCGAGTTTTGTTTCCCTATTATCTTCCATTCTTTCTATATGCCCCAGCCATTGTAGTCTATTAGCCTTCATGATGCCAGTGATTAGCGGGGACTTAAACAGATCATAAATGTCTTTGTTACTTCTTCTTTTCCACTCTCCACTTTGTGTATCCCTAATGGGTCCAAAGATGCGTCTTAAAACTTTGTTCTCAAAGGTTTGTAACAAGGCTTCGTCTCCTTTCGTTGTACTCCAGGTTTCAGAGCCATACAGCACAACTGGTCTGATCAGTGTTTTGTATATTGTGATTTTGGTGTTACGAGATAGCGCCTTTGATTTTAGTAGATGTTGTAGTGCATAGTATATATTATTTCCAGAATTGATTCTAGTTTGTATTTCTTCCCTTATGATGTTGGAGCAGTTGAAGATTCTACCCGGGTATTGGTATATTTCCGTTCTTTTAATGGTCATATTATCTATTTGTAAGTGGCTAGAGTTTTTAGCCATTCCTTCTCTTGAAATTACCATATATTCTGTCTTATCTTGGTTGATAACCAGCCCCATCTGTTGGGCTTTTTCCTTTAAGTGAGTCAATATTTCCAATGTCTTTTGTTCATTTTCCCCAATAATATATATATCATCTGCATAATCAAGCAGCTTGGATGTTCCTCCAATATCACATTCCTCCTTTATCCTCCTTACAACTTTCTCTAGAGTCAGATTGAAGAGTAGCGGCGATAGTGCATCACCCTGTTTCAAGCCAGATGTTATTTGGAAAGGGTCTGATTTCCTGCCTTTATATGTTACTATATTATAAGTATCTTCCATGCATAGTCTGGTCATGTTGATTAACTTCCTTGGTATTCCAAATTCCCGCATATCATTCCATAGACTATTCCTATGGACACTATCATAAGCCTTTTTAAAATCCACAAAAATGTTAAGGAGATCTCTTTTATATTCCCAGTTTTTCTCCTCACATTAACTTCTGGCTATGAAAATATAGAATGTTGCCTTACAAGCATATCACAGTGATGTAATGCAGAGATGATGTGTCGCTGTTCGTGTTATGCCTGTACATTAACTTCTGGTATGTTCCAAATGGGTAAACTTGTATTGAACATGTCCAGGTCATCTGAACACATAATAACCTCATCCATTATGTGTATTGTTATATGTCGGCCTCACAGTATCATCATCATAATCAAGTGCCCTGCCAGTTGGCGTAGGCATTCATGGCTCTCCACAGATCTCGGTCTTTGGTTTTCTGGATCAACTCTGCTGCTGATATTCCTCCGTGCCACCGTCTCAATCCATCCAGCATCATTTCTCTTGGTCTGCCTCTGCCTCTCTTCCTCTCGATCTTTCCAGTTGTCACGATGTTCTCCAATGCCTCTCTTCTCATTACATGACCAAAGAAAGCTGCTTGTCTCTTTCTTATGGTTGTATATAGTGTTCTAGTTTCATTAGTCTGTTTCAGGCAGTCGTCATTAGTTACTCTGGCAGTCCAAGGAATTCTCAACATTCGTCTCAGGAACCACATCTCTGTTGCTTCTAATTTCTTCTTAATTTGTTCATTTACATTCCAAGATTCACTGCCATACAGCAAAACTGGTTCTACATAGCATTTCAGCACTCTCTTTCTTACACTCAGTGATAATGACCTATTGCACAAGATACCCTTCATTTTCTAAAATGCGGCCTTTGCCTGCCCTATTCTGCTTTTAATCTCTGTTGTACATCTTCCATCTGATGTTATAAATGTCCCTAGGCATCTAAAATTATCCACTTGGTTAAGAATGTTTCCTTCTATTTCTATGTCACATTTTGGTGTCACCATTGTTACTGTTTTCTTGATATTCAAGGATAGTCCTGCCAGCTGGCGTAGGCGTTCATGGCTCTCCACATATCTCGGTCTTTGGTTTTCTGGATCAACTCTGCTGCTGATATTCCTCCGTGCCACCGTCTCAACCCATCCAGCATCATTTCTCTTGGTCTGCCTCTGCCTCTATGAATGCTGTGCTGTCCGTCCCCGACAGCCAAATGAGATGTCATATTCACATCGTTGGGTGACGGCAGTGAAATCCAGGTTCCTCCGTTAAAAAGTCATAATGAACAATGCAACTTCATCAGTTGCCTGAGGATATCATAGCAGGGACTTCAGTTCTTCACCTCATAGTATGTGTGATAACTAGTATCTTCATTATATGTGTTATAACCGTCACCTTAATGCTGTGTTATAACAAGTATCTTCATGTAATTTGTTATAACGACTATCTTTATTTGTAAAATGTGAACATTTTGCAAACCGCAAGTCGGGCAATGTCAACATTAAGTAACATGTGAGACAGTTATTTGTTACAATAGTCATAATAATCTCATTTACAAATGTTATAATAGTTTGCTCTGTTTGATGGCTATACCTATTTATAAACAGTCTCTGTTCTATGAGTGTCGTCACGATCGTCTCGAGTGCTGCCATGCCGGGTTTGCATTTGATAACAGTCTAGTTCACATGATACGAGTATTTATATAAGCTATATAATTATATAAGATAACAGTTTAGTCCACATTATACAATTATTTATATAAGCTGCATATACAAGCAGAGATTAATTGTCAGATCTAAATATGTCAGCGTACAGCGCCTTTCGATACTCATAAACTTTAAGGAAATACAAGACAGATCTGCTGTCCCAATCTTGTTATTTCAAGCGCCACAAAACACTCACACATTATAGAAATATTATACATATCTGCTCACCCAGTTTTGTTATTTCAAGCGTCACAAAACTCTCATACGTTATAGAAATGTAAGACAGATCTGCTATCTCAATCTTGTTATTTCAAGCACCATAAAAGAACACACACGTTATAGAAATGTAAGACAGATCTGCTATCTCAATCTTGTTATTTCAAGCACCATAAAAGAACACACACGTTATAGAAATGTTTGACAGATCTTCTGTCCCAATCTTGTTATTTCAAGCACCATATAAGAACACAAACGTTATAGAAATGTTTGACAGATCTTCTGTCCCAATCTTGTTATTTCAAGCACAATAAAAGAACACACACGTTATAGAAATGTTTGACAGATCTTCTGTCCCAATCTTGTTATTTCAAGCACCATAAAAGAACACATACGTTATAGAAATGTAAGACAGATCTTCTGTCCCAATCTTGTTATTTCAAGCGCCACATAACTGTCACGCGTTATAGAAATGTTAGACATATCTTTTGTCTCAATCTTGGTGTTTCAGTCGCCACAAAACACTCACACGTTATAGAAATGTTAGACAGATCTGCTATAATAATCTTGTTATTTCAAGCTCCACAAAACTCCAACACGTTAAACACCACCTTGAGGTCAGTAGGCCGAATGAATAAGAGCGTTCACTCTAAAACTTCCGGTATTCTGATAGCGAGTTAACCAATACAGTTGGCCTAAAGCGTTGACTTCACGGCCTTGAACTCTAAATTACAAGTACCCCAGTAGTGCAGGCTCCGCGGCGAAAATCAACCCAGTGCATTAGAAGTAGTCGCACGTGTATAGATAACGCTTGAGTTCAAAACACCAGCACATGTTTAGATGCGTAACCTGTCTCTTCTTCCATAGGGTATACATGGATCTGATGCTTGTATGATTGTGAGATTGTGTGGTTGTGAGGTTGAAAGGTTGGGAAATTGTGAGATTGTGATATGTGCCTCTATACCATACTCTTTGTGTGCGCGCACATACTTATTTTTAGAGTGGATTTCTTGCGTGATTTTAAAGCTCTATTTGAATCATATTTGATTATATCGACTTACACATTGAAATGTCACGGTATATGTCAAAACAAACAACAGCTTGCTTACTTTGTGGACATTATTAAATGGAATATGAGCAATAGAGTTTTCAAACCACGTGTACAATTATTGCAGCCCACGTTCTATGCAATATTCGTAACCACGATTGTCTGAACATTTGTATGTTACTCATATTAATAAAAGTCCACTTGTCTGGACTTGCTAAAAATTGAACATAAGGATACCTTTTTCCAGTTGGGGGTTAAGTCTAATATAATTCGATTGTTTCATTCGGTGCGTAAAAAGTTATCTGTAAGATAATACTAATGACTCAAATTCACTTATTGATTAATATAAGTCAGTTAAATCAAATCTACATTACTTTGTCAAGACGCCAATGGCTCTATAACTTCCAAGAAACGATGCAAGCCTAATGTGAAAAGTTATTTTGGATATTAAAATCTCATCGTTTATGTTATAGGACTTACTAACTATGATTATCCTCCTTGCTCCTCTTTACATCAATTCCATTGGCTTCCCTTGTTGGGACCTCTTTTTTTTCTGTGCAACGTTTACCAACTATCGTTTCACCAGAAGGAGTGTCCATATATAAAACGCCTGGCTCAGAGAGGATGTGATTAGAAAGGACAGAACATATGTACGGGGGTGGGTGTGGGTGGGCGGGTGGAGGAGCCATAATGATACACGAACAGTTTCAAAATGAGACACGGGAAACAGTTATACCAAGAACATGAAATGTATCAGTCGACTATTACAGGAGACCACCCCCTCCCCCGCCCCCACCGCACCACACGCTAATATAATACTCACGCTAATCAATATATACTGTCCTAGAGATGTAATTGAGGACGAAGCTAGTCACACAGTAACAGAAAGAATCACACCATAAACGTTGATAGTCGGGGACTTCATCTGTCACCACACAACATGGGGAGAGAGAAAGAGCAACATCGTGGGTATAACACTCATGGAGTTCATCTGTCACCACATGCCATATATTTTTGAAGGGAGTGGGAGATCACTGTAGTGCATGCCCCATTTCTAACAAAAGAAGTAGAGCCCCATCCTCTTCTATCTTCAATAACCCAAGAATATGAACCTTGAGTTATCTGCAGGCCTCGTTCTATTAAGTAGTCTATGAGATATAGATTATGGCCCTGGTGAGAATAATGATTACTTACTGGGATTCTCCCCCTTCTCCAAGGATTCTGTAGCTCTGGAGCCCCCTTTTTTTGTTTATCAAATCTGAGGAAAGTCTGGAGAATTTTCTCAGCCTGATTTAGATGAAGAAAACATGGATATTGAGCAGTTGATAGATCTAGAGTCTTCTCTCCCCCATTTTAGTAAGTCATTATGAGTGGATTTATTTTTAAACAATCAAACACATAATCAATCACATTAGATTCTGACAACATGATGTACAAAGAAGTTGTTGACACAGATAGGTTTGAACTGATAAATTAACAGAAGGTCAATTCATGTTAATCATTTATTGACTAGGCCTGAGCCTTCTGGCCAGTACACACATCTCTATTTTGATTTACACAAGATATATCAGAAAAGTTGCATATTGGACCATTGTCACAGAGCATCAATAAACAAGCATCAATACATGAGAGGTCAACAAGTGTGAAAACATAGTAAACATTTTGATGTTGTACATGTTAAGTGTGAAGATGATTCCACAATTAAATATCAGTTTCCTGAAATTGGGTGTGGTGTGTACCAATTAGAATGGTAACCTGGTGACTGGAAGATTTGGTAAGCCAGGGTCCATTGACTGATGGATCCACTTCAGGTATGCCCGTATAGCTCCACTGAAGGCCTCCCCATACTTGTTGTTCATCTCTTTCTCTCGGCTTCCCTCTTTCAGGTCTGATTTAGGTGGTTAGTTTGCTGATGTGTTGGGTGGTTGTTGGTATGTAGCCACCAAGAATCACTGATGAATATTCACATATATATGTACATTCCTACCAATACAATATTCTAAAAGTAGGTCAGAAGAAATCTAAATTCCTGAAGTAGGAACTAGTTCCCCTCCCCTTCTTTTTTCTCTAAGCTAGTGTTGGGTTAATTTGGGGTGGTCAGAGTTTATCACACTGTGTACGCCTTGTATCGACTGGTTCCTGCTGTATGTAAGTTCTCATTTGACCTGGGGTCAGTGAACGTGTACAGTAAGACAGTGACAAGAGTGAGAAGGTGTCAAGATGCATGTAAATAAATGACATACATTTATACCATTTCTTCCACTCAATGGTGTTTATAATGTGTATAAATAATTCTCTGTGTTTTCCCAATTAACCAACTTCTTCTTCTTCTGTGTCTAATAACTCTCTCCCATTATCTGTTGTTGTTGTGATGTTGAGTGTTGGGTCGTGTGGTGATGAGTGGTGTTGAGTGGTGTTGTGTTTTAAGTTATGTTGAGTAATGAGTTAAGTTCACTTCGTGTGATGGAGTTCCGCGAAGCTCAACTCTTCTGATGTAATGCAGTTCATAAGTGCTCTTATCTAATTAAAATTTGACATAAATATAAATATTTATCCTTCAAACCCTATCCATTCAATAGATGAAGCAGAAAGAAAAGATTGGATTTCTCTCTCAACTTTCTAAATTGAAAATAGACATAGATAAGTCTGTTTTAAAACAAGGCACTTATTCTAGTACACGAACTGTCATTTTAGCTGTAGGTAGTGATAGCATTCTTTTTTTTTCAGTGTCTGCTGAAATGCACAAGATTGCTTTAGAATCATCACTTCGTACAGTTGTTCAGAATAGAATGGAGTAGTATAATGCACTTCCCAAAGTTAATAATTATCTTTAAGAATATCAGAGATTGCAGTTTCATCGAAGATAGTATTAGAGTGTCAGTTTGCCCGGGAACGGCTCTGCGTCGTCAGAATCTACAGTCGAGCATTTTCACATTTCAGAGGTTTTAATTAATAATAATACATTTCAAATGACATTACAAACACTGGATACCATTTCTTGATACTTGATACATCGGGTTCTTAGTCTAATCTCGGGAATTACAAGCTTACCTCGGATCTAGACACTCCGCAATCCCATGTTTGAAAATTTGGTCATACTAGCTTCTCACGTCTGTTCATCAGGCTGGTTGCAGGAAAAGTGCGGGCTTACCATATTCTGATGAAATATTAACATATGCAAAACATGCGTTGGCGCGAAAGCGGGTCACATGTCTATTTCGTCCAATGGTCTTCCGAGCTTTGTCTGATGAAATCTTTCTAAGAATCCATGTCATCTGTCACTTATGCAGTTCCAGTTTCGATGTTAAATATTAAGTCCTAGTTTCAGTTTGCGGTTGTGAAGTCAATTGTTTTACCATTTCCTCTTCTTGGCTTGCGGTCTTGCTAACTGAATAATGGTGGTTAGCCATTATGCTACACCACACAACATGGGGAGAGAGAAAGAGCAACATCGTGGGTATAACACTCATGGAGTTCATCTGTCACCACACAACATGGGGAGAGAGAAAGAGCAACATCGTGGGTATAACACTCATGGAGTTCATCTGTCACAACACAACATGGGGAGTGAGAAAGAGCAACTCGTGGGTATAACACTCATGGAGTTCATCTGTCACAACACAACATGGGGAGAAAGAAAGAGCAACATCGTGCGTATAACACTCATGGAGTTCATCTGTCACAACACAACATGGGGAGTGAGAAAGAGCAACATCGTGCGTATAACACTCATGGAGTTCATCTGTCACCACACAACATGGGGAGTGAGAAAGAGCAACATCGTGCGTATAACACTCATGGAGTTCATCTGTCACAACACAACATGGGGAGAGAGAATGAGCAACTCGTGGGTATAACACTAATGGAGTTCATCTGTCATAACACAACATGGGGAGAGAGAAAGAGCAACTCGTGGGTATAACACTCATGGAGTTCATCTGTCACAACACAACATGGGGAGAGAGAAAGAGCAACTCGTGGGTATAACACTCATGGAGTTCATCTGTCACAACACAACATGGGGAGAAAGAAAGAGCAACATCGTGCGTATAACACTCATGGAGTTCATCTGTCACCACACAACATGGGGAGTGAGAAAGAGCAACATCGTGCGTATAACACTCATGGAGTTCATCTGTCACAACACAACATGGGGAGTGAGAAAGAGCAATATCGTGCGTATAACACTCATGGAGTTCATCTGTCACCACACAACATGGGGAGTGAGAAAGAGCAACATCGTTCGTATAACACTCATGGAGTTCATCTGTCACCACACAACATGGGGAGTGAGAAAGGGCAACATCGTGCGTATAACACTCATGGAGTTCATCTGTCAAAACACAACATGGGGAGTGAGAAAGAGCAACATCGTGCGTATAACACTCATTGAGTTCATCTGTCACCACACAACATGGGGAGTGAGAAAGAGCAACATCGTGCGTATAACACTCATTGAGTTCATCTGTCACCACACAACATGGGGAGTGAGAAAGAGCAACATCGTGCGTATAACACTCATGGAGTTCAGACCAACCAGCTGGTAGTGCCCACCGATGGGACAGTGACCAGAATAGATCTCATGTACTGTGTTCTATAAGCTCCATCTTCTCCACCGTCTTTCTAAGTTGTTGAGTTGAGTTAAGTTACTTTCAACCCACTCTTTTTTCGCGATTGATGGTCTCTAGATCACACATCTGGCGTATATATATATATATATATATATATATATATATATATATATATATATATATATATATATATATATATATATATATATATATATATATATATATATATATATATATATATATATATATATATATATATATATATTTCTGCCTGTGCCATCCAGGACCTGCTTCGTCTTTGACCCTTTACTATATCCATTGCTTCATACATGGGGTGATAACTATCTGCAGCAATTCGCAGTTACCATTTGGCCTAATGGACCTTATGTTTATCCGTCATTGTTGGTAGCGGCAGGATATGCCTCATGCTTATAATGGGTGTGTACTTTGTGCACCCCAGGATTACCCGCATGCCAGCATTCTGTATGCGCTCCAATCTATCAAGCTGGCTCTTTGATACTGTCAGCAGCCCCATACCGTAGTCAATGGCAGAAATTATTAACTGCTGAAGAAGTCTATAAAGCATCCTCTGATCTACAACGGTTACTGCCATCGCCATAAATGCATTAAGACACCTACCAGCCTTCACAACCAAAGCCATCACATGGTCCATAAAAGAAAAACGTCTGTCAAAGGTAAAATTCAAGTACTTCAATTTACTCTCTCTACTAAGGTGACATCCATTCAACATAATACCTGGTATAACTGCCTTGACGATCCGATTATCCAGGGAGTACCACACAACCGATGCCATGTCTGGGTTTATAAAGGCCCCTGCGTCGCTGCACCACTCCGCCACCCTGTTTACTGCCACCTGTAAGTCTTCCACCAAACTGGCCCTGTCTCTGCCCTGTCTGTACACTAGCACATCATCTGCAGATGTCAAGATTCTATCCACTCATAGTGACTCAATATCTGCGATTTTGCTGGGTAGATATTAAAGAGCACGGGGGACATGACAGATCCCTATGGCAACCCAGGTGTAATAGTAGTCATTCTAAGTTAGGCACCATATCTGGTACCATACTTTCCAATAATGCCCACCTTCATGGTTCGCTTGCTCATAAATCGAAAACAAATAGGAACCTAAATTTAAATTGTGTGTAGCATCTTCATACATTTGATGCAGCTTTCAAGCATCCGTCACGCTTAGTTTCACAATGTATCACTTAAGTAAATGACTGGCACGCTTAGTTTCAGTATGTATCCCTTAATCAACAGACTTTCGCTCTTAGTTTCAAAATGTATCCATTAATTAACAAGTTTTCAAAACATATGCATCATAATAATATTACTCATCTCTCTTGGTCTTCAAGCATCGATTCTATTTGCATCTATTGGCTACATTTCTTTTTTTCATGGCATGTCTACTTTTGTTGTAAATGTATATTCCATATTTACAATGCATGACAGCCGTTAAAATATCTTCAGTAGTAAGATTCCAAGTAGATAGTGTTACATGCAAATGCAATTTCAATGAGCGTGATTTTGATGAAACGTTCTCTCTGGGCCCGTATGTGGAAACCTGTTTATACTGACTGACAGTGTTGAGAGCCAGTTAGATACACATGGGAACCTTTCTCGCAGTGATTATAGAAACCAGTCTCATGCTTGGGTCCCTCACTCAAATAGCCGTGATTATAGAAACCAGTCTCATGCTGGCTCCCTCACTCAAATAGCCGTGATTATAGAAACCAGTCTCATGCTTGGTCCCTCAATCAAATAGCCGTGATTATAGAAACCAGTCTCATGCTTGGGTCCCTCACTCAAATAGCCGTGATTATAGAAACCAGTCTCATGCTTGGTCCCTCACTCAAATAGCCGTGATTATAGAAACTAGTCTCATGCTTGGGTCCCTCACTCAAATAGCCGTGATTATAGAAACCAGTCTCATGCTTGGGTCCCTCACTCAAATAGCCGTGATTATAGAAACCAGTCTCATGCTTGGGTCCCTCACTCAAATAGCCGTGATTATAGAAACCAGTCTCATGCTTGGTCCCTCACTCAAATAGCCGTGATTATAGAAATCAGTCTCATGCTTGGGTCCCTCACTCAAATAGCCGTGATTATAGAAACCAGTCTCATGCTTGGGTCCCTCACTCAAATAGCCGTGATTATAGAAACCAGTCTCATGCTTGGGTCCCTCACTCAAATAGCCGAGATCATAGAACCCAGTCTCATGCTTGGTCCCTCACTCAAATAGCCGTGATTATAGAAACCAGTCTCATGCTTGGGTCCCTCACTCAAATAGCCGAGATCATAGAACCCAGTCTCATGCTTGGTCCCTCACTCAAATAGCCGTGATTATAGAAACCAGTCTCATGCTTGGCTCCCTCACTCAAATAGCCGAGATCATAGAACCCAGTCTCATGCTTGGGTCCCTCACTCAAATAGCCGAGATCATAGAACCCAGTCACATACTGGGTCCCTCACTCAAATAGCCGAGATCATAGAACCCAGTCTCATGCTTGGGTCCCTCACTCAAATAGCCGAGATCATAGAACCCAGTCACATGCTGGGTCCCTCACTCGAACACTCGTGATCATTGAAACCAGTCTATGCTGGGTATGTTAATGTCACGAAGAAACGGTTGACACAGATTTCTGCCCATAATACACACATGAATGAACGACATTCGCCGATGTTTGTTGTAAAGCTGCATACATATTTCATCCCCGTAAAGGCCAGGCCAATATTGAAATGACAAATGTTCTCATCTAGTCTGGAGGTAGCTAAGACGGACGAGAAATTCGCTGTTGTTTGAGACGTTCAACTGCAATGATCACAGGGTGGGTTCGTGTGTGTGTGTGTATGTGAGCGTGTGTGTGTATGTGTGTGTGTGTGTGTGTGTGTGTGTGTGTGCACGTGTTTTACACTGCATTTTGCTAAGAAGACCACCGGTGACAAAATACTTTTCGGTCTTAACCGTCTATTTGGTGCAGGAATGGAGGAAAAGCTGCCTATAAAGGCAACCTTGTATGTATAGTATACATACAATAGACTTAACAGCGATGTTTTCATGAATACGGTTTTCGATATGCAGATTTGCCCATAGATCGCGAACTAGATTGCCACTGTCTAATATACAAATGAGGTTGTCCTCCACATGGTTACTTAGAACTTTGACCCACACATTATTACACCAGGTCTACCATGCTACTGTACACTTTTACCGGTTCTTTTCAACGTCTACCGAAGTAAGGTACCAGCTGCTGACATAAACTCTGATCTGAATTGTAAAGTAAGAACGGAAACAAAGAAAGCCCCACATCAGGAGCCGTCTGTGGGTATGTGAAGAAATATGTTAGTCAGTTAGTTAGTTAGTCAGTTAGTTAGTTAGTTAGTTAGTTAGTTAGTTAGTTAGTTAGTCAGTTAGTCAGTTAGTTAGTTAGTTAGTCAGTCAGTCAGTCAGTCAGTCAGTCAGTCAGTCAGTCAGTCAGTCAATCAGTTATTAGTTAGTTAGTTAGTTAGTTAGTCAGTTAGTTAGTTAGTTAGTTAGTTAGTCGAGGTTCCAACTTCATGGTAATCGGTTGTCCCTATTATGCTCCATTCCTGTGCCAGTGAATATCACACAAAATGCTCCCCACTTTCTAATGTGAAAAGTGGAATAGGCAGGAGTCTCGGCAATCCAACAGCCCTCACAGGTACACTGTGCATAATGCCGCCGTAAGAATGCCAACACAAAATTAATCCACGAAAACCACAGTTCATCGTCATTGAAGAAATATGACCATCTCATAATGTTGGTATGAGTGCATGAAGGAATAGGTGGCCTTTGTCAGCCTCGTCATGTATCATATCAACTGGCGAGCCGTTCATGTCTCTCCACAGATATCGGCCACTGGTGTTCTGGATCAACTCTGCTGATGATATTCTTTCATGCCACCACCGTCACAGATCATTTACATGGTGCCATGGGACAAACGTTGGAGACAAGCAGGTCTTGAATGGCACAAGCTAAAACACAAACCGTATGTTGTGTGGGATGGGTAGGGTAGCTCGTGAAGAGCAATGGATAATGGTGCATCATTACAAAGAATGATTAAATAGAGTTACAATAACATTGGCCGAAGGTGTCGAGAATGGGCAGCGGTTGTAATATTAGTGCCATGACAAATGACGACTGTTACAAAAAGAAAGCATGGCAATGGCAACATCAAGTTAACTCCTTTGCAGATGTTCTTATTATTCGTTCTATTCGTCCACGATATTTGCATCATTCTTCCATAAAACCACATCGCCCGCATCTTCTCACAATTCCTCGCGTGTCTAGTAATCACCTATGATTCGCATTCATATATCGGCATTAGCTCATTAAAGCTCTGGCGATCTCTTTTCCCTGTCTCGATTCAGATAAATTGCATGAACATATTCTTCATCTGACTACATGCTACTTT
>OY992888.1:88536889-88576889 GCA_963921405.1 Cepaea hortensis
AGAAGGACACTTGCATAAGTTAGGAGTAAGGGGCGGACGCTTACCACTCGACTTGTTATATTCATCCACAGGTTCCCAGTTTCTAGGGACATTAGAGAAGAAAGGAAAAAATACTCTACTTGAACCAATAAAGTACATACTTAGATCCAGAAAGAACCTAAACAGTTTGTTCAGATGAACAAATACTAACATCCAGTAAAATACAGAAGACTGTATGCTAACACTCATATACCACTGGGGCTCCTAAACAGAAAGAGATGTGAAGGTGGGGCAAGCAGAGACTTCAACCTACATACGACTTGCATACATAGAGTAGAAGGAATAGACAAAGACAATAGTGATAATCATAATAGACAATAGGAAGAACATTGACAATGTGGTGTTTTTTCTCGATGATGGATACTTAATATCATGAAACCGATTTGGGCACAGTCATAAACTTACGGGACTTTTATAGCAATACGGTGACTCAGTGGTGAACAGTTTGTTTTCATTTCACTAACGGATTTACCATCAGACTCAAGCCTACGGATCATCCCGGGTGAGCTCTGTCCTGTTTGATGTGATGTCCTGTAATCGTGAAGAATGACTGGCGAGAAGATACCGCTGATAGACATTCTGAGTTCATTCTGTCACCAACAATAGAATACACTAGCAACTACACAGACAATATCCACCCATACACCAGACATAGTTTTAAATTAAATCTTTTATTTAATGTGGAAAAGAACTGTTGTCGAAGTATGTGTTGAGAGAATAATAGAGAGAGAGTGAAAGAAAGAGATGTATGGAAGGGAAGACAGAAGAGAGGAGTGTAGACGAAAAGTCAGTCAATAATCCCAACAGATAATCAGTTTAAAGATGTGCATGTTGATCCCACTCTCTTCTCGGGGAAACAACATCACATAATTGGTGGAGCAAGCGGGATACATACATATACTCATATGACCTAAGGCATAACAAGGCATATGCACAGAGAGAGGTACGTGTATATTGGCACAGGCATAGCGGAGTACCTACATGTTGGGACATACTGATTGGAAGAAATATAAGTATATATTGATGACTTTTAATGGAAGGACGTCCATTGGATATATGGTGCCATTACATTTATGGTAGAAACATTTCATTAAGGCTGGTGACTTTACAGTGAGAAAGTTCCAGACAGAGTGAATGTGGATAGGTGGTAAGACACATTACATACCTAGTCACACGGTCACACGTCTACGTAAGTCTTTATCCTATATCTCCTCTTGTGGATGAGAGAGTGGTTGTGATGTACTGTGGGGTGTCGTAGGTTTATTATATTAGATAGACATAGATAATGATATAGGTTCTAGGTGGAATATAATTGTATAGTGAGTACTTCTTTTCTGCCTTGAGGGATCTTTACTCAACGTGCTGACTTATCTGCTGTAACTATGGCAACTCCTAAAGTAACTACAGCAGAACTGAGAGCCAACGGGGAGGAAATAGGGTTAGCTGGTACCGAGCTAACTGATTACATACAAGAAAGAGAGAGAGAGAGATTCGTAAAGGGGAAAGAGAAGACCGGAAAGCCGAGTTGGAAGTGAGAAGAATAGAGGTGGAGACCAAACGAATGGAAATGGAACAAGAGGCCAAGAAACTGGAACAGGAGACCAAGCGACTGGAACTGGAACAGGAGACCAAGCGACTGGAACTGGAACAGGAGACCAAGAAACTGGAAATGGAACAGACTGCCAGGAGACAAGAAATGGAACATGAATACCGCTTGAAAGAGTTAGAACTCAAGACACAAACTAAGGGTGAAATAGATGCAGCAGAAGGAAGTTCATCTTCACCTGGGGCAACCCACATGATTGGACAGGGTTACCATGCCATGAAGTTTCCTTTAGCAGTCTATGATGAAAGTAAAGAAAAGATATTCCAGTTTTTGGATCGGTTCGAGGCTATGGCAATCGCTATGGGACTGGAAAGATCCAGATGGGCTCTTAAAGTATCCCAGGCTTTACGTGGTTCAGGGTACGAGGTCTACACACGCCTACCACCAGGACAGGAAAATCAGTACGAGGAATTGAAAGCAGCTTTGATGAAACATTATGAAGTCACAGCACAAACATATCGGAAAAAGTTTAGATCGTCTAGACGAGAGCCGGGAGAGCTATTCGCCGCATACAGTCTAAGGCTGAAATCCTATCTCCAGAAATGGATGGACTTGGCAGAATTCAAGAGGGATTATGAGAGTCTCGAAGAGATGATGGTGGTCGACCAGATGCGAAAGCAAATGTCGAAACCTCTCAGAACCTTCTTGGGAGAACAAGGGGCGGAACGGATTGATGTTGTGAATAAGCTGGCGGAACGATTCGTGGAAGTACATGGTGAAGCGGAGGAACTAAGTACACAAACCAAAGGTCAGGAGAAACCAGAGAAAAAGAAACCTAAAAACTGGGAAGGAGAAAAAGTGGAACCTTATATAAAGCACACAGAGGAGAGTTCAGAGAAGGTGAAGGTAGGAACCCAGAGCACCTCGAATTCTCAAGCGAAACGACAGTGGTCTGAAAAGTGGTGTTCGTTTTGTAGGGCGGCCTCCCACAACACAAAAGACTGCAGATCGAAACCTAAAAGTTCTTACTTCGCAGCATGCAAAGTGATTCCTACATCGGTGATCACAGACAAGGCTGAGGTTGGCGAAGGAGAAAGGAACACAAAGGACACACGGAAACCTAGGAAGGGAACATGGTACACTCACTGCCAGTCGACAACACATAATACTGTGGACTGCAGATGCAAGGGAAAACACGCCAATTGCATAACCAACCTCGAGGAATCAAAAGAGGAAGGCAAGGAAACGGTCAAGGAGATGAAAGACACTCAGGACCAAGAGAGACCACCTGTGGTTGAACTTATTGAAGTCAATGGCCAGCAGGTTGCTTGTCTCTATGATACAGGTTTGGATGGGGAAGCGGTGGTGGACGCCAGCTTAGTAAGCCCAGACCAACTTACAGGGGAGACCATAGAGCTAAAGCCGGCAATGAGGAGTGCTGTTACCATGACGCTGCCAATCGCCAAGGTGGAGATTAAATCCAGGTACGTCACGGGCATTATTCCTGCGGCTGTATTAGCTGACTCCCTATTCCCAATGATCATTGGCACGAAATATGTCTTTTTGGGGATGCCCAAACAGCCAACCCACAAGGGAACAGTAGTCAGTGGATCTCAAGGGAAGGAAAAAGAGGCAGAGACACTATGCGACAACTCAGGGATAGGAGAATTGCATACTGCCCAGAGGAAGGATACTACGTTGCATCCTTGCTACAGGAAGCTGCAAAGAAGTGCTGAGCCACCAGAACGGGGACAGTACTTTCTGAAGAATCAACTACTCTATCGGAGAGCTGGGAGGGGAGATAACCTGCATGAGCAGTGGGTGGTTCCAGAGACCCACCGTCCTCACATTCTTCAGAGTGGACACATCATAGGCGAGAATCGACATATGGGTGTCAGAGAGACCTTGCAGAAAATTTCCGGCCATTATTGCTGGCCAGGAATGACCGGAGATGTACGCCGGTGGGTGAAGTCTTGTTCGGAGTGCCAGAAAGCACCACCCAACAAGCGAATTAAGAGGAAACTAGCTCTTAAAGTGGAAGACAAAGTGGAAGTGTGGAGTCCAGCAGAGACCAATATACTCCAAGTAGGATGGAAAGGACCTTATCCTGTGGAAAAGGTGGTGTCCAAGAACATCTACAAAATACGGATCGGGGAAGAGAAGAAAAATCTCCCTAGACATCTCATTAGGAAATATGAAGAGAGATCCGGGAGCAAAGCTTCGCACTTTATGGTGATGGCAGCCAGTGGGACAAAGGTTACCAGTCCAGACGAAGACCAGAGATCGCCAGTACAACATAGGAGGACCTATGGGACAGTACGTGATAGGTCAGATTTACCCAACGACAGGAGGAGGGAAATCACAAGTCAGGGAAAGGACAAGAGTGAAAGTTTCACCGGTAACCAAGTTCAGAAGGGGTGGGTAACGTCGGGAAAAGCGAGAATTACCCAGGACTCCAACCGAAGATTGGCTGACCAGATACAATATCGCCCAAGATGGTCCTGGAAGCAAAAGTCCAGGAGGGGTGGGAAAGACGACTCGGTCCGACGAGGACGAGGCGGAACATCCCCAGAGGAAAAACCGGGGGAAACCAAGAGGACATGGAAGCAGTGTTACGATCAAGATGGGACAATCCGTCTGTATTGTGAGCCGTCGCTGACGCAAGTCGAAAGGAGGTCGACCGGACGTACAGGAGCGAGGAGCCAACACTAGTTTCAGTCGTTAGTAGTATAGTAGGGTGTCAATTAGAGCGCCTACTGGATAATGAGATGAGCCATGTGAGGATCCAATCATATCATCAACACGTGATGTTAATAGCGACTTAGCAGAAGCTCAACGCACGGTGGATGTGATGGACGTTGTTGCTGCAACTGGACTTCACAGTGGAATACATTTTTGGAAAGGAGAATGTAGGAGCAGATTTCTTATCCAGACATCCAGATCCAGAGGAAGAAGCCTAGGGTTGTGGATCATGGGAATCAAACCTACAGTGAGAAAGATTCGACGCGGTCTAATCTCTTAAGGGGGGGCCTATGTCGTGAAATGCTGAATGTTAGTGATTCCCAGATCGACGACTGTATACAGCGGACCCAGGTGGGAGAAGGGTTAATGAAACAGAAGGATATAAACAACGGATTGACCAGCGCATGTGTATGTAGGTCAAGGCGGGAGAGTCGACTACAACACAGGTGACATGTAGAGTGGAAAAATTGGTTTGCTACAAAGACAGACAGTATCATGGACCAGCCTATTGCGTTCTGGAGGTAGGTTTGCGACTAAGACTGGACAGCAGAATGCGGTTTGGTTGTATTAAACCACGGAAAAGTTCGAGATCAGAAATTTTCCACTGACAAGGGATAATGAAGTCTGAATTTGCTTTGTCCAGCAATGTCAAGGATTATGCGACATAGACTGAGCTATAAAGAGTAGCCACTTTCTTTGTCAGTTTAGTGTGTGTATTCCCAACTGGACGAGAAGATAGAATTATGTGTCCTGTAATGAAAAGAAATATCCTCCCTTATAATGGGATAAAGTGCTTGGCTGCGGATTAATTTCGATTCGTGGATCTACATTAATTCTATAAAGGAACATAGATGTGTATAAGGTATATTAAAATATAGTTTTAGAATAGGAATATATATGAGCGTGTATTACCTTTATCATTACATATTATTAGTGGGTGTTTTAGACTGAGGTGAATTCTTATGTCTTATGCTGATGGTGACTTCGAAAGCCTTGTCATTATGGCTGGAGAAGGACACTTGCATAAGTTAGGAGTAAGGGGCGGACGCTTACCACTCGACTTGTTATATTCATCCACAGGTTCCCAGTTTCTAGGGACATTAGAGAAGAAAGGAAAAAATACTCTACTTGAACCAATAAAGTACATACTTAGATCCAGAAAGAACCTAAACAGTTTGTTCAGATGAACAAATACTAACATCCAGTAAAATACAGAAGACTGTATGCTAACACTCATATACCACTGGGGCTCCTAAACAGAAAGAGATGTGAAGGTGGGGCAAGCAGAGACTTCAACCTACATACGACTTGCATACATAGAGTAGAAGGAATAGACAAAGACAATAGTGATAATCATAATAGACAATAGGAAGAACATTGACAATGTGGTGTTTTTTCTCGATGATGGATACTTAATATCATGAAACCGATTTGGGCACAGTCATAAACTTACGGGACTTTTATAGCAATACGGTGACTCAGTGGTGAACAGTTTGTTTTCATTTCACTAACGGATTTACCATCAGACTCAAGCCTACGGATCATCCCGGGTGAGCTCTGTCCTGTTTGATGTGATGTCCTGTAATCGTGAAGAATGACTGGCGAGAAGATACCGCTGATAGACATTCTGAGTTCATTCTGTCACCAACAATAGAATACACTAGCAACTACACAGACAATATCCACCCATACACCAGACATAGTTTTAAATTAAATCTTTTATTTAATGTGGAAAAGAACTGTTGTCGAAGTATGTGTTGAGAGAATAATAGAGAGAGAGTGAAAGAAAGAGATGTATGGAAGGGAAGACAGAAGAGAGGAGTGTAGACGAAAAGTCAGTCAATAATCCCAACAGATAATCAGTTTAAAGATGTGCATGTTGATCCCACTCTCTTCTCGGGGAAACGACATCACAGTATTTCTGTCTCAATGTTAAGAGTCTCATACACCGTCCCTTCCATGTACACTTCAAATTGGGAAACAATTGTATTATTCTTTGCAAGGGGCAGTATCCCACCCATCCACCTATCTGTTGGTAAGATAGGTGGCCCTGGCAGCCTCGGATGTTGAAGGCTATATTCTCATTGAGGTGAGAATTGTGCAAGCAAAATGCATTTACGTTTTCTTCATGCAGTTTTCTAGCTTTAATTTATTATGTTGCTTGCTTCCTGTGCATTCCAGTGCAGTATTGTCAGCTTTCATTTATTGTGGACAGACGCTCTCTTCTCATGACCACTGGACGAGCACCATTGTGTTTTGCAGTAATATGTATTTTGTGTCTTGTTTGCGTGACATCCTTATTTATGTGATGCACCTCATGGCTGGTTGCCTCCATATTCAGTACGGTACGATTTTTGGTTAGAATAGACTTTGGTCTTACTTGAATTTAGATATGTATGTTTGAACGCGCGTATCCTCCCGTGTATGTACATACATACACTTATAGAGCGGTATGGTTTTACGGCGCCAGAGACTCTTCGTTTCTTCTTCTCGTGTTAGTTAAAACAGTTCGGCATACAAAGGACAGGAGCTGGACTTTTGCTGCTAGATGTGACAAATGCACGCACCATAAGTGAACATATGATGACATAGTAAAATAATGATGTTGTGTCACTAGATCGCTTCTTAAACTGTCGGGAATAATGAGAGAGATCAACGTTAGAGCCGTATTTCGAGTTATAATATAAACATACTAGCTGACCCGGCCCGGCTTCGCCCAGGCCCTGGAGGGGATCTATCTATCTATCAGTCTGTCTGTCTGTCTGCTTGTTTGTCTGTCTGTCTGTCTGGCTGACCCGGCCCGGCTTCACCCAGTCCCTGGTGGGGAGCATCTCATTTAATTCAAATAAGTAGTCATATAAGCTCTCCCGTTCCCGACTATCTGTTTGTCTGTCTATCTGTCTGTCTGTCTGTCTAACCGGGCCCGGCTTCACCCAGTCCCTGGTGGGGAGCATCTCATTTAATTCATATACGTAGTCATATAAGCTCTCCCGTTCCCGACTATCTGTTTGTCTGTCTATCTGTCTGTCTGACCCGGCTTCACCCAGTCCCTGGTGGGGAGCATGTCATTTAATTCATATAAGTATTCAAATAAGCTCCCGTTCCCGACTATCTGTCTATCTATCTGACCCGGCGTGGTTTCGCCCAGCTCCTGGCGCACAGTAACTTAAAAGAATGTCCTTCCACACACCATTCAATGAAAACTGTAGAAAAAGATGGGTTACAATGTTATGCATTATGCATTATTTTTATGAAAACTTTGAAAATGCCTTAAAGATTATATCATTATTTATTATAACTCATATGCCTGAAAATAACTATAGACAAAGAGTTTAACAATAGTGCAAGTAAGTCCAACAATATGACTATAAAGTATATAGAAATGTTATTAAAAGTTATGCCCCTTGAAATAACTTTTCTAGAGTGAAGTCCCCCTGCTATATAGACATTATATAATGAAAATGGAAAAGTAAATAATATTAAATAAGTAGAAGATTTTACATTAAGAAATTATTATAGTCGGTTGCACAGGAATGAAAGGAAGACGTGTAGAAAATGTCATCTCAATCGGATGTACCGTTATCGAACGCATCCAATACATAAATCCCCACAAACACACAAAGCCACATACACTCTGTTTTATAGATATAGATTACGTTATTCCGATTAAACTGTTTTGATTAGATAATACAAATCTTGAGCTTTCTAGTGAGACGGAGTGCAGATAATAACGAGTATGGAAATTAAAGAACACATTGGTTACATCAAAGGAAATGATAGCATTAAAATGTGATATTTAAATTGAAGGACGTCTCTGATTGAGTGCCAAATAAAACATGGGTTTTGCCCAAGCAGAAATTGATGGCAGAAAATGGGAAGTAGGGGCATGCCACAATATTGGTCTAAACATTGTTAAAATGGTAGTAAATATATTGTATTATATATTAAATTAAAGGACATCGCACAAGGAACACATTGGTATTGCTACTGTTGCTAAAAGTTAGAAATATAATAATAATATTAGCAGATGTTGTAAAAAATAAATTGATGACAGAGGTGACAAGTACGTGAAATTTCCACTTACCAAGGCGCTACTGATTCGACGGTGTTTAAAATCCAATGAAACTTATTGAATTATGATAACTACACCACTTTGCTACACAAAAATCACTAGAACGGCTCCATAACACCAATAAATTACAATAAAAACATCCTATTTTGAAGCTCATCATTGTCACATAAAATGGAAAATGTCGGAAAATCACGAGACATGTTTTGGCCGTTTTCTGCCGATAAACACAAAATGTACGCTATTTTTTAGTTAGTTATAATTATTATTCTTTTAATTTAATTATTTAAATACTTCTTAAATACTTTGTGATAGGCAAAGCAAACTTTAGGGGCACAAGTGTGGCCCATCAGCTAATTCAACGTGATGACAAACCTTCACGGTTAGCGGCTAAGAATTAGTTTGTTTACATTCATAAATAATACATTTTAACCGGAAAAAAAAACACATTTAACGTGTGCTATCAGTTTAGAATCGTTCTCCAAATTTCCTTTAAATAAGAATAACTACAATCTAACATTGTTTAAAACTTTTATCTGATGTAAATGAGGCCGAAAATCAAGGACCCATGCAATTCCTAAAACCGCGAGTAACTAAAGCTTTTTTAACACAACTTGGAAACAAATCCACACGATATTTAGTCACCAAATGTCGATTACTCGTGGCCTATGTAAATGAAAAACCTTCTTTCGGCGTAAAAATTCGTTTCAGAGTATTGAAATTGAGGAAGGGATCGCAAACGAAAGAAACAAACGGACCGCACAAATCTTGGCAATATATTAACGAAGGGACAAAACAGTTGAGACTGTTCGGCAATCGGTTGGTGGTCGGCAGCGAATCAGTTAACCGTGAAATAATTCAAATATCTACGGACAATTATAACATCAGTTGGAACTAACGAGAGCCACCGGACGCTGATGAATATGCTGGGGGGAGGATCTGAGCACCTATGGACATTTCCGGAGTGCAACGAAGATACCCCAACTGATAACTGATAACTGAACTGATAACGAGAGCAAGATCTTAACAACAGATATCAGATGCTTTAAATGAGCTGCCGGAGTAAGTGAGCAAATTATAAAATTACCAGGTCTTAAACAACCAATGCAATTCAACATAGGAACCCAGATTAAATGGTTTGGCCACATCACAATTATGCTATGATACCACCTACCACTAGAACTACATTGAAGAAATATGATGTATGTAGATAGCAAGAAAAACGCCACGTAGCAGATGGAGTGACGTTGTCAGGAACAACCATAGGGACATGCAAAGCAACAGGCAAAGTTAACTGACAAGAGCCCTCTACAGATCGGTATATTTTCTCAACACTCCACTTAGGTAACTAGAGGACGAGAAGAAGAAAAGGAATGCTGTAACAACTATCTGCTGAGTTTGTCTGTCCGCCAATCTACCATTCTGTTTTCCGATGGCAAAGATATTTGTCAGGAAACGATTGGTTGTTAAATGACACGTAACGCGTAAATGGCTTGAGACGATTGGTTGTTAGAAGACACGCCAGCCAGCGTCGTTTGTCAACATGTATCACGTTCATTGGTATCCATTCATAACTGGAGAATGCTTTATTTGCAGTCGTCATCTGAACAGCCAGGTAAGCCACGTGTATCAGGTAATCCTTGTGCTAGTTCACGAGTCATTCGTGGAAGAGAACCGCTGCCATACAGATTTCAATCATGGTAAATGCCATATTGGTCCAAATACTATCAGTATCCCCATGTTACGTGGTTATGTCTGTCTCTATTATTGGCCTCTCTGCTTTTCGTCAGCGTCTTTCCTGCCTTTCTGGCATTTTGCCTGTCTTTCTCTCTACCTCATCTCTGTGTCATTACTCACTTTATATCTTATATATAAATTAGGATGTGCGTATGTATTTATGTATCTCTGTATGTCCTTTATTTGTTCGCGAACGGCCCATCCGATTGAGATGCAATTTTCTACACGCCTTCCTTTCAGTCCAGAGCAGCCAACTGTGATATTTTGTTAGTGTGAAATCGCCTGCTTACTCAGTATTATTTCATTTTTCATTTTTCATCATAATGTCATATATTTCAGGGGATCTAACTCGTAAAAGTTATTTCAAGGGGCATAACTTTTCTGTATAACTTATAGTCATATTGTGGCATCGTTTTCAAAGATTTATAAACTCTTTGTCCATAGTTATGTACCGGCATATGAGTTATAATAAATAATGATACAATCTGTAAGGCATTTTCAAAGTTTTCATAAAAATGATGCACAATGCATAACATTGTAACTCATCTTTTTTTGCTTAAGAAGTTACTGTAGTCATGCAGGTGATTAGAAAGAGTTTTCATTAAAAATAATGGATGGTGTGTGGTAGAACGTTCTTTTAAGTTACATTTTTTTTGTTGTATGAATTTAATGAAGCCGGACAGGGTCAGGCAGACAGATAGACAGACAGACAGACAGATAGACAGTCGGGAACAGGAACTTATACGACTACTTATATAAATTAAATGAGATGCTTCACACCAGGAGCTGGGCGATGTCGGGCCGGGTCAGACAGACAGACAGACAGACAGTCGGGAACGGGAACTTATATGACTACTTATATGAATTAAATGAGATGCTCCACACCAGGAGCTGGGCAATGCCGGGCCGGGTCAGACAGACAGACAGACAGACAGACAGACAGACAGACAGACAGACAGACAGACAGACAGACAGACAGTCGGTAACGGGAACGAGAACTTATATGACTACTTATATGAATTAAATGAGATGCTCCCCACCAGGGTCTGGGCGAAGCCGGGCAGGGTCAGCTAGTGTCTCTATAAATCTCGGTCTCAGTCTGGCTCTCTCTCTCTCTCTCTCTCTCTCTCTCTCTCTCTCTCTCTCTCTCTCTCTCTCTCTGTCTGTGTAAAGCTATGTCTCTACGTGGTTATTACAGTCTCTCTGTTTTCCTCAGAATAGCTCTATGTATGACTTTGTTTGTCTTTTTCAATAGCTACGTATTTCTCATTCTCCATCCCACATGAATAAAGACATATGAGTGTAAGACAGACAGACAGACAGACAGACAGACAGATATATAGATAGATAGATAGATAGATAGATAAATAGATTGAGAGAGAGAGAGAGAGAGAGAGAGAGAGAGAGAGAGAGAGAGAACAACAACAACAACCAACAACAACAACAACAACAACAACAACAAAACTTTATTTTGAAAGGGTTAAGAATTGGGCACGCAGGCCCGTCTAACATTCTGCGCTTTTATCACTCTCTTTCATACATTATACCATTCACACATCATTCAAGGCTAACTGAAAACAGCAACAATATAAAAGATATGCATTATAAAGCATGTGGAAAATGAAAAATCAATACTACACGACTCAGTAATTGTCAACAACCTGGATTCACACACAGGCACGCTGTTTCCTTCACTCGTACCGCATCATGACAAACACGACTATGTAAGAGTGGTAGCTCACAATTCACACTTTATTTCTACATTACATGGCTCGCCTTACGAGCATACACAAACTGACATTCACTAAAATGCATTCTCCATATTCACTATGTATAACTAATGCCCTCTCTTATACTACAGTCCTGGCAAGGGAAACACATAGTCCTGTCGCTCTGACTGTCTGTCCCGTCTGTCTGAATTCACAGGTCGAGTCCAGCTATTCGTCCCTTGTCCTCGTGCTGTCGCACGTTCCGCGTGCTGGGTCACTTGTCACGTAGTTCAGTGGTCCATTTCTCGTAGTCTGCCGTTGTACTAGAGTTCAGTCAGTTTACGGGTAGTCCCCGTGATGACTGCACTCTGTCCTAAGCTGGGAGTTAATCCCGGTATGTCCTCGTCATGTCCTAGCTATGACACGTGCGTGTCCTGTCTAGGTCTAGTCCTCACACTGGTTTGGAGTTCTATCTCCGTCTACTGTCTCTCTCTCTATCTATTCTCTTGTAAAGGTCCTTATTATGTCCTGTATCTGTCCTTTACTTTCCTCCGTCCTTATTCTACTTCTAACTATACCTAACCAGGATCTTGACATGCTCTCGTCCCTCGGTGTATTGTGCCACAAGTTTGGCTTCTGCGTGTGGCGCAATCTGTCGTAACCTCCAACAATTAGTTGGGTCTAATTTCGTCAAGTACTGGTTGGGTTACCTTTTCATGTCGTGGGTATACTCACTAACATTTAATCGTCTGATGTCACACTGTCGTATTTATCCACTGGCTTATTAATCAGTCTTGCACAACTGTGTCATTGGCCAGAGTGAATACTCATTGACATTACATATATTAGAGCTGTACCGACCCAAAGCCATTGTCTTTTTAGACCTGCTTTTTAAAATGTCGATTAACCGACATCCCGGTTTCAGATTGTACGTTTTACGGCACAATGCATAAATATAAATTCATGCTCTCACGTAATGTTTTTCCAACTCTGTTGTGTGTGTACTGATGTTCACCTATCTAACTTCCGTTTGTGGCTAAATATTCCCAATGTATAATCAGAGTTATAGGAAGTCTGTGAGTTCCCCTGTTCATGGGTTAATTCTCTTTGCTTTGAAATGCTGTTGCATATTTATCTGCAAGTATATCTGGTTGTTTGCGTATTTAGTTAAATTTAATGTATGTGTAAATCAGAAACATTATTGTCTGTTTATAATTTAATGGAAAATGTTTTTAAAGCGTCGTAGGTTGGTTTATGCCGTCACGAATTCATGCAATAGTGTAATTTGTGACTGCATCGCCGACGTAGGAAACTTAAAAATGTGGATATCAATATAATGCAATAGTGACAGCTACACATAGAAATGACAGAAACACATGTGTCACATATAAGACGCGGACAAATTATAAAAACACTTGGGCGCGGAAACAATTTGCCCGCTGTTGACTCTCTTTGTATTTAATTCATTCACTCTTCTTGCTCTCGTCTTCCTCACACACATTCGTTCCAACATGTTCAAAAATCATGTTATCGCGTTACATTATTATTGTACCCTGAAATTACATGAAAAATGATATAAAATTAAAATAATAAAATAATAAAATAAAGAAAAGAAAATACATGTACAATAGTTTTGGCTCGATTTTAGACAGTTTTTGAGCCGAATAGTAGTGCGGTATATTGGTACTATATATATATATATATATATATATATATATATATATATATATATATATATATATATATATATATATATACACATTATTCACAAATTAAATGGGTTGTTTGCCCTTCTTCTATCTATACCACTAATATTAATTAAACTCTAATTTCGTGTGCTGAGATTCACTAACTAAGGGACGATAATCTAAGTAATTAAATGAAATGGAGTGAAATGTGTTGGTTCCCTTAATTTAACCACATGGTAATAATTAAAGATGTTATATTTCTAACTTTAACCGTTGTCATTAAATATATCGTTCTAAATCTTGTCTAATTACTTTATGGGATGATAATTTATTAGGAGACTAATATTATTTAATTACTCTAAGGTATTTACTTTTAAGACTAATTGTAGTTGTATTTACTTGGGATTTGGGAAAGGTTTATTTAATCCATAAGTCCTAAAGTTGTTTCGTCCATTTATGATAATTAAGTCTATGATGTATACTATTATATGACACTGCAATAAAAATATATATATACATTACGATTACATACATTGATATTTATATACATAATAATATATACATTAATATTTGTTAAACTAACTAACTATGCCATTCCAGGTATGGTGAAGATGTCGCGTCCTCTCCTTTACGAATATGTACACTTAGTATCATAGTTTATCTGTACATTGTTCAATGTTCCACGCGATGTTCCCGGAGTGTCTTCATAATGTATAAGTAACACTGTCGATAACAATATCTTTACTCGACATAGAAAGTTACTCATCTGTGTGGACAGTTTTCTCTGATGATGGCACATCTGTCTGATTACAATCTGTTATCAATGTCAAAGACGATGATGGTGATTTGTCGTTTGGCAATTCAGGTATGTCAAAGTTTGTAGGCCTACTCAACGTGTCAGCCAGTAAGTTATTTTTGCCTTTGATGTGCCTGACCGAGAAGGAGTAATTTTGTAATATCAGGACCATCTATATATTATGTTGTTCTTGTGGATCCCTGACTCTATGACAGTGAGCGGGGAGTTGTACGTTTCGATGACAAAGTGAGTCCCTGCCAAAAATCGGTGCAGTTTATGGACACAGTATACTATAGCCAACATTTCCAATTCAGAGACTCCGTATTTGGCTTCACTTGGAGTCATTTTTCGACCTACATATATGATCGGATGTAGGACGTCGTTGTATTTCTGGCCCAATATGCCTGCTATGGATACTGTGCTAGCATCAATCCTAAGAAAATATTGTAAATTAGGATTAGGCAAACAAAGGATTGGGACATTGCTGAAAGAATACTTAAGTTTCGACATAGCACTTATTAGACTAGCATCTCTCACATCAATTTTGCTATTCAATTTTAATAGGTTTGAAAACACACTGGTAATTTCTGCCAAATTGGGGATGAATTTATTATAATAGTTTACCAACCCAAGTAAACTCCTTACTTGTTTTTTTGTAACTGGCATAGTGAGGTTTAGAATCTTTGTTACAATTTTGCTATCAGTTTCCAAATGGCCTTTTGATCTAGTATGCCCTAGGAAGTCTATTTTCTCCAAGCCAAGCTCCACTTTGGTTGGCTTTACTGTAAGTCCAAATATTCTTATCCTTTCGAAGACTTGTCTCAGTATTTGTAAGTGTTTTGTCCAGTCTGATGTGTGTACACATATGTCGTCTATATATGACTGTGTGTCTGTTATTCCATGTAAAAGGTCCCTAGTTAAACGGACAAAAGTAGCTGGCGCATTGCGTAGGCCGAAAGGAAGAAATCGCCATTCATAAAGACCTAGAGGTGTTGAAAAAACAGTAAGATGAACATAATTTTTATGCATAGGAACTTGCCAATATCCTTTCGTTAGGTCAAGTTTTGAGAAGATGGAAGATGTTGCCATATTCAACAGTAGATCTTCACAGGAAGGAATAGGTTCTGCGTCTATTTTTGTAATTTTATTTAGCCTTCTATAATCGACGAGGAAATGAATACTCAGACTGAGACTTTTGAATTATTCCTCTCGATTCTAGATCTAAGATTTCTTTATCTAGTTTCTCTCTATAATTCAAAGGGATGGAATATAGTCTACATTTTATTGGAGTATCGTCAGAAAGAAGAATGGAGTGTTCTATTCTATCTGTCCTTCCTGGGATGTCTGAAAAGATCTGTCTGTATTCTGTTACTAACGCTATTGTCTGTTGTTTTTGTTCGTCTGTGAGTGTTGGTTCTATATGTATACTGTCAATGGTTGCTGTTATGTCTACTGTTGGCACTGGAATTTCTATGTCGTCGTCATCTGTTTGATTCAATAGTGTGGTTGCGTTGAGTAAGTTTTCTGTCTGATTGCTTGGTGTAGTTGTATTGTGATTCTCTTCTGTCTGACTACTGTCTGGTGTGGTTGCATGGTGTTTGTCTCCTGTCTGATGGAATGGTGTAGTTGCATTGTGTTCGTCTTCTGTCTGGGTTTCCTGTCTTGAATAATAAGGTTTCAGCATGTTGATATGGAATATCTTGATTTTGTTTTTCATAGATATTTCATAGTCAACATCTAATATCTTTCGTACCACTCTGAATGGCCCTTGCCATGGTGTTAAAAGTAAATTCCTGTCTATCACTTTTAAGGGCTCCTCAAGAGGTTCTTCATATAAATCATTGCCCAGTGTTCTAATGGTACCTCATGGAATTTAAGTTGGAATTCTACATTCTCAGTCCATGCAGAGATGGAATCGCCTTGGCAGAAGGGTTTGATCAGCCCTTTGTACTTGCTGAACTTATTTTCCTCTTCTTTACTCTTTAATTTAGTAGTGGCAATCTGTAAGTGAGATTCAATCTCTAATTCCTTCATTTTTACCTGCGTTTGTGTCTCAATCTCTAGTTGTTTTTCTTTTAATTTCGTAGCGTCAGCTATTTCTTTTAATTTTGTGGCCTCAGCCAATTCTAATTGTTGTAATTTATTTGCCTCGGCTAATTAAGCAAGATCTTTCTGATGCTGGCATTCATGTGCTCGCTCCTCTCTTTCAGCATTTTTAGCGTCTTTTTCAAGTGCTGCTTTCCTGTCTGTGTATTCTTTATATTCGTTTTTCGCCCATTGTTCTAACTTATCACCAGTAAATCCCAGGTCTTTACCTGCTTGTATACACTCTCCTAATGTTGACATCTTTGCTAATGTTTGTAAATATAGTTCAGTATACAATCAAATCACAAATAACTTTTATATAAAAATATTAATAGTTTACAACATTCAATTTTAAGATGCAAGTCTAACGCATACTTATCCAAACTATGTGTATACTTATCTGAAAAACTTTTAAATTTCTTGCGCCTATCAGGAGTTCTTCTCTATTTCTGGTTGCACCGATGTTCTAAGTGCTTCTGTACTGCGTTCTGTTTTATAGAGCAATAATAATTAGTATCGTGACAACACAACAAACCAACAAGATGATATCACATTTAAACAATTTACATGAAGTAATTCGCTTTGACGGAATGCTGATATGCAAACTAAAGTATTTAATTTTGTCTGTCGTTTGTCGTGTCAATGTCGTCGTGTCTTCACCTTTGTTCGACTTCAACTGAAACGTCACTGTGAACAATGTTAGTGAGCAACGTTATTTTTCACATGTTATCATGCCATCACTTTTGCATTTCGCAACATATAACACACTCTAGCATGGATTCACAACTTGTTATCTTATACACGTTCGACTATTTTAGCGTAGATTCAAACCCCTGTCTGATATTACTTCAATCATTCATTCAATCTTGCGTAGGTTGAAGATTACTTTCTGACCACAATTCGGAACATTCAATCTCGAAAATTCATTCTCGTGTAGATTCAAAATCACTCCTTGCTGTCAATTCGTACACAATCACTTTTTACCAATTCGATTGTACATTCAATCTTGTGTAGGTTCAAGACTATTCTCTGACACTAATTCGCACTCTAGTGTGGGTTTAAGCTCACTTCTGGACACTAATTCGAACACTTCTGTAGGTTCAAGGCTCACTTCTGGACATCAATTCGATTACTAGTGTAGGTTCAAGGCCCACTTCTCGACACCAATTCGATTACTAGTGTAGCTTCAAGGCCTACTTCTGACACCAATTCTAAACCGCCTGTCAACAACCTGGATTCACACACAGGCACGCTTTTTCCTTCACTCGTACCGCATCAGGACAAACACGACTGTGTAAGAGTGGTAGCTCACAATTCACACTTTATTTCTACATTACATGGCTCGCCTTACGAGCATACACAAACTGACATTCACTAAAATGCATTCTCCATATTCACTATGTATAACTAATGCCCTCTCTTAAACTACAGTCCTGGCAAAGCGAAACACATAGTCCTGTCGCTCTGACTGTCTGTCCCGGTCTGTCTGAATTCACAGGTCGAGTCCACGTTCCGCGTGCTGGGTCACTTGTCACGTAGTTCAGTGGTCCAGTTCTCATAGTCTGTCGTTGTACTAGAGTTCAGTCGGTTTACGGGTAGTCCCCGTGATGACTGCACTCTGTCCTAAGCTGGGAGTTAATCCCGGTATGTCCTCGTCATGTCCTAGCTATGACACGTGCGTGTCCTGCCTAGGTCTAGTCCTCACACTGGTTTGGAGTTCTATCTCCGTCTACTGTCTCTCTCTCTATCTATTCTCTTGTAAAGGTCCTTATTATGTCCTGTCTCTGTCCTATACTTTCCTCCGTCCTTATTCTACTTCTAACTATACCTAACCATGATCTTGACAGTAATAGTAATAACTGGTGTGGCACTTGTTATTAGATATTTGGAATATACTGGCCTACCAAAAGGGGACTGGCTGTTATACTAGGGTTTTATTATTATTATTTCTATTATTAAGGGGGAAGGTAATCCGTACTGAGATAGTGTTCCTATAGTTTTCGATTATATGTATACTGATTGGTGATGTCTTTTATTTCCTGTGAAAGATTGTTCCACAGCTGAGCTGCAGAGTACGTTAAGCTTGTTTTGTATAAGTCTATCCTAGGCTTTGGAATGTGTAATATATTTAGTCGTTTACTGTGTCTAGCATTATATTCAAATAATAGCCAAAGGTAATTTGGGGCATTCCGATGTAGGATTTTGTAAATTAGTTTGGCCTTATTGAAAAGCAGACGTTTGTGGAGTGGTAGTAACTGAAGGCGTTTATGCAGGCTAGGATAGTCAGTTGAATGTTTGCTATAAATTAACCTCATGGCCCGTTTCTGGAGCGAGTAAAGTCGCTTGGTGCTTGAATTGGAACAACCGTCCCATATCGTAGAGCAGTAGTCACAATGTGTCTGTAAGTGAGACGTATAGAATATTTTCCTTGTGTCCTCATCAAAGAAATTTTTAATTTTGGCGAGTTGGTAGACTTTTTTCGCTGTTTGTTTAGTGAGCGCTTGAAGGTGAGGATTAAAGGTTAGGTTTCTATCAATGATCAGGCCTAATGTTTTGTGCTCAATTACACTTTCTACTAGCATGTTATCGATGTGAAGTTGAAGTGATCTGTGTGAATGTAGAGTTTGAAGTCTTTGTGTGGTTTTTAATAACATAGATTTTGTTTTAGTGATGTTAATTTGCATACGGTTCGCATAGCTCCACCTAACTACATTATTTAATTCTTGTTGCAAAGATGACTCCAGCAAATTACCTCTTTCAGCGTTTGTATACACTGTACAGTCATCTGCAAATAGATCGCAGGACGACGAAAGATGCAAAGGTAGATCATTAATATATATGGCTAATAATAGAAGGCCATGAATAGAGTCTTGGTGTACTCCAGTATTGAAGGTAGTGGTTTGGGACAGAGATTTATTGTATGATACTACTTGCTTTCTGTTTAACAGAAAAGATGTTATAAGCGCCACAACATTAGGGCCAATTTTCATTGTCTCTAGTTTTTTAATTAAAATGGCATGGTCTAGCATATCAAATGCTTTCCTAAAATCGATAAACACAGCTCCACATAGATTGTTCTTATTTATATTCTGGTGCCAATTTTCTATCATGTTTGTTAGGGTCGTGTGGCAAGAATATTTTGGTCGAAATCCTGATTGACTGTCAACTATAAGCTTGTTGCGATCTAAATACTGTAATGTTACCTTATGGATGTGTTTTTCTAGTGGTTTAGATAGTGATGATAGTAAAGAAATGGGTATATAATTGTTCGGGAGACCAGTGTCCAAAGAACCAGCGATTTTGAGAGCTGATGGGTAGCGACCTTTGGTGAGACACTGATTATATACATTGGTTAGTGATACACAGATCACTGGCGCAGCACAGCGGAGAATCCGATTGCTGATTTCATCTAACCCAGATGAGTTTGTGTTTTTTTTAAGGTTTTTTAGGCGGATTAACAGATGCATAGGGATATTAGTTATAACTTCTCGCCTCCTGTCCCATTCGCCACCATGGTTACTTCTCTCTCGGCTTCGTCGTCCACACCCAGAGACAGGCTCTGTTACTTGAGTATTCATTTGAGTGTTCTGCTAAACGTTCCGCCTTATCTGGCTAATTGGAAACTCTGCCATTCTCTACCAACTGCATCCGCTTACAGTGAATACAACGCTACACTCAGACACAGATGTGACTCGGACACCAGAGTAGGTTTTCCTGTATAATTAACTCATCTCATCTCATCTCATCGTGTTCCACTTGTACCTTGCGGTGTCGAGGTGAAGTATAAACTTCGTGAGAGTGCCCGGTTATGGGCTTCGTATATCGACATTCCCATGGATTCTGTTATTCCCTCCGTCCAACGTTTACGTGGTCGGCCTCTTCCTCTGTTTCCATCTGGTCTGTACATCATTGCTTGTTGTGGCATGCTCTTGGCTGGTAGCCTACTTGCATTGGCCAAACCATTTGACTTGCTGCTTTCTAATAAAATCTAGAGCAGCTTTAACCCCCACTTTAGTCCTGATTTCTTCATTTCTGATCTTATCTCTTCTTGATACGTTGAGTATTCTTCTCAGGAACCTCATTTCTGTTGTTGTGATTTTTCTTTTCTCTTTTTCTGTCATTGTCCAGGTTTGGCATTGGCAGCACAGAGTTGGTAGGAAGATTGTGTTGTAAAGTGCTTTCTTAGTAGTTATTGATACATGTTTGTTCTTTAGTATTGGTGCCATTTGTCCAATGAGTTGATTTGCCTTATTGCACCTATTTTCGATCTCGTCTTCTGATCTGCCATTTGATGATATTATACTTCCTAAGTACTTGAAGCTCTTTACTTGTTTCAAGGGATGTTCGTTTAGGTGAATTGTTGCTGTTTGTTCTTCTTTAGTTATAGTCATTACCTCTGTTTTGCTTGTGCTAATTTTCATGTTATGTTCCCTACACATTTCGTTTAGACTATTCATGTGGTCTTGTAATTCAGCTTCTGATTTTGCTATTAGTGCTTGGTCGTCCGCAAACAGGAGTTCTCTAATGGTTAGATTTGCAGATGGTTCTTCTTCTGTGTTCTCATCATGCGGTATTCTTGCTGTCTCTGCTTGGCTGGTTTCTTTACATATGTTTTCTATATATGTTATGAACAAGAGAGGGGACAGGACACAACCTTGTCGTACTCCAGATCTTATGGTGAAGGGTTCTGAGTGTCCTCCAGTTGCTCTCACTATGCATTCACTGTTGTTGTATAAACTTCTACATAGGTTTGTTAGATGTGTACTCACTCCATATTGTTTAAGGATTTTCCACAGCTTGTTTCTATCTACCCTATCAAATGCCTTTTCTTGGTCGACAAAGGCTAAGTAGAGTGTTTCATTGAATTCAATTGATTTTTCTATAAGTTGTCTAAGAGCAAAAATGGCGTCTGTGCATCCTTTGTTTTTCCTAAATCCAAGCTGCGTTTCGCTTAGCTGGGGTTCTAAAGTAGTTCGTAATCTTTTTTCAAGAATTTTGAAAAATATTTTCCCAGTATGACTCAACAGTGAAATGCCTCTGTATTGTGTGCAATCTCTTTTGCTGCCTTTGTTTTTCCAAATTGGGATAATTATGGCGTTTCCCCAGTCTCGTGGTGTCTGTTGTATAATTAACACTCTAACATAAACATTATCGCCGTCACGTATGCTACAATACACAAAATACAATACTGCTACACAATCTATTAAAATGGTAGTCACGATCTTTGGCCATCACCATCTTCGGCTCTCATGGTCCGTCCGCCCAGAACGAAGTCCACGGCTCGAGTGCCCTGCCACCTTCGCGATCACGTGGGTTCGCTCAGGTGGACATCTCGGGGGGGGGGGGGGGGCGGCAGTTCATGACCTAAAGTCACGCGTGTCACGTCCTTTCGTGTGACACTCTTTCCCTATGCCATAAGTTAGTCTTCACCACATCGCATTACACTGGCGGCCGAGTTAACAAATTGGGCACCAATTTTTCCCCAAAAAACTTTCCTTTGAATAGCTGTAACTCTGTGGATGTGATACAAGATTCACAACCCAATTTAATTATAATTTAAGTTATCTGTAGTCTATCCATAGCACTTGATACATTTTGTCATTCTGAAATATAGAAACTCATTGATCATCTTCGTCACAATATCTAATACATCAAAATATTCATATCTATGTCTTTCCCTACAGACTTTGATCAAATTCCTATATTACAATATAACTATCAGTGTTCTTTCTAAACTAAAATGACTATTTCAATTAGTACTTCAATTGCCTGTTGATCTAAGACCTTTTCATTTTATGATCTTTAAAAATCAACATTTTAGTTTTATCCGTCTGTTATGCTGTTCCTTTAACTTCTTCAGTGTATTGGTGGTAGGTAGCGTCTATAGTGGTCATACAAGACTAACCATCACTCAGCTTCATCTGCTCATTTTCACCACCCATTTGCTAAACCACTCGTCCCAGGTCTAGAAGATCAGCTGTTGTCGCGTTAACATACAAGGCCACCTGTACAACGTAAGCCAGCGTTCCCATGGTAAACAGACTGATACACGACTGCAAGGATTATCTAAGGAAGATACTAAGTTCCAAGTACCACCAGCACATCTTTGCTGTTATCGCGTTAACATACTTGACCACCCGCATCTCCAGTCAGTCAGCCACTGCAGCCACAGACTTCCACCACCACCCATGCTTGTAAAAAGTCCCAAGTACCGCCAGCATATTAAAATAGACATCCTCTTTGACTCTGTCGTTGTAGACCTAGCGTATAGCAATGAACATAGTTGCAGCTAATAAGCTTGAGAGAATCTTATGTTACTGACCGCTTCCTTCCACTTGACCAAATCATTACGCTTCAACTGCCGTAGCTTCTGTTGTATCTTCATCCTCTATATAGTACTCTCATCAGTTTCATTCATTATTCCAATAATAAGTATCCTATACATTTAAACAATCTGTTCTTAAATTAATCAAAATCAATCAACAAATATCAATAAATGCAACATAATAGTAACTATCAACACAAAATATATGTCGCAATCCATCAATTAATAACAAAATTAAATAATATCTACACATTGGCACCTTGCCGTCTTGACAGACGATAGTTTGTGCTTTAAAAAGGCATAATAACTTTTAACTATGGCGGTAGCGAGTGTGACTGATAAGGCCAATTTGCGCTGCAAATGTCCGTTCACAGTGGGTGCATGTGAACACGTGGTCATTTCCACCATCATGCACCATCTTACGTCTCAAACGCTTGGTGTGTGACTTTTCTGCAATAATTTTCTCCTTTGACTTTATTCCATTTCTGATATCTGCCCTCCATGCAACACGTTCAGTGGCGACTTGCTCCCAATGTGCATTATCAATGCCTGTATCAATCATGTCCCGCTTACACACATCTTTGTATCGTAGTAGAGGCCGACCCTGAGATCTCTTACCCATCTGTAATTCACCAAAAAAGATATCCTTTGGTATTCTACCATCATCCATCCTCCTAAGATGTCCTATCCATCTAAGTCTACGAAGACTGAGCATGGAATAAACTGTCACACAACCTGATCTTTCCAATACTTCAGTATTTGTGATTTTGTCTTGCCACTTAATACCAAGAATTCTTCGCAGACACCGCATATGAAAGCTGTTTAAATTGTTCTCTTGGTGTGAGTAAGTTGTCCAGGTTTCACTGCCATAGAGAAGAGTACTAAGGACACAGGCTTGATAGACAAGGACTTTTGTTTTGGCAGTAAGCTTCCTGTTCTCCCAGACTCTTTTTCTTAACCTGTTCATTGTTGTTGCTGCCTTACCAATCCGGATGTTGATTTCCTGATCTAGGGATAATTTGCTATTTACCACTGATCCTAGATATGTAAAATGGTCTACTATCTCTAGTTCGGCGTCATCAATAAAGATTGATGGTACCCCATGTGCACCTTGAGACATAATCTGTGTCTTCTTTTTGCTAATTGTTAAACCAAATTCAGAACAAGCATTGGAGAATGCAGATAGTAGACATTGCAATTCTTCCTCAGAGTGGGTCGTAACTGCAGCATCATCTGCAAAAAGCAACTCTCTGATCAGTACCCTCCTAATTTTGGTCTTGGCCTTCAATCTCTGAGCATTGTAGAGGCCGCCATCTGAGCGTGAGTGAATGTATATACCACCATCCTGCTCACGAAATGCATATTTCAGTAGAAGTGAAAAGTATATTCCAAAGAGGGTGGGAGCTAGTACACAACCTTGCTTAACTCCACTCTTGATTTCAAATTCTTCAGAAGTTGCACCATCAAACTTGATTATACCCTTCATACCTGTGTGGAACGATTCCACAATGGACAGAAGAGTTGGTGGGCAGCCAATCTTCTTTAGTGCCTTGAACAGACCCTCACGACTGACCAAATCAAATGCCTTTGTGAGGTCGATGAAGGCAATAAACAGTGGTTGATTCTGTTCACAGCATTTTTCTTGCATTTGTCGCAATGAGAATATCATATCAGTGGTAGACCGGTTCTGTCGAGAGCCACACTGTGATTCGGGGTAGACTTGATCTCCTAGGACTTGAAGTCTGCGCAGAACAATTCTGGCAAATACTTTTCCAACAATACACAGAAGTGAGATACCCCTATAGTTGTTGCAGTCGCTCCGATCGCCCTTGTTCTTGTACAGTGTTATGATGCTTGAATCTTTGAAATCCTGTGGGACTTGTCCTTCACGCCAGCATAGCTCTATTAGCTGGTGGATCTGTATAGTGAGTGTGTCTTGCCCACTCCTGATAACCTCTATTGGAATCCCATCCTTACCTGGAGCCTTGCCAGATGCAAGTTCATTTATAGCACACTTAACTTCTGTTATGGTGGGAAGTGTGTCCAGGTGGTCAAGAGTTGGTAGAGCCTCTATGGCGTTGAGGGCATTATCCGCTAGTTTGGTCTCACTTGAGTAAAGCTCCAAATAGTGCTCTACCCATCTGTCCATCTGCTGTTTCTTATCAGTGATGACTTCTCCAGTCAAGGTTTTCAATGGTGCACTTCTTTTGATCACTGGACCACAGGCTTTCTTTATTCCTTCATACATGCTTCTTATGTCTCCCTTATCACTTGCGATTTGGATGGACTCACATAACTTGATCCAATAATCATTTGCACACTGCCTGGCAGCCTTTTGCACATTCTTCCTAGCTTGCCTTAGCTCACTCAGAGTGTTACGCGTTGGTCTTTCCTTGTTTCTTAAGAGAGCTTTCTTCTTCTTATCAATCAAGGGCTGCAGAATCTTGCTGTTGGCCGCAAACCAGTCCTGCCTCTTATGATCCACAGTGCCGTAAACCCTTACGGCAGTTGTACAAAGAGTTTCCTTAATTTGACCCCACTTTTCATTTACTGTACAATTTTCTGGTGTATCAGTGAAAGCGTCTTCAAGTTGCTGTTGAAACTGAAAGCACTTTTCAGGATCATGAGTGTTAATAATATTAATACTGGGGCTAGGTTTGTGTTTAGCTGTGTAGATTTTCTTTGGTCTCAGTCTAACCCTTGCAACAACCAAAGAATGATCCGTATCACAGTCAGCACTGTGGTAACTACGAGTCAATGATATATGGTTCAGATGTTGTCTCCGTGTGATGATGAAGTCCAGCTGGTGCCAATGGCCGGATCTTGGATGTTTCCATGTGACCTTATGCATCTCTTTTGTTTTAAAAAAAGAGTTTGTAATACATAGGTCATTACTGGTGCAATGCTCCAGCAGCCTTTGCCCATTTTCATTCATGCGACCGATGTTGTATTTTCCAAGGCACACTGGCCATGAACTCGAGTCCTTGCCCACACGAGCATTGAAATCACCGAGCATATAAATGTAGTCGGATTTTGGAACTGCCTTGATCACAGAGTCTAACTCCTCATAGAACAAATCCTTCACATCATCAGAGGAATCGAGTGTCGGTGCATATGCAGTAATAATGGTGGCAAACCCACAAGAGGTTGCCAAGCGCAGGGATAATAGTCTTTCATTTCCTCCTGCTGGAATTTCAATCATTCCCAGTAGCGAATTCTTCAATGCAAAGCCCACACCGTGTTGCCTTTTTTCTGCCTGCCCTTTACCCTTCCAGAAAAAGGTGTAGTTTTTTTCCCTGAGTGACCCTTCCTCAGCGAGACGAGTCTCCTGCAGGCCAGCAATATCAATGTTAAGACGATTGAGTTCGGCATCAATCACAGCCGTTTTTCTCACATCGTCAATATTGGTCAAGTCAGTGGAAAATCCTGGACACATGGTTCTCACGTTCCAGGTTGCAAGCCGTAGCTTGAGGTTTCTATTTATATTTTTGTTTGTACCTGGTGCATTGGTTTTACAGCCTGCGATTCAGATTTTGTCCTAGCCCCAAGCACCCATTGAAGCAGGCAGGCTGTGGCGGATCAGCACCCAATTGGCTGGGGGCTGCCCAGCTTGAGGCGGGCGGTAGCTGATCAGTGACACCTATAGGTGTCTCCCACCGTCAGAGGCAACGCGTGGCGCCCCATGTCTACGCCAACTGACAAGGACTTATAACCCGTAACAGTTGCCTCTCGCTTTGATTCCGAGACCAGTTAAGACCAGGGATGGAGTTATTGCCTCTCCATAGCACAAAGCCTGGGCTAAAATATAGAGATCATGTGTTGCCCATGCAGCATGATCCCTCTCTCGGCCTGCCTAGTTCACTCCAGAGGAAAGGTAACACCCCTACATCTGGAACAAGACAAGCTGCAGAAGCTGCCGGATCAGCAAAGCAATGCTCTAACTGTCCGCCTGTCGGAGCTTCGATCCTAGACCAGTCGCCAACCAAGGCTTAGGGCCTGGTCTGCCCTGCCATGACAATTTTGTCTTTAGCTTGCATTTCCTCGCACCAGGGTAAGGCTTGTACCCTCCCAATTGCGCTCTTCCGCCCGAAGCCGTTGGCACAATGTGGGGTGTCGGGTTTGGTAAGCGCCGCCCAACGTTCGGCGCTAACAGAAACCAGGTAGTACCGTCTACTGTTATACGGTAGCTCAGTCATATCTGACCAAGACCTGACTGACAAATAATATCTATACCATACCAATAAGTAAGTATATTCTCATTACTAAGATTATATAGCATTTACATCAATAGTTCACAATATTCATTAATAAGTATCAATAATAATTATGCAATGGTAATAATAATGATCTAACAAATAACATCCATCATATAATTATATAATATATAATACAATACTATATTTGCAATAATAACAATCATTGCTTATAATTTAAGTTCTCTATTCCATAAAATAATTACTGATCAATCTCTATATAACTACATAGTCACACTCATATTGCAATATAGCTTCCTTCCCAATAACATCTCTTCTTAATATTTCAATTCTAACTCAACATGTATGGCTATGTGGCACCATGACTACGTGTTAGTAAGACATGCAATCAATTATAAAATTATTTACATAGGTTAGTTCTGTACAGTAAGTTAATCCATAGTGCCTCCATACATGAGTTAGTCTACATCTGCCACTAAACCACACTTATATTAACAATCTGCAATGCGAGACTGCCATCACACAGCGAGCACACACCTAGCTCACCAGGTGTTAGCAAACCCACATTACCTGATGTCAATACCAATATGGTTTTACCTATCCACTACTGGTTATCAATCGCAAGATCTTTCAAAAATAAAAAGTATAATCCAATAAATATCGAAATCATCTGTGCCGCCAGTCCCCGTCACGGATTATCATTTAACACATTCATTCCATTCACATCAACCACCATAACCCGTATCAGAGATCAGCCGCCCACATGACGTAACTTCACATACTATCAATATTGTCAAAGTCATCTCCGGTTTCCATTCCAAGCGATGTTTTCTCCCAGCGATCCCCGCCGATGCCGTGCCAGAATCGATAAGTCCGATGTTACCAAAGAGAACACCGCATCACCAAACACCGCCCGGATATCCACCTATTTTAAATGAATTCCCATTCGTTAAAGATTGTATTAACCAAAATCCGCTAATGAAAATTAAACTAACTACCACACAAAAGCATTGCAGTAATCGACTATCTCATTATCCATCGCAGTTTGTTTACTGTTCAATCTCTTGTTATACAAATGTCCAGTTCTTATTACATCGTTCTGGTTGTTAAATACACATCTCTGATATAACAAATTTTTAACCTGCCTATAATCTAATTCACAATCTGTTCCTATTCATTCACAATTGCTACTGTTCAAAACATGTCCATTGTCCTGGAATGATGAAATCGAATCCTGAATTAACTGTAGGTGATTGTTTGAATGTTACAAGTTGTCTGCTGTGACCTGTGTCCGTCCCACCGTCTGTACACGCTTGCTTGAGCTGAGGTGGAAAGTCATCAATCACGGGCGCCGTGACCCAGTTTGACCAGAAAGTCCATACAATATTTCGAACGTTGATTGGGTTCGGAATTCCGCTTTGTAATCTAGTGACGACTTAATTTCCATATCTGCAATCACTTGTGTATTCACACTTGTTATGTGCATTCCAACAATTCTATCATTGACAGTTCTTCCTATTTCATAATAACTGTTCATTTAGTACACCTTGATCACTGGGAAGATATTTACCAAATATACATCGACATTTTATATAACGTCACCTTTACATGTTGAGTGTCGTTTATGAGACAGTCTTGAGCTGAGAAATTCAACTCGTTTTTAGGATAAACTTCACAAAATAATCTTTGATTTGTCCATACAGTCTCTTTGTATATAGTTTACAACCATGGATGAGAATCTGACATTCTACCACCCTCCCTTTCATGAAAGGGAATCCTTTCATGTACTTTATATAGTTTTTCTTTACACTTTCAGAATCGAACCTTGTAATTCATCTGACGTAAATCTTTGATTTAAAATGTACAGGTAATTGCAAGTTATATTTACACAATCCCCAATGTTAAACCATAAAGTACACCCGTCAAGTACAATCACTTCGATGGATATTTCTTCAGCTGAAATGTGACACAGCCAGTCCGATAGGTTACGGCAAACACGCCCCTACCTCGCAACCAATATAACAAAAATTCCAAAAAACATCAGTTCAGACTGTAAGTATCTACCTTTAAGATAACTCCAACATTAGACTTTTAACCTCAATTAGTCGGAGAGTCCAATGAAGGTCTACAGCCTTGGCAATTCTCTACATACACAACTGACGTCACATTGACGTGTTACCCATCAGGCAACATGATGATGGGTTGAATACATGTTACATATTACCAATAATTTTAGTTATGTCCCTTGGTTGGAATACAAAGGTTAGGGACGGTAATTTTACCATGCTTTCAAAAAACTAAATTACATTTATAAGTTCATTTCTTAGTGTCGTAATTTGATACTTATTGACAAAAGTGAACACAATGTCACTGTTGTGAACAAGTAAATCAATTCACGATGCTGAGATGACATCTAACAAAAATCGTCATATACAATTCCGTATATGGAAATATTTCACACACAAAGTTTATTACAATCGTCAAAGCTTTGTGAGACTTTTAGTATCGTCTTCTAGCTTTCAAATTAATATGCAAAAATACCGGAAGTATCTAGCTGGTGTGTTATCCACGTGTGTTGGGATGATAGTAACACCAATTTCTTCCGTTTTGGATCGATTTTAGATACACGGAGTAACCAGTTTTTGAAAACAGCTGTTGGATAATTTCTTCCGTATGGCTTACAGTGTTCTTCTAGGATTCGTTTGTCACAATCTCTTTCACGCTGATTAAAATGCGGTGCACTGATTTGTGGTGTAGGTACTCAGGATTACTTGAAGAAGTTCGAGTTCAGTATGTTTTTGGATCCTGTAGTACTGTCCTGTGACACTCGTATTACATGTTTAATACATATTTAAAATAATATATCCATTCTATCACACATCTCACAAATATTCGACACACTCATTCTCATAATAATAAAAATATATACAATGTATTTACAGTGAGAGATTAACTCATCCCTATCACATAAATCTTCACAGCGTTACTGACACAATTTCAAAATTGGCTGTGGTGTTGAGCACTATTACTTTGCAGTTTGCACAATATCTGCAGTGTGCTCATGTGCTACCTGGCTACTGGGTAAGTTGTATGGGCATCTAGATAGAAGGTCGGCCAATGAATTTTGTGAGCCACTTATATGTCTTACTTCAAAGCTAAAGTCCTGAAAAAGAAGTGACTATCTTGCCACTTTGTGGTTACTTGGCGTACCCCTGGTGATAATGGTCACTGCACTATTGTCTGTTTCTACAATGAAATGTTTCCCTAAAAGAAATCGGAAAAGTTACCGTACCGAAAACACAAGAGCGAGTGCTTCAAGTTCCGGCGTGCTGAAATTTCGCTCTCTATCTTTCAGCTTGCGGCTGACGTAGTATATAGGATGTAAAATTCGATCGTATTCTTGGAGAAGTTCACCTCCGATCGCTACGGAGCTCGCATCACATCTTAACTTGAAAGTATTGTTAAGATCGGGCAATTTGAGAATAGGTTTCTTTGAAAAACAAGATAATACTTTGGAAAATGCAGGTCTTAAGCATTTGCTGTTTACAATAACATTTGGTTGGTTCTTTGTTAGTAAATTGATAAAACATTCTATCAACTCAGCACAATGTGGAATAAATTGTCTATAATAATTTAAGAGACCTAAGACACTTCGCAACTCTTTCTTAGTTGTCGGAAGCGACAATTTTAGAATTCTGGTCATGATGTTATCGTCAGTCGAGATAAAGCCATTTGAGATCTTGTAGCCTAAAAATGAAATTTCTTTAAAGGCTAGGTCGACTTTAGATGGTTTAACTGAAATTCCGTGTTGTCTGATTCTGTCGAATGTCTGTCGTAATGTCGTGACATGGTCTGTCATGTTGCTCGTGTGTATGCAAATGTCGTCCATGTACCAGATTATGTTAGAAATGTCTGTCAAAAGCAGTTTTGTCATTCTTACAAAGGTCGCTGGAGCATTAACTAGCCCGAATGGAAGCTTGCACCATTCGTATAGTCCCCATGGTGTGCCAAATGCTGTCAGATGTATGATGTCAGGGTGTACCGGTATTTGCCAATAACCTTTTGTCATGTCCAGTTTCGTAAAATAACGTGAATCTGTCAGTTCAGTCAGTATGTCTTCACAGTTGCTCATCGGTTCTAAATCCAACTGTGTGATGCTGTTGAGTTTACGATAGTCAACACAGAGTCTTATTGTGTTGTCCTTCTTTTTCACAATGACAATAGGAAAACAAAATGTGACTGTGAACGTCTGATGATATGGTTTGTCTCTAAGTCAATAATTTCCTGGTGTAGTTTGTCTTTGTAGTGTATGGGAATGGAGTACGGTCTGCATTTGGGGGGGGGGGGGTGTCGGATGACAAAATAATATGATGATGCACTAAGTCTGTCTGTCCTGGGTTCTTAGAAAAATAGTGTTATATTCCTGTACCAATTGTCTGCAACTGTCGGTCTGTGTCTGCGTCAGCTTAGGATTAATCTTGATGTCCTGTAGGTTGGTTGCCGTGTCCAGTAATGGTGTTGGTATTTCATCAGTATCGTCGTCGTCTGTTTGGTCCACTATCGTCGAGCTTGCTGTAGTCTCTACCTGGTCATCGTCCCTGTTGTAATATGGTTTAAGCATGTTTATATGGAATATCTTGTGTTTGTCCTTAACTGCAATTTCGTAGTCTACCGTCGAAATTTGTCGTAACACTTTATACTGTCCTTGCCATGAGTCTGTCAGAAGGTGTCTGTCGCTTGGCAATAGAAGAAGAATGTCCTGTCCTAGCATCAGCGTAATTGTTCTAGTTCCTCTGTTAGCGTACTGTGGATAGAGAGCACCTGATTGTCTCAGTGCTTCTCTCGGTAACAAACATGATTTCATTATCCTATCACGCAATGATGTTACATGTTCATAAGATGAAATGGGTTTATGTATAGTTTCACTTTCAGTCAACATGGACTGGTACATAGATAATGGGCCACGTGGTTTGGCACCATATACAATTTCAAATGGTGAGAACCCAGTGCTGGAATGGGGCACTTCCCGGTATGCAAATAAAATAGCAGGTAAATACGTATCCCAGTCGTCAGGATGTTCCTGGGTAACTTTTGAGAGCATATGCTTAAGATCGCCGTTGATCTTTTCTTTCTGGCGTTCTTCGATACTCGTGGCTTTTGGCCGATTAATTTAAAATGTTTCTGCAAAGATCGATCGGCATTTTTGGGCTGTTATAAATTTTTCCTTGGTTGTTTCTGGAGATGTTACAACTGGGCTTACTATTTGTAAAGCCTCCGTCTGATCGATTCGATCTTGCATTTGAGCAGCAGATCTGGTTACTGCGTTCGTAATATCAAGGTTATCAATCACATTACAAGTTGGTGTTGCGTTTAGACCAATACATTCATGTGCTGTCGTTAACGAATTGGCATACATGCATACATTCACAGGTGGTAATACATCATGAACAGTGATTTGAGATGAAGGTGAAATGGTATTATCAATGTTACAAGTGACAGTGGATGTAATACTGTCATGTGGCATATCATTTTCCTCAGGAAGGTTACCAATAATAATATCGCCACAAGGATTGGTTAATGCTGCGCGTTTGACCATTCCTGTTAGAAATGGTGTATCTATATATGCCCATGCAAGCGGGTATTTCTCGATTTTACCTGAGAAAGTTCTGCATGTAACATGTTTACCAGTATATTCTGAAGGTAAGATATAGTCTCTCTTTAGACCAATGAGAGTACTGCCGCTATCCCGTAAAACGGTGGCAGCTTTACCATTAACATACCCATGGTGGATGTTTAATTTACCTTTGGAGTTAATCACTAAATTGGCCTCCTCATTCATAACAGGTATGGAATGGCCGCATGTTAAAACGCCATCCTCATGGAAACGATCACAGATGGTACATTGTTCATGGTGAAACACATCAATGGAATGTGCTGAATTTACAGGATGATCTTCTACAATTTCCTCTTCTGATGAAGAGCTATCAAACATGGCTGCATTAGCCTTTCTGGTCAATGCCTTGCCTTTACATGAGGGCGCCAGTGGCCATATGCTTTACAAAGGAAGCATTTGGTGAGACGTTTATAGCTCTTTCTCTCTCTATCTTGCTTAGCTATGTAATTCTGCAAGTAAGAATCATCATTGTGTGATAAAAGGCAATATCTGCACTAATAATATTTCTCAGCAGATTGCTTGTAGGGTTTCTGTTTACTGTAGGGCACTGACTTGGATCTATCATATGTAGCGGCGGCTAAAAAGGCTGTGCTAGTCAATCCACTAGTGAAACATTGTTTATTGGCTTTAAAATAACCCGACCCACGACTCTCAATCTGTTGTACACTCTCACACTGACATTCCAATAGAAATTTCGAAAATGGTGCTGGGAGAGATGTAATAATTTTATCTCTCAAAATAAGATCTTTCAATTTATCAAAACTATCATTCACTTTGGCTGCTGACAGCCAATTAGTAAAAATATCATGTACTACTGAGACGTAGTCAGAGAACATTTGTGTTGGTTTAGGTGACAATTTACTAAACTGTTCTCTGTAGCCTGCTTCATCTAACAGGAAATGAGACATAATTTTAGACTTAATATACTGATAATCTTTCTTCAGGTCATTGGGAATAGTCTCTATCACTTTCAGAGGTTCCCCAGAAAGATTTCTCATATATATCATACTCCATTCAGTCTTTGGGATTTGATAATGCTCCATAATGCATTTAAAGTTTTGGGTGAAGGCTGCTATGCAGTTGCCCGTGGTGTAATTTTTAACAATCCCTTGGTACTTTTTTACGGCTGTTCTTTGTCTAATTTGTCTGCCTTTCTATCTTCCTTCTCTTTTGAAATTTCAGCTTTCAGTTGTTCAATCTTTAGCTGTACTTCAAGCTCTTCTCTCTTGCTCTGAGCTAAAATTTCAGATTTTCTTATTTCTGCATCTGTTTCTGCCTGTTTAAGTTTCACAGCAGACTCTGATTCTGCCTGTTTAAGTTTCAAAGCAGACTCTGATTCTGCTTATTTAAAATTCACAGCAGGCTCTGATTCTGCCTTTCTTGTATCTAACTCAGACTGTTTCAAAGACCTTTCGTCGGCTCTCTCATCACGCTCATTAGCTTTTTCCTGTAATAGGAGGTATTCTGCAAACTTTCTCTCACTCCAGTCTCTCAAATCCTCACCGAAAAGATTCATCTTTAAACCCATTTCGATGTACTCGTTTAAACTATTCATGATGAACAATATGCCTGATGAAATAAATACACACAAAATTAATTATGTTGTTAGTAATTTAAATTCAATAGTTTTACAATTTTTACTAGTTTTTTTTTTTTTTTTTTTACTAATTTTTACTAATCCAACCTTTCCAAACTTTCCGCTTACACTACCGTTCACACTTATTTTACAGCAACTGATTTAAGCTACGTTCGTACTTCTTTGCTTTGACCTGATTAACACAATTATAAAGAAGAGAAAACATTTATACTCAAGTATTTCTTGAACAATGTGTCGGCCTATGGCTGTTCGTTACTGCCCGGGACCACAATGGATCTTACTTCAGGTAGAAAAAAAAAATGGATTTTACAAGCAACAGGTACGGATGACACAAAACAACCTGTTGTTTTTTGGAAAAAGAGAAATTACAACATGTGCAAATGTGTGGTGTATGCGATGTCAACTAAGTTTTTGTAGATTTGTATGCAGTCAAGTATTTTTGTTAGTCGTTCTGTCGTCTTTTCACCACAACAATCAACAACTCACTTTCCAACCTTTCCAACCTTTCCGCTTACACTACCGTTCACACTTATTTTACAGCAACTGATTTAAGCTACGTTCGTACTTCTTTTCTTACTCAATAACGGTTCAAGGACATAGACGCCATGTTTGCACTTATCTAACACAGCACTTATTTAATACAGCCGGTTCAAAATCACTGAGGACGTAGACCCCACGTTCGCACTTATTTCATACACCTCTGGTTCAAATCTAATAAAGATGTAGACCCCACGATCGCACTTGTCATACAATTTCAATCACAAGATTTTACTGTTTAAAGCAGGACGAGCTACCCACGTTCGCACTTGTCAGGGTCTTGTGTGAGGCAAGAACTGAAGCTCGTTTGCTGACATGTAAGATACTAAATACTATCACTAAATAACTCGATATGACACACGGTAATAACAATTCAAACACTTTATTCGCGCAACGCACACTTCACAATCAACGCATGCATCGCGCAATCACAATTCGTAATGCCAATACAATCAATACAAGCAATCAATAGATACATCAATGCAATACACTTACAAGTCAATCACACAGGCGTCCAGTCTCCAACACTCGTACAGGCTAGCTATCGACTCACGCTAAACATTCAATTCAATACAAGCCCCATTCAACCGTCTGTCCGATACGACGTCCCAAGCCTGTCTGCCGTGCCGTTCAGCATTCTCGCCAGTCGGAGTAGAGTCCCCCTGCGTGAATCACAAGTTTCACGCTGTGTCCCGACTGACCAGCAACAAGATTAGCGTTGCTCAGAGTTGAGCCTGGCTGGATTTCCCTGGCGCCGTCGAAGACGCCGCGTTGTAACTAGCGTGTTTTACATCGCTCAGAGTTGAGCCCGGTTGCATTTGCCTGGCGTTGGTAAAGACGACGCGTTGCAACCATGGGTGAGAATCTGACATGATTGCGCATTCACAAAGTCATAGTGCGTGGCCACGGACTTCAAACCACAACTGCTACATTTGCAGAACCATATGTGCTGAATCAAAATTCAAGTTGACGACTGCCAAAATCCCAATGTGTGGTCTCAACCTATCATTACCTGATTCCAGGGTTCAACTGACGAGCAACCCATATGCCAGGGTCATTAGCGGTATGTTAGAAAGGATATCCCGGGAGCATCTGTTCTCGCAAAACGATGACAGTAAAGATAAGTTGCAAGGAGAATTTGGTATTGAAGCCTTCAACTGATCTATGTCATTTTGAAAAATGTTACTAAATTGGCCGCAAGAGATAGGATTTGATGGTAATGAATTTGAGAAGTTACATTTGTTTGTCAAGGTGTTGATTGAATTCCATATATCCTTACTATTTGTTTTATCCATTACTAAGTTCTTAAAGTAATATTTCTTTTCTTTTCGTAAGGTTTATTGAACTTTGTTTCTAAGAGTACGGTATGTGCTGAGATATCGCTTTTTATGTGCCTTATCGCTGTCTCTCATAATTTAAATTATTTCCTGGGTGACCCAAGGTGGTTTGACGTGATGTTTTACTCGAAGTTCCTTGATTGGCACATGTCTATCAAACACTTCAATAAAGATCTTCATCCAGGATTCCAGAGCATCACTTGGGTCTGGAAGTTGATAAACATTGTCTAGGGATGAAATGAGCAAGTCCTGTAAAAATGCGTTTTGGTTGAAATTTTTGTAGCTTCTATATTTTACAGTTATGTGTTTATGTTTTGGAGTTTTAATTCCTTTTTTAGACCATGTGCAGCATATTGAGTAGTGATCGCTCACTGCACAATTGGGCACGGTGCATTCTATGATGTTGTCCGAGCAAGTTACATAAATGTGATCTATAAGTGTTGAAGATGAGTTTGTTACTCTAGTATCGTGTTTTACTATTTGTTGGAAGTTGTATGATGCAATTATATTTCCACAAATTATGTGGGATTTGTTGGTGTCAATGTTAAAGTCTCCGGTACGAAGCGAACACCACATCCATTATGGTAGTGAAGTTTTCGTACCAGACATGTCCAGCCCTGGGATTTCGATAGACGTGGCCAATTATCAGGGGTGTGCAGTTTCAAAGTTTTAACTCCAACCAAATGCATTCTATTTCGCAAGTTTCAAAGTCTAGCCTACGGTGAACATTTAGTAAATTATAAACATAGGCTACTATGCCTGTCTCTTGTTTCCTACAGGGATCTCTTCGAAAAACTGTGTACCCTTTAATAGAGATGTCTTCATCTGAAATGTTTTCATTTAGTCATTTCACTAAGGCCGAATACATGAACATTTTGATTAAGAATAGAAGATAACTCTGGCAGCTTCTTAAATAAGTTGCAAATGTTTAAGTTTCCAAGACGTATTATTGACTTAGTGAGCCAATGTTGCCATTTCTCAGACATTTCACCCAAGAAGTAAGTGTAAATTAGTCAAAGTTAAGTAGAAATACAAAATCATAAAAATTCACAATTACATTAACTTACAAAATACCAATAATATAAATCGATATGTAAATGACTATATTATAGCGATTTAACTAATGAGACCAACAAATATAGTGCAAATACATAACAAAACGAATTAAAGCGTATGAACATACAACAACTAATTAACTCGAACTACTTCGCAAGAGAGAGATTGTGCATGTAAGTACGTGCGTATGAAGATGTGTATGTGTGTATTATGTAGGTACGTACATATGAAGATCTGTCTGTCTGTCTGTCTGTCTGTTTGTCTGTCTGTCTGCCTGCCTGCCTGCCAGCCTGCCTGCCTGTCTGTCTGTCTGTCTGTCTGTATGTATGTATGTATGTATGTATGTATGTATGTATGTATGTATGTATGTATGTATGTATGTATGTATGAATGTGTGTGTATGTATGTATGTATGTATGTATGTATGTATGTATGTATGTATGTATGTATGTATGTATGTATGTATGTATGTATGTATGCATGTATGTCATCATCATCATCATCATTGGCACCTTGCCGTCTTGACAGACGATAGTTTGTGCTCTAAAAAGGCATAATAACTTCTAACTATGGCGGTAGCGAGTGTGACTGATAAGGCCAATTTGCGCTGTAAATGTCCGTTCACAGTGGGTGCATGTGAACACTTGGTCATTTCCACCATCATGCACCATCTTACGTCTCAAACGCTTGGTGTATGACTTTTCTGCAATAATTTTCTCCTTTGACTTTATTCCATTTCTGATATTTGCCCTCCATGCAACACGTTCAGCGGCGACTTGCTCCCAATGTGCATTATCAATGCCTGTATCAATCATGTCCCGCTTACACACATCTTTGTATCGTAGTAGAGGCCGACCCTGAGATCTCTTACCCATCTGTAATTCACCAAAAAAGATATCCTTTGGTATTCTACCATCATCCATCCTCCTAAGATGTCCTATCCATCTAAGTCTACGAAGACTGAGCATGGAATAAACTGTCACACAACCTGATCTTTCCAATACTTCAGTATTTGTGATTTTGTCTTGCCACTTAATACCAAGAATTCTTCGCAGACACCGAATATGAAAGCTGTTTAAACGTTTCTCTTGGTGTGAGTAAGTTGTCCAGGTTTCACTGCCATAAAGAAGAGTACTAAGGACACAGGCTTGATAGACAGGGACTTTTGTTTTGGCAGTAAGCTTCCTGTTCTCCCAGACTCTTTTTCTTAACCTGTTAATTGTTGCTGCTGCCTTACCAATCCGGATGTTGATTTCCTGATCTAGGGATAATTTGCTATTTACCACTGATCCTAGATATGTAAAATGGTCTACTATCTCTAGTTCGGCGTCGTCAATAAAGATTGATGGTACCCCATGTGCACCTTGTGACATAATCTGTGTCTTCTTTTTGCTAATTGTTAAACCAAATTCAGAACAAGCATTGGAGAATGCAGATAGTAGACATTGCAATTCTTCCTCAGAGTGGGTCGTAACTGCAGCATCATCTGCAAAAATCAACTCTCTGATCAGTACCCTCCTAATTTTGGTCTTAGCCTTCAATCTCTGAGCATTGTAGAGGCCGCCATCTGAGCGTGAGTGAATGTATATACCACCATCCTGATCACGAAATGCATATTTCAGTAGAAGTGAAAAGTATATTCCAAAGAGGGTGGGGGCTAGTACACAACCTTGCTTAACTCCACTCTTGATTTCAAATTCTTCAGAAGTTGCACCATCAAACTTGATTATGCCCTTCATGCCTGTGTGGAACGATTCCACAATGGACAGAAGAGTTAGTGGGCAGCCAATCTTCTTTAGTGCCTTGAACAGACCCTCACGACTGACCAAATCAAATGCCTTTGTGAGGTCGATGAAGGCAATAAACAGTGGTTGATTCTGTTCACGGCATTTTTCTTGCATTTGTCGCAATGAGAATATCATATCAGTGGTAGACCGGTTCTGTCGAAAGCCACACTGTGATTCGGGGTAGACTTGATCTCCTAGGACTTGAAGTCTGCGCAGAACAATTCTGGCAAATACTTTTCCAACAATACACAGAAGTGAGATACCCCTATAGTTGTTGCAGTCGCTCCGATCACCCTTGTTCTTGTACAGTGTTATGATGCTTGAATCTTTGAAATCCTGTGGGACTTGTCCTTCACGCCAGCATAGCTCTATTAGCTGGTGGATCTGTATAGTGAGTGTGTCTTGCCCACTCCTGATAACCTCTATTGGAATCCCATCCTTACCTGGAGCCTTGCCAGATGCAAGTTCATTTATAGCACACTTAACTTCTGTTATGGTGGGAAGTGTGTCTAGGTGGTCAAGAGTTGGTAGAGCCTCTATGGCGTTAAGGGCATCATCCGCTAGTTTGGTCTCAATTGAGTAAAGCTCCAAATAGTGCTCTACCCATCTGTCCATCTGCTGTTTCTTATCAGTGATGACTTCTCCAGTCAAGGTTTTCAATGGTGCACTTCTTTTGATCACTGGACCACGGGCTTTCTTTATTCCTTCATACATGCTTCTTATGTCTCCCTTATCACTTGCGATTTGAATGGACTCACATAATTTGATCCAATAATCATTTGCACACTGCCTGGCAGCCTTTTGCACATCCTTCCTAGCTTGCCTTAGCTCACTCAGAGTGTTACGCGTTGGTCTTTCCTTGTTTCTTAAGAGAGCTTTCTTCTTCTTATCAATCAAGGGCTGCAGAGTCTCGCTGTTGGCCACAAACCAGTCCTGCCTCTTATGATCCACAGTGCCGTAAACCCCTACGGCAGTTTTATAAAGAGTTTCCTTAATTTGACCCCACTTTTCATTTACTGTACAATTTTCTGGTGTATCAGTGAAAGCGTCTTCAAGTTGCTG
>OY992888.1:88581889-88594389 GCA_963921405.1 Cepaea hortensis
TGTATGTATGTATGTATGTATGTATGTATGTATGTATGTATGTATGTATGTATGTATGTATGTATGTATGTATGTATGTATGTATGTATGTATGTATGTATGTATGTATGTATGTATGTATGTATGTATGTATGTATGTATGTATGTATGTATGTATGTATGTATGTATGTATGTATGTATGTATGTATGTATGTATGTATGTATGTATGTATGTATGTATGTATGTATGTATGTATGTATGTATGTATGTATGTATGTATGTATGTATGTATGTATGTATGTATGTATGTATGTATGTATGTATGTATGTATGTATGTATGTATGTATGTATGTATGTATGTATGTATGTATGTATGTATGTATGTATGTATGTATGTATGTATGTATGTATGTATGTATGTATGTATGTATGTATGTATGTATGTATGTATGTATGTATGTATGTATGTATGTATGTATGTATGTATGTATGTATGTATGTATGTATGTATGTATGTATGTATGTATGTATGTATGTATGTATGTATGTATGTATGTATGTATGTATGTATGTATGTATGTATGTATGTATGTATGTATGTATGTATGTATGTATGTATGTGTGAGTGAGTGTATATATATGTGTATGTATGTGTGTGTGTGTGTGTGTGTGTGTATGTCTGTGTGTGTCTGTGTTTGCATTAGTAAACATTTGTCATTGAGTTTGTCATTGTAATTGAGCATATCAGTATGCGAGAGAGTGTACATTTGTGTGTGTATCGAGTGAGTGCAAAACTGTAAGTTTGTGCAACTGATGTAAGTAGGTATTCAGGTATGTGTGTTTTTATGATCGTCCGTGTGCACGTATGTCTGCCTGACTCATAACATGGTATTATGCATTGGCTTTGCATAATATGCATTGAGTGTATTTTTTCGGAGACATGTGGGTCGTCACTGGAGCTGCGGAGTTCGTGCTTTGTGCAACGCTATCCGCTCTGCGGAAAGAGACAGATCGATATGGAATAAACACCCGGTGCAATGCAGTCGAAGACATTTTTATGCATTGGTTATATTTACAACATTCAATTGACGGTGTTTCATGCACTATTGATGAACGAAAGATGGGTGATTGGAAGGGTCGAATGTAAGAAGGGCCTGTGTGCCCAGTTTGTTACCCTTTGGAAATGAAGCTCGTTCGTTCGATCTGTTTCATTGTTGTTTTTTTTTTTTTTTTTTGTTTATTTTTTTTTTAAATCTGTTTCTTTCTGTCATTTTGTAACAAAACATGTTAAGGGGTTATACATTTTAAGAAGACAATTACTGAAGCATTTACACATCTTGGTATTCTAAAGAGCAAAAACTGATCTGGTCACGATACAATCAGCAATATGGTTCTTCGTTTTGTTGCGTCAGTTATCTAGATACATTGACCTCCATATATAATTAGTGACTCGCAAAATACTCTTTCTAATAGTCTTTAACATTACTCACATTTATCATCCCAACAGGTTGGCTTATTTCTGACGCTGGCTGTCGTATTTGGCTCCATTGCAATTCAAGAAATGTTCTATTTAAATAGTAAGTACATAAGCCTTCCTCTACATTATTAAGCATTCATCTTGTCGGGGGGGGGGGGGGGGAATTAAAGGCAGAAATATCGACTTCATTAGTTTAGTTTAGTCGCTAAACTAATGAAGTCGATGTTTCTGCCTTTAATTTATTGCATCGAGTAATATCCCATATGGATCAGTCTTTGTTCCACAGGGCGACATGCAGACATTATCTCACAGAGCACCCTCTCCATAGCCCTCGGAATCTCAGAACACATTCCATGCATGCACCGAATGACGGAGACTTGAAGCAAACACACGAGCTTCGTAACGCGAGACAGGCGACTTGAACACTTTTCCATTATAAGACATTCTCTTCCCCTACTCGCACGTTAAGCATTACCTTTGTGCTACAGTAAATTATTACCTCTATGTGTAATTATTATTCAACCCCAATTCCCTCTTTCCCTCCACAATACTGGAAGAGCCCGATTAACGTCGTGGTTACGTTCTTGGAAAACGCGAATTAAAGTGAATTTAGTCCCCCATTGTGACAACGACGTTTTAGCGAAACGATGTAAACCGAAGCGACGTATAGCGGGGCCTTCCAGTAGTAGGAATTTCATTAAATGCATAGAGGCATATCAATACAAACGTCATATTATAGCATCAATTATTGAACCTCCTACAGGGTTCGTTATTACTTCTTGAGTTTTCAGACTTACCCGAGACAACTAAGTTTGTATTCTACTACATTAAGATGAATCTACCGCGTGATATCATCATATTGCTTATTTGTAATTCTTTTTCACACGACATGGAACATCGGCAATTGAAAGTCGCAGGTGGACGCTCTATCTTCTAATTATTACCCTACCACTTTCAAGAAGACTCAACAAGACCACATTCAGAAGAGGCTAGAAGAAATACATTCTGAAGTACTTGTGTACTCCAGGGTAGAATAGGAAATAATGAAAAAGAATACAATTTATGCCTGCATCCTGGAGTAGAAGAGGAAGTCGTAAATACTCTCCTAATTTACCCCTGCATCACAGAGTAGAAGAAGGAATACTAAGCAATGATGTAAGGTGTCGTTAAACTCTAGGATAGAAGAGGACAGACTTAACAGTGCTGTACGGTGTCGTTAAACACAAGGGTAGAAGAGGACAGACTTAACAGTGCTGTACGGTGTCGTTAAACTCTAGGATAGAAGAGGACAGACTTAACAGTGCTGTACGGTGTCGTTAAACACAAGGGTAGAAGAGGACAGACTTAACAGTGCTGTACGGTGTCGTTAAACTCTAGGATAGAAGAGGACAGACTCAACAGTGCTGTACGGTGTCGTTAAACTCAAGGGTAGAAGAGGACAGACTTAACAGTGCTGTACGGTGTCGTTAAACTCTAGGGTAGAAGAGGACAGACTTAACAGTGCTGTACGGTGTCGTTAAACACAAGGGTAGAAGAGGACAGACTTAACAGTGCTGTACGGTGTCGTTAAACACAAGGGTAGAAGAGGACAGACTTAACAGTGCTTTAAGGTGTCGTTAAACTCTAGGATAGAAGAGGACAGAATTAACAGTGCTGTAAAGTGTCGTTAAACTCTAGGATAGAAGAGGACAGACTTAACAGTGCTGTAAAGTGTCGTTAAACTCAAGGGTAGAAGATGACAGACGAAACAATGCTGTAAGATAACTCTGCATACCAGGGTATAAGAGGCAAAACTAAACAAAAGTGCAAGGCACCTCTACATCACAGGGTAGAAGATATGCAACGCTGTAAAGTGCCTCTAGACCCCAGGGTAGAAGAGGAAAGATTAAACAATGATGTAAGATAACTCTGCATACCATGGTAGAAGAGTAAGGACTAAACAAGACTGTAAGGTCACGGGTTAGAAGAAAAATAACTGTTTAAAGTGCCTAAGCAAGTCTATAAGGCCAGGGTAATGAATTACAGTTTATAGATTTACTAAGCGCCTGACATGAGGGGAAGGGGGGGGGCAGTCTTAGTGGTATACTACATGTTACTTGCTGTAGATCAGAAGCATGTCTGCTAGCCTGCCTACCTGGTCGTTATGTTTTTGAATCCCCAACGAGAAAGGATACTTGTTGTAAAACATTGAAAGTGCGTTATTTCATTTCTCTTGTTTTCCGCAATTTTTTGTGCCCGGAAAGAACGATTTACACACATAAAAGTTTTCCCTTCGACCAGCGTCAGACAAGACGCACGGTTTCATTGTGTTTTAGGAGAAAAGATTGTTTACTTTGTTTATATTACTTTAGAAAAGACAACACATTCTAGTTCTGAACCTCATAGATTTGATTAATATTACCGTTTTAAACAATTTAAAATGTAGTTATTCTGATTTAAAGTACTTTGTGAAAGATTCTAAAAGTAATACCGTGTGTATTATTCGGTTAATTATTTAGTTAACAGTCACAATTGAAAACAAGGCTAGCAGTGAAAGTTCGTCATAATATGATTTCACATGTCCAATTATGCTTGCGCTAATGGGTCACGCTTGTCTTTTACCCCTAAATTTAATTTGCATATCACAAAGTAGATAAAGATTATTTACATAATTAAATTTAAAAGAATAGTAATTATAACTAAATAGAAAATAGTGTTTATATTGTTACTCAGTGCAATCTGCCTGGCGTGTTCCTGACATTTTCCATTTTGTGTGAAATGGGTGCCAACATTGTTCTGTGAAGCAAAGGTTTCCTGTGTAATACTGTCTTCATAACGAGTCTCATGTTGATATGCCAATACAAATGGGGCTAGTACCGTTTACCCACTTTACTGAGAAAGGTCTTGACAGAACAGCTTCAGAAAATGTGGAACTCTTTATTCCAGATGAAACAACTGATTCACAGGAAATAAATGAATTTCTATTTGCAGACGATCAGTGTCTGTTTGACAGCGACGAGGGCAGACTACAAAATCATATTAATAATCTGAGTTCAACTTGCAGCAGCTACAATAAGAGTACAAATACAGCCAAAACTGAAGTAACGCAAGTTAGCAGATCGCCGGGCCCACTAAGTATACAGATAAATAGCACAACTCTGAAACAAGTTAAAGAATTCAAATATCTTAGAAGTATGATCACAGAATATGGTAGATTGGACAGAAAAATCGAAATCAGATGTCAAAAAGCTAGTGCACTTACATATTAACTATCACCATTACTGAAACATACAAATATACCCATGTCCGCAAAACGACATATAATAAACAGCATATTCACACTAACTCTATGCTACCAATCTCAAACCATGACTTATCCAAATCACACTTTCGCAAAATCAACACCTGCGAGATGAGAGCCTGAGAAGAGCAGCCATCTTAACAATCCGAGATCGAGTAAGAAATGCTGTTATCAGACAGACAGTGGGATTAACACCTTGTGCCACATTTATTGAAAGACAGAAGATCAAGTGGTTTGACCATGTCGTAAGAATGCAACATCAGCAAATACCATCACTGGCCTTACATCAAAGATTATCTGCGACGAGACCGAAAGGACGTCCAAGAAGAAAAATGGATTGACGACATCAAAGGCATTGTACAACCACACGGAATGATTGATTGATTGATTGATTGATTTAGGAATCGGCATCACAGCATTCGGGACATTCCCATAAGCGCTCCGTCCCCATCGTCAGCGGCCAGCGAAGAGTTCCAACACCAATAGTACCAGCAGCAATCTGATTATATGTCCGTCTCGCCTTTCCTCTGAGCGTTGAGCGTCGGCCAGATCCCCTCGTCACTCCTCACATTCTTGCCAGACCATGGTAATCCATTTGCTCCTCCGAGGTGTGCACGTGCACCCACAAGGCCGCAACCGCATCTGCTTTGTCATGTATTAATACTCCACCAAGTTCTGCAGAGCCAGCCAAAAGCTAGCTGAAGCACACGGAATTCCACTATCCAGTGCCACCCACCGGGCGCTGGAACGCAAATTATTCCTCCCTACGACGCTTGGTGGCAGAAGTGGAAGGTGATAATGATGATGATGATGATGATGATGATGATGATGATGATGACAACTGAGAAAGGTGAAGACACGAGCAGAAAGATGACTGGCTGGGTCTGCACCGCTGAGTGTGGTATTGGAGAACGATAAGGCGGATGTGGTCAGAGCTCACATGGGATAATATGTATAGAGTGGAAGAAAAGAGAGATCATCACAAGAATGGTGAGACAGGGAGCGACCCCCGGATCTGGCCAACACGCATGAATCCTAGGCAGACACATGATCAGACTGCAACTGTTGTCATTAGAGTTGTGACTCTTCGCTGGTTGTTGAAGATGAGTCTGTGTGCAATGATGTCGTTTCATGACTGATCTCAACTCAATACAACCCAGTATATGCAACCACCGATTTTACCTGTACACTTTAGTGGCCCATTTGTATACGCCTCATTGTTAGATGGCAACATAATTAGAAATGGTTAACCAAGTTGAAACATTTCATAATCTAAGGACAATTATAGCATCAGATGGAAGGTGCAAGCCAGAGATTTAAGAGCAGCATGATTGGTACCGTATGTAGCAGAATGTATTAGTTAGGTGTGCAAAGCTACAGCACGCTTGAGCATCAGGATGGAATGAGAGGAAGGATGCTCAAGTCGTGACGTGGCTTGTTGTTGGGTAGTTCAGTAAACACCTAGGACTAGAGAAGAGAAGTCGCCATCAGGATTGAATTGTATTCAGATTTTGTAGTGGCCATCAAATTCAAATAAAGCTTGATTTATATTCACCCAGCAGAACTTGTTAGTCCTCTCTGTGTGCGCATTGTTACAGGAGGATGAAATGGTGCCGCAGACCAGCACCTCGATTTTTGGATAATGCCGTGGCCACAATGCGAAGTATGGAAACCGGCCTGCCATAGCGGACTTCTATGAGATTGTTACCACCCTACTGAGAAAAGAAAAATATGAATAACTAACAGGTTTTCTCTGAGTCCTTCAAAACAAAAGTCTAAGACCGGACGATTTTTTTGGAAGTCAAAAGTTTGAAGCAATTTTCGGACTAACCAAATTAAAATCAAGATATTGAGATGGAACCATCTACATAACATTGTTACCAGTGGAGGGAAGCTGTTCCACATTTTTGCCACCTGAGTCGACGTAATTTTCATCAAAATTGGCCAGGACGCTCGATTTGTCATCTGTTCCAGCCGTTTGTTAACCTTACGTTTGAAGGTCAGTCAGACCCATGCTAAGATTGTCCAGGTTCAGGAGCAAAGAAATTTCAAAACGAATATAAACAACTTGAGTCCAATGGAAACGTTGTTCTGAGAGAGCGGTCACCTTCTTTGTATCAAGACTACCTAGAGTGAACTCAAAGCCATTATGTTCACTGAACCGTGACCTTGGCTGCCTGAAGAATCAAGCCAATTGCTCCTTTGGTTGGAAAGTAAGAAAAATTTTCACTCGTGTTTGCTCTAATAAATCGGGAATGTTTTTCAACAAAGGCGATATCGTTAGGGAACCCTCGGAGGTGGTTGGGCAAACTGGGTTGCCGACCTGCTGAAGAGGGGACCCAAAGTCAAATCGCTTTATTGAGCTAGACCAGTTTTCAAGACGTCGCTTAGATGTGCCCTGTTATCGGGTGAAGAGAAGGCGGAAGTCTGGTAGGGGCCCAACCAGGGGCTGAAGGTACTGAAACTTGAGACGTTGGAGGAAGAAGCTCACCGAAATTACGTGGTCGTTTGGATGATTTCAACAAATACAAACTCCTAACGATTGGGTTCTACCTGGCAAGAAAATTTTCAGCGGACATAGGTGAATCCATATTTCTTGGATCAAGAGCAGAAATAATGATAATTAGTTAAACTTTAAATGTCATTTTAGATACTATTGACTGATTGAACAATTATTATTAGGAATTCTGTAAGTTAAATACGATCATATCTTTAAATTAGGTTGTTATAAATGTGAATTTAATTGTATAAGTGTATAGTAAAATATTTCAGCATGGCAGAAGAACAAGGTTCACTGACACAAGTTTTGACGGGGGTAGGGTCGGTAATAAGTAAACTCAACACAGTAATGAAACAACAAGGAATGGCAGCTGAAATTGTTAAATTTAGCGGACAGGCGAAAGATTTTAAGAAGTGGGTAACTTCAATAGAGAAATATGCATATTTGGTGTCAGCATCAGATGAAGAGAAAATGAAACTTGCTTATCATGCAGCAACAGAACCGGTCTCTGATCATATCAGAAGGAAATTAGAGGCTAGGGTGGATGAGACATGGAGCAGTTCAAAGACGACCTGGCCCATAAGTACGCAGAAATAACAGACCCACAACATGCGTTTTCGGTGTTAAGACAGTCCAAACAAAACACTGGAGAAACGGTACAATTGTTCAGCGATAGGTTGATTAACCTGGCTGAAGAAGCATTCTTAGGCAGAATGTACGAGGAGAAGAGGTGGAGAGGATGTTGGTCGGGATTTTTGTAGATGGTATAAAATCAGATGGACTGAAATTTAAGCTGATGAGGGAAAACCCTGAGAGGTTATCACAAGCTGTAGATATAGCGGTACAAGAGGAAAATTTGAGACGTAGATTCAGATTGAGAGTAGGACGAGAAATAGGAACTAGTCGAGAAGACAGGATTGAGGAGCCTATGGAGATAGGACAAACAAGGTTCGCATGGAATATGAGAGGAGGTATACACACATTACAAGGTAGTGATAGAAATGCCTATAATGGAAGAAGACAAATTAGAAATCCTACAAATGAGACGGTAAGTAACACAAATAACACAAATATAGTCTGCTGGTTTTGTGGTCAACGGGGGCACATTTTTCTCTTTTGTGGTAACAGGCGTGTCCAGTCGAATACACAAAGTAGAAATGGCAATAGCAGATTAAATAGGGATGTGGAAGATAGACACAGAAGTTGTACAAGTACAAGAACGCAGGAAAACCGGCGCCCTACCTATTAAATAGGACCGGTAGTAGGAGGGAAAATAACAAGGTCCCAAGATTTAAAGAATATTTTAATAACAGGTATAATAGGACGAGTAGAGAATACTTTCAACTAGATGAAATCAAACAGTTTACAGAAAATAAAACAGATCCCAGCTCATGTATAATAGAAATAGGAAAATATAGAGTTCGTACATTAATTGATTCAGGAGCTCAGGTTAGTGTAATCAAAGAAAGTTTTTTATATAAAATAATGAGAAATTGCAGAATATTTAGGAGTCATAATAATCTTCACTCTGTTACAGGACAAAATTTACAAGTAATTGGACAAACAATAATGAATTTTAAATTAGGAGGGATCAACGTAAGACATCTTTTTCATGTAGTGAAAGATGTAAATAGAAATATGCTTATAGGAAGAGATTTTTTAACAAAGAACGGTGTAAGACTTTTTTTTGATTTACACAAATTAAAATTCAAAGACGTATATATAGATTTAGAAGAAGACATGCACATTTCATCACTGGTTAGAGTTAAAATGTCTACGACGTTAAAACCACAGACGGTTACTTTGATACAAGCAAAGGTAAAAAGAAATCCGTATTATGTAGTAGGACATACAGTTAGAATCACTGAATTGCAAAGGGAGGTAATTGATGAGCCTGGTCTAGAAGTCCCGGATGGAATAATATCATTAGATAAACACTTAACTTTTCCAGTAATGATTATTAACAACACGGGTAGAGAAATTAAATTATACAGAGGATGTGTAATAGCCAAAGTAGAACATAACATTAATGACATATTAGCAACAGATAGAGTAGAAATGCAGGGAACAAATTATTCAGAAACTCCTAGTGAATGAATTAATAACAGACGCGGACGCGAAAGAAAAGGAAATGTGCAGAAGGATGAATTGATCCATCCATTCAGAAGAAATATAGCCCAAATACATTCACTAGACAAAATGACAAGAGAACAAGAATTGTTGGCACAGTTAAAAACTCTACCAGAAAATAAGAAAGTATTAGAACAACTTATAAAAGAAAATCAGGATGTATTTTAAATTAATGATTTAGAATTGGGAAGGACAAAAACAGTTTCAATGGAAATAGATACGGGAGATCATCCACCAATTAGTTTAAAACCGTATAGAACTCCCTTAAGGAATAGAGAAATTGTTGAAAAGGCAATAGAAGATATGTTGAAAGCAGGAATAATAACAAGATCGAAGTCGGCATGTTTCACTCGAATTTACATCCATACTAGTTATCTTAATACCTAAATATGTCCACTGTGTTATATACTTCATCACGTATCTCTTTCCTTTTTAAATCATGAAACTTATTTCTTGCTATCTGCAGTATATTCTATCCATTTACCTCCTACGTTTCCACTTCTTCAATAACTCCAAGTTTCTTTGAATAAGTGCTATCTCCACATCAATATCTTCTTCTTCGTATACTGTATCTTTCATACTACTATTTGATTCCGAATTTTCATCCATTTCTTCTTCATCTGTCTGTCTATTACTAGCAGCTGCCAATCTTTTCTTTTCTATATCCCATCTAATTTGTCTATCATTATTTCTTAACGTCCTTTCTAGTAGAGGCATATCTTCGCCGCTTGATTTTATGTTTTGACTTCTTGAGTTTTCTTAGATAGATAAATAAGTTATTGTTAGTCCGTAAAAGGGACTAACAATAAGATAGGATGTATGTTATATTATTTTAAAATATGTTTTTCCTTGAATGAGTTGATATCTTTATTTAATATGAGGGGAAACATAAACATGTATAAAAAAACTTGGGGGGTATGATGTCCTGTTGTGATTTTATTTCGCTTAACTCATAATTTAAGTGAAATGTCTTGTGTGTGTTAAATAAGAATTACTTGTTTACAAATGTATTGGTTAAGTTAAGTTTAAATTATAAACAGTTATGGTTTTGTCCAGTACACGGGACTTTATATAGTACCCTTCGTTCAGAAAATAGTAATAAACTACTGAGGACTAGTAGAGAGACACATTATCTTGGTGAATAAAATGTTCATAGGTATATTCTGTTGCTGTGATAATCAGCATGAAGAGGTTGATGTAGCTATGAAATATTAGAAACATATGCTGGGGATGGCTATGGGAAAGTTAAAATAGGAGCTGTACCAAAGTCAGCATTATTTGAAGATATATGGATTGGAGATCATATTATGAGTAACGATATGATAGTTGGTAAATAGAGAATAGATAAAGAGGGGGATGTGAATGGCAGCATATAGGCTTGGGTATATGGAATAGATAAACAAGGAAACTTATCATGGGATGTGAGGGGGAAAGATATAGGAGCTGTGAAAAAACAGCGTTAATTAATTTAAAATGTTCATGGAATATGAACATTGGTTCGTGGTTGGAGGTGAGATAAGTGAAATATAGACAAGGTTGTGGATGGCAATATAAATGTTGAGTATATATATGTTGAGAAAACTTAGATCAACTTAATTTATAGTGAACAGATATGTATTTCATAAGATATATTTTAAAAGAAAAAACTTTCTACAAAAGTGTTTTCGTGGGTAAGAGAGGTAAATGTGATTGTGTTGACTATTCATTCCTTATACTTTTCATAAACTGGGTGCGCACCCCATCTTTACTTTTTCTAACTACATTTTTTTCTGTCTATCCTGTGTTGTGAAAGAGTGAGAAATTTCATAATGTCAAGTGTACGATAACGATTGATACGAGATGTTCTTATGATATATATATTTTTTTAAAGAAACTTGAAGAACCAAGAACGAAGAAGAAGTTCATAGCGGGTTGCTATATGACTGGGGGAAGAGTTACAAATGAAATATTGACTCAAAATAGAGATAGTTTGGGGCGGATTAGAGAAATTGTGGGAGGTAAGGAGAGAAGGTGTAGGATAGAGGGATTAGGAGTAAAGACTTTTTGAAAGAAAAAAAGTCTTTTCAAAACATAGGAAGGTGTAGCAGAATGTATTAGTTAGGTGTGCAAAGCTACAGCACGCTTGAGCATCAGGATGGAATGAGAGGAAGGATGCTCAAGTCGTGACGTGGCTTGTTGTTGGGTAGTTCAGTAAACACCTAGAACTAGAGAAGAGAAGTCGCCATCAGGATTGAATTGTATTCAGATTTTGTAGTGGCCATCAAATTCAAATAAAGCTTGATTTATATTCACCCAGCAGAACTTGTTAGTCCTCTCTGTGTGCGCATTGTTACACCGTACTGTCTAGATAGACGAGTGTTTGTAACACAGAGTTATGCCTCTCCATAGAAGATTGCCGGGTCAGAATTGAGATACCATGTGCTGCCAGTGCAACACGACCTCTCTCTATGTCTCTCTCTCTCTCTCTCTCTCTCTCTCTCTCTGTGCGTGTGTGTGTGTCTCGTCATCTCTATTCCCCTCTATCTGTCTCTTTCTTGCTCTCTCTCTCACTCTGTCTGTCTCTCATTCTTTCTCTCTTACACTCTTTCTCTCTTTGTGTTTCTCTCTCCCTCTCTCTGTGTGTCTTTCTCTGTCTCTCACTGCATCTATCTATCTATATCTCCCTGTCTCTCTTTGTCTGTCTCTCTCTGTCTCTCCATGTGTATTTCTCTGTCTCTCTCTCTCTTTATCTCTGTGTCCCCTCTTCTTTCTCACACACTCTCTCTGTCTCTCTACCTCTTTTCCTCTTTCTATGTACGGCTCTCACTGTTTTTTCTCTCTCACACTCTCGATTTGTGTCTCTCTATCACTCTCTCCCCCTCTCTATCTCTGTCATTCTCTCTCTCTCTCTCTCTCTCTCTCTCTCTCTCTCTCTCTCTGTGCGTCTCCCTCGCTCTTCCCTCTATCTCTGTCTCTCTTTTTTTCTCTATCTGTGTCTATCTCTCTTTCTTTCTCTCTCTCACTCTCTGTGTCTCTCTCCCTCTGTGTGTGTTTGTCCCTCTCTTTCTCTCTCTCTCTCTCTCTCTCTCTCTCTCTCTCTATGTGCCTCCCCTCTCTTTCTCGCGCGCTCTCTCTCTTTCTCTCTCTCTCTC
>OY992888.1:88599389-88659389 GCA_963921405.1 Cepaea hortensis
ATGGAGAGATGGACATACTGTGACACCTTAGGCATGGCCAGAGATGGAGAGATGGACATACTGTGACACCTTAGACATGGCCAGAGATGGAGAGATGGACATACTGTGACACCTTAGACATAGTCAGAGATGAAGATATGGACATACTGTGACACCTTAGGCATAGTCAGAGATGGAGATATGGACATACTGTGACACCTTAGACATGGCCAGAGATGGAGAGATGGACATACTGTGACACCTTAGACATAGTCAGAGATGGAGATATGGACATACTGTGACACCTTAGACATAGTCAGAGATGGAGATATGGACATACTGTGACACCTTAGACATAGTCAGAGATGGAGATATGGACATACTGTGACACCTTAGACATAGTCAGAGATGGAGATATGGACATACTGTGACACCTTAGACATAGTCAGAGATGGAGATATGGACATACTGTGACACCTTAGACATGGCCAGAGATGGAGATATGGACATACTGTGACACCTTAGACATAGTCAGAGATGGAGATACGGACATACTGTGACACCTTAGACATAGTCAGAGATGGAGATATGGACATACTGTGACAACTTAGACATAGTCAGAGATGGAGATACGGACATACTGTGACACCTAAGACATGGCCAGAGATGGAGATATGGACATACTGTGACACCTTAGACATAGTCAGAGATGGAGATATGGACATACTGTGACACCTTAGACATAGTCAGAGATGGAGATATGGACATACTGTGACACCTTAGACATAGTCAGAGATGGAGATATGGACATACTGTGACACCTTAGACATAGTCAGAGATGGAGATATGGACATACTGTGACACCTTAGACATAGTCAGAGATGGAGATATGGACATACTGTGACACCTTAGACATAGTCAGAGATGGAGATATGGACATACTGTGACACCTTAGGCATAGTCAGAGATGGAGATATGGACATACTGTGACACCTTAGACGTAGTCAGAGATGGAGATATGGACATACTGTGACACCTTAGACATGGCCAGAGATGGAGATATGGACATACTGTGACACCTTAGACATAGTCAGAGATGGAGATATGGACATACTGTGACACCTTAGACATAGTCAGAGATGGAGATATGGACATACTGTGACACCTTAGACATAGTCAGAGATGGAGATATGGACATACTGTGACACATTAGACATAGTCAGAGATGGAGATATGGACATACTGTGACACCTTAGACATAGTCAGAGATGGAGATATGGACATACTGTGACACCTTAGACATAGTCAGAGATGGAGATATGGACATACTGTGACACCTTAGACATGGCCAGAGATGGAGATATGGACATACTGTGACACCTTAGACATAGTCAGAGATGGAGATATGGACATACTGTGACACCTTAGACATAGTCAGAGATGGAGATATGGACATACTGTGACACCTTAGACATAGTCAGAGATGAAGAGATGGACATACTGTGACACCTTAGACATAGTCAGAGATGGAGATATGGACATACTGTGACACCTTAGACATAGTCAGAGATGGAGATATGGACATACTGTGACACCTTAGACATAGTCAGAGATGGAGAGATGGACATACTGTGACACCTTAGACATAGTCAGAGATGGAGAGATGGACATACTGTGACACCTTAGACATGGTCAGAGATGGAGAGATGGACATACTGTGACACCTTAGACATAGTCAGAAATGGAGATATGGACATACTGTGACACCTTAGACATAGTCAGAGACGGAGATATGGACATACTGTGACACCTTAGACATAGTCAGAGATGGAGATATGGACATACTGTGACACCTTAGACATAGTCAGAGATGGAGATATGGACATACTGTGACACCTTAGACATAGTCAGAGATGGAGATATGGACATACTGTGACACCTTAGACATAGTCAGAGATGGAGAGATGGACATACTGTGACACCTTAGACATGGCCAGAGATGGAGAGATGGACATACTGTGACACCTTAGACATGGCCAGAGATGGAGAGATGGACATACTGTGACACGTTAGACATGGCCAGAGATGGAGAGATGGACATACTGTGACACGTTAGACATGGCCAGAGATGGAGAGATGGACATACTGTGACACCTTAGACATGGCCAGAGATGGAGAGATGGACATACTGTGACACCTTAGACATGGCCAGAGATGGAGAGATGGACATACTGTGACACCTTAGACATGGCCAGAGATGGAGAGATGGACATACTGTGACACCTTAGACATAGTCAGAGATGGAGAGATGGACATACTGTGACACCTTAGACATGGCCAGAGATGGAGAGATGGACATACTGTGACACCTTAGACATGGCCAGAGATGGAGAGATGGACATACTGTGACACCTTAGACATGGCCAGAGATGGAGAGATGGACATACTGTGACACCTTAGACATGGCCAGAGATGGAGAGATGGACATTCTGTGACACCTTATACATAGTCAGAGATGGAGAGATGGACATACCGTGACACCTTATACATGGCCAGAGATGGAGAGATGGACATACCGTGACACCTTAGACATGGCCAGAGATGGAGAGATGGACATTCTGTGACACCTTAGACATGGCCAGAGATGGAGAGATGGACATACTGTGACACCTTAGACATGGCCAGAGATGGAGAGATGGACATACTGTGACACCTTAGACATGGCCAGAGATGGAGAGATAGACATACTGTGACACATTATACATGGCCAGAGATGGAGAGATGGACATACTGTGACACCTTATACATTTCCAGAGATGGAGAGATGGACATACTGTGACACCTTATACATTTCCAGAGATGGAGAGATGGACATACTGTGACACCTTATACATTTCCAGAGATGGAGAGATGGACATACTGTGACACCTTATACATTTCCAGAGATGGAGAGATGGACATACTGTGACACCTTAGACATGGCCAGAGATTGGGAGATGGACATACTGTGACACCTTAGACATGGCCAGAGATTAGGAGATGGACATAATGTGACACCTTAGACATGGCCATAGATGGAAAATGGACATACTGTGACACCTTAGACATGGCCAGAGATGGAGAGATGGACATACTGTGACACCTTAGACATGGCCAGAGATGGAGAGATGGACATACTGTGACACCTTAGACATGGCCAGAGATGGAAAATGGACATACTGTGACACCTTAGACAAGGCCAGAGATGGAGAGATGGACATACTGTGACACCTTAGACATGGCCAGAGATGGAGAGATGGCCATACTGTGACACCTTAGACATGGCCAGAGATGGAAAATGGACATACTGTGACACCTTAGACATTTCCAGAGATGGAGAGATGTACATACTGTGACACCTTAGACATGGCCAGAGATGGGGAGATGGACATACTGTGATACCTTAGACATGGCCAGAGATTGAGAGATGGACATACTGTGACACCTTAGACATGGCCAGAGATGGAGAGATGGACATACTGTGACACCTTAGACATGGCCAGAGATGGAGAGATGGACATACTGTGACACCTTAGACATGGCCAGAGATAGAGAGATGGACATACTGTGACACCTTAGACATGGCCAGAGATGGAGAGATGGACATACTGTGACACCTTAGACATGGCAAGAGATGGAGAGATGGACATACTGTGACACCTTAGACAGAGTCAGAGATGGAGAGATGGACACACTGCAACACCTTAGATATAGTCAGAGATGGAGAGATGGACATACTGTGACACCTTAGACATGGCCAGAGATGGAGAGATGGACATTCTGTGACACCTTAGACATAGTCAGAGATGGAGAGATGGACATACTGTGACACCTTAGACATGGCCAGAGATGGAGAGATGGACATACTGTGACACCTTAGACATGGCCAGAGATGGAGAGATGGACATACTGTGACACCTTAGACATGGCCAGAGATGGAGAGATGGACATACTGTGACACCTTAGACATGGCCAGAGATGGAGAGATGGACATACAGTGACACCTTAGACATGGCCAGAGATGGAAAATGGACATACTGTGACACCTTAGACAAGGCCAGAGATGGAGAGATGGACATACTGTGACACCTTAGACATGGCCAGAGATGGAGAGATGGACATACTGTGACACCTTAGACATGGCCAGAGATGGAGAGATGGACATACTGTGACACCTTAGACATGGCCAGAGATGGAGAGATGGACATACTGTGACACCTCAGACATGGCCAGAGATGGAGAGATGGACATACTGTGACACCTTAGACATGGCCAGAGATGGAGAGATGGACATACTGTGACACCTTAGACATGGCCAGAGATGGAGAGATGGACATACTGTGACACCTTAGACATAGTCAGAGATGGAGAGATGGACATACCGTGACACCTTAGACATGGCCAGAGATGGAGAGATGGACATACCGTGACACCTTAGACATGGCCAGAGATGGAGAGATGGACATACTGTGACACCTTAGACATAGTCAGAGATGGAGAGATGGACATACCGTGACACCTTAGACATGGCCAGAGATGGAGAGATGGACATACCGTGACACCTTAGACATGGCCAGAGATGGAGAGATGGACATTCTGTGACACCTTAGACATGGCCAGAGATGGAGAGATGGACATACTGTGACACCTTAGACATGGCCAGAGATGGAGAGATGGACATACTGTGACACCTTAGACAAGGCCAGAGATGGAGAGATGGACATACTGTGACACCTTAGAAATGGCCAGAGATGGAGAGATGGACATACTGTGACACCTTAGACATGGCCAGAGATGGAGAGATGGACATACTGTGACACCTTAGACATTTCCAGAGATGGAGACATGGACATACTGTGACACCTCAGACATGGCCAGAGATGGGGAGATGGACATACTGTGACACCTCAGACATGGCCAGAGATGGGGAGATGGACATACTGTGACACCTTAGACATGGCCAGAGATGGAGAGATGGACATACTGTGACACCTTAGACATGGCCAGAGATGGAGAGATGGACATACTGTGACACCTTAGACATGGCCAGAGATGGAGAGATGGACATACTGTGACACCTTAGACATGGCCAGAGATGGAGAGATGGACATTCTGTGACACCTTAGACATGGTCAGAGATGGAGAGATGGACATACTGTGACACCTTAGACATGGCCATAAATGGAGAGATGGACATTCTGTGACACCTTAGACATGGCCAGAGATTGAGAGATGGACATACTGTGACACCTTAGACATGGCCAGAGATGGAGAGATGGACATACTGTGACACCTTAGACATGGCCAGAGATGGAGAGATGGACATACTGTGACACCTTAGACATGGCCAGAGATGGAGAGATGGACATACTGTGACACCTTAGACATGGCCAGAGATGGAGAGATTGACATACTGTGACACCTTAGACATGGCCAGAGATGGAGAGATGGACATACTGTGACACCTTAGACATGGCCAGAGATGGAGAGATGGACATACTGTGACACCTTAGACATGGCCAGAGATGGAGAGATGGACATACTGTGACACCTTAGACATGGCCAGAGATGGAGAGATGGACATACTGTGACACCTTAGACATGGCCAGAGATGGAGAGATGGACATACTGTGACACCTTAGACATGGCCAGAGATGGAGAGATGGACATACTGTGACACCTTAGACATGGCCATAGATGGAGAGATGGATATACTGTGACACCTTAGACATGGCCAGAGATGATGAGATGGACATACTGTGACACCTTAGACATGGCCAGAGATGGAGAGATGGACATACTGTGACACCTTAGACATGGCCAGAGATGGAGAGATGGACATACTGTGACACCTTAGACAAGGCCAGAGATGGAGAGATGGACATACTGTGACACCTTAGACATGGCCAGAGATGGAGAGATGGACATACTGTGACACCTTAGACATGGCCAAAGATGGAGAGATGGACATACTGTGACACCTTAGACATTTCCAGAGATGGAGACATAGACATACTGTGACACCTCAGACATGGCCAGAGATGGGGAGATGGACATACTGTGACACCTCAGACATGGCCAGAGATGGGGAGATGGACATACTGTGACACCTTAGACATGGCCAGAGATGGAGAGATGGACATACTGTGACACCTTAGACATGGCCAGAGATGGAGAGATGGACATACTGTGACACCTTAGACATGGCCAGAGATGGAGAGATGGACATACTGTGACACCTTAGACATGGCCAGAGATGGAGAGATGGACATTCTGTGACACCTTAGACATGGTCAGAGATGGAGAGATGGACATACTGTGGCACCTTAGACATGGCCAGAAATGGAGAGATGGACATTCTGTGACACCTTAGACATGGCCAGAGATTGAGAGATGGACATACTGTGACACCTTAGACATGGCCAGAGATGGAGAGATGGACATACTGTGACACCTTAGACATGGCCAGAGATTGAGAGATGGACATACTGTGACACCTTAGACATGGCCAGAGATGGAGAGATGGACATACTGTGACACCTTAGACATGGCCAGAGATGGAGAGATGGACATACTGTGACACCTTAGACATGGCCAGAGATGGAGAGATTGACATACTGTGACACCTTAGACATGGCCAGAGATGGAGAGATGGACATACTGTGACACCTTAGACATGGCCAGAGATGGAGAGATGGACATACTGTGACACCTTAGACATGGCCAGAGATGGAGAGATGGACATACTGTGACACCTTAGACATGGCCAGAGATGGAGAGATGGACATACTGTGACACCTTAGACAAGGCCAGAGATGGAGAGATGGACATACTGTGACACCTTAGACATGGCCAGAGATGGAGAGATGGACATACTGTGACACCTTAGACATGGCCATAGATGGAGAGATGGACATACTGTGACACCTTAGACATGGCCAGAGATGGGGAGATGGACATACTGTGACACCTTAGACATGGCCAGAGATGGAGAGATGGACATACTGTGACACCTTAGACATGGCCAGAGATGGAAAATGGACATACTGTGACACCTTAGACATGGCCAGAGATGGAGAGATGGACATACTGTGACACCTTAGACATGGCCAGAGATGGAGAGATGGACATACTGTGACACCTTAGACATGGCCAGAGATGGAAAATGGACATACTGTGACACCTTAGACATTTCCAGAGATGGAGAGATGGACATACTGTGACACCTTAGACACGGCCAGAGATGGGGAGATGGACATACTGTGACACCTTAGACATGGCCAGAGATGGATAGATGGATACATTGTGACACAATAGACATGGCCAGAGATGGAGAGATGGACATACTGTGACACCTTAGACATGGCCAGAGATGGAAAATGGACATACTGTGACACCTTAGACATGGCCAGAGATGGAGAGATGGACATACTGTGACACCTTAGACATGGCCAGAGATGGAGAGATGGACATACTGTGACACCTTAGACATGGCCAGAGATGGAGAAATGGACATACTGTGACACCTTAGACATGGCCAGAGATGGAGAGATGGACATACTGTGACACCTTAGACATGGCCAGAGATGGAGAGATGGACATACTGTGACACCTTAGACATGGCCAGAGATGGAGAGATGGACATTCTGTGACACCTTAGACATAGTCAGAGATGGAGAGATGGACATACTGTGACACCTCAGACATGGCCAGAGATGGAGAGATGGACATACTGTGACACCTCAGACATGGCCAGAGATGGAGAGATGGACATACTGTGACACCTTAGACATGGCCAGAGATGGAGAGATGGACATACTGTGACACCTTAGACATAGTCAGAGATGGAGAGATGGACATACCGTGACACCTTAGACATGGCCAGAGATGGAGAGATGGACATTCTGTGACACCTTAGACATGGCCAGAGATTGAGAGATGGACATACTGTGACACCTTAGACATGGCCAGAGATGGAGAGATGGACATACTGTGACACCTTAGACATGGCCAGAGATGGAGAGATGGACATACTGTGACACCTTAGACATGGCCAGAGATGGAGAGATGGACATACTGTGACACCTTAGACATTTCCAGAGATGGAGACATGGACATACTGTGACACCTCAGACATGGCCAGAGATGGAGAGATGGACATACTGTGACACCTTAGACATGGCCAGAGATTGAGAGATGGACATACTGTGACACCTTAGACATGGCCAGAGATGGAGAGATGGACATACTGTGACACCTTAGACATGGCCAGAGATGGAGAGATGGACATACTGTGACACCTTAGACATGGCCAGAGATGGAGAGATGGACATTCTGTGACACCTTAGACATAGTCAGAGATGGAGAGATGGACATACTGTGACACCTCAGACATGGCCAGAGATGGAGAGATGGACATACTGTGACACCTTAGACATGGCCAGAGATGGAGAGATGGACATACTGTGACACCTTAGACATGGCCAGAGATGGAGAGATGGACATACTGTGACACCTTAGACATGGCCAGAGATGGAGAGATGGACATACTGTGACACCTTAGACATGGCCAGAGATGGAGAGATGGACATACTGTGACACCTTAGACATGGCCAGAGATGGAGAGATGGACATACTGTGACACCTTTGACATGGCCAGAGATGGAGAGATGGACATACTGTGACACCTTAGACATGGCCAGAGATGGAGAGATGGACATACTGTGACACCTTAGACATGGCCAGAGATGGAGAGATGGACATACTGTGACACCTTAGACATGGCCAGAGATGGAGAGATGGACATACTGTGACACCTTAGACATGGCCATAGATGGAGAGATGGACATACTGTGACACCTTAGACATGGCCAGAGATGGAGAGATGGACATACTGTGACACCTTAGACATGGCCAGAGATGGAGAGATGGACATACTGTGACACCTTAGACATGGCCAGAGATGGAAAATGGACATACTGTGACACCTTAGACATGGCCAGAGATGGAGAGATGGACATACTGTGACACCTTAGACATGGCCAGAGATGGAGAGATGGACATACTGTGACACCTTAGACATGGCCAGAGATGGAAAATGGACATACTGTGACACCTTAGACATTTCCAGAGATGGAGAGATGGACATACTGTGACACCTTAGACACGGCCAGAGATGGGGAGATGGACATACTGTGACACCTTAGACATGGCCAGAGATGGATAGATGGATACATTGTGACACAATAGACATGGCCAGAGATGGAGAGATGGACATACTGTGACACCTTAGACATGGCCAGAGATGGAAAATGGACATACTGTGACACCATCGACATGGCCAGAGATGGAGAGATGGACATACTGTGACACCTTAGACATGGCCAGAGATGGAGAGATGGACATACTGTGACACCTTAGACATGGCCAGAGATGGAGAGATGGACATACTGTGACACCTTAGACATGGCCAGAGATGGAGAGATGGACATACTGTGACACCTTAGACATGGCCAGAGATGGAGAGATGGACATACTGTGACACCTTAGACATGGCCAGAGATGGAGAGATGGACATTCTGTGACACCTTAGACATAGTCAGAGATGGAGAGATGGACATACTGTGACACCTCAGACATGGCCAGAGATGGAGAGATGGACATACTGTGACACCTTAGACATGGCCAGAGATGGAGAGATGGACATACTGTGACACCTTAGACATGGCCAGAGATGGAGAGATGGACATACTGTGACACCTTAGACATGGCCAGAGATGGAGAGATGGACATACTGTGACACCTTAGACATTTCCAGAGATGGAGACATGGACATACTGTGACACCTCAGACATGGCCAGAGATGGGGAGATGGACATACTGTGACACCTCAGACATGGCCAGAGATGGGGAGATGGACATACTGTGACACCTTAGACATGGCCAGAGATGGAGAGATGGACATACTGTGACACCTTAGACATGGCCAGAGATGGAGAGATGGACATACTGTGACACCTTAGACATGGCCAGAGTTGGAGAGATGGACATACTGTGACACCTTAGACATGGCCAGAGATGGAGAGATGGACATACTGTGACACCTTAGACAAGGCCAGAGATGGAGAGATGGACATACTGTGACACCTTAGACATGGCCAGAGATGGAGAGATGGACATACTGTGACACCTTAGACATGGCCAGAGATGGAGAGATGGACATACTGTGACACCTTAGACATGGCCAGAGATGGAGAGATGGACATACTGTGACACCTTAGACATGGCCAGAGATGGAGAGATGGACATACTGTGACACCTTAGACAAGGCCAGAGATGGAGAGATGGACATACTGTGACACCTTAGACATGGCCAGAGATGGAGAGATGGACATACTGTGACACCTTAGACATGGCCAGAGATGGAGAGATGGACATACTGTGACACCTTAGACATTTCCAGAGATGGAGACATGGACATACTGTGACACCTCAGACATGGCCAGAGATGGGGAGATGGACATACTGTGACACCTCAGACATGGCCAGAGATGGGGAGATGGACATACTGTGACACCTTAGACATGGCCAGAGATGGAGAGATGGACATACTGTGACACCTTAGACATGGCCAGAGATGGAGAGATGGACATACTGTGACACCTTAGACATGGCCAGAGATGGAGAGATGGACATACTGTGACACCTTAGACATGGCCAGAGATGGAGAGATGGACATTCTGTGACACCTTAGACATGGTCAGAGATGGAAAGATGGACATACTGTGGCACCTTAGACATGGCCAGAAATGGAGAGATGGACATTCTGTGACACCTTAGACATGGCCAGAGATTGAGAGATGGACATACTGTGACACCTTAGACATGGCCAGAGATGGAGAGATGGACATACTGTGACACCTTAGACATGGCCAGAGATTGAGAGATGGACATACTGTGACACCTTAGACATGGCCAGAGATGGAGAGATGGACATACTGTGACACCTTAGACATGGCCAGAGATGGAGAGATGGACATACTGTGACACCTTAGACATGGCCAGAGATGGAGAGATGGACATACTGTGACACCTTAGACATGGCCAGAGATGGAGAGATTGACATACTGTGACACCTTAGACATGGCCAGAGATGGAGAGATGGACATACTGTGACACCTTAGACATGGCCAGAGATGGAGAGATGGACATACTGTGACACCTTAGACATGGCCAGAGATGGAGAGATGGACATACTGTGACACCTTAGACATGGCCAGAGATGGAGAGATGGACATACTGTGACACCTTAGACAAGGCCAGAGATGGAGAGATGGACATACTGTGACACCTTAGACATGGCCAGAGATGGAGAGATGGACATACTGTGACACCTTAGACATGGCCATAGATGGAGAGATGGACATACTGTGACACCTTAGACATGGCCAGAGATGGGGAGATGGACATACTGTGACACCTTAGACATGGCCAGAGATGGAGAGATGGACATACTGTGACACCTTAGACATGGCCAGAGATGGAAAATGGACATACTGTGACACCTTAGACATGGCCAGAGATGGAGAGATGGACATACTGTGACACCTTAGACATGGCCAGAGATGGAGAGATGGACATACTGTGACACCTTAGACATGGCCAGAGATGGAAAATGGACATACTGTGACACCTTAGACATTTCCAGAGATGGAGAGATGGACATACTGTGACACCTTAGACACGGCCAGAGATGGGGAGATGGACATACTGTGACACCTTAGACATGGCCAGAGATGGATAGATGGATACATTGTGACACAATAGACATGGCCAGAGATGGAGAGATGGACATACTGTGACACCTTAGACATGGCCAGAGATGGAAAATGGACATACTGTGACACCTTAGACATGGCCAGAGATGGAGAGATGGACATACTGTGACACCTTAGACATGGCCAGAGATGGAGAGATGGACATACTGTGACACCTTAGACATGGCCAGAGATGGAGAAATGGACATACTGTGACACCTTAGACATGGCCAGAGATGGAGAGATGGACATACTGTGACACCTTAGACATGGCCAGAGATGGAGAGATGGACATACTGTGACACCTTAGACATGGCCAGAGATGGAGAGATGGACATTCTGTGACACCTTAGACATAGTCAGAGATGGAGAGATGGACATACTGTGACACCTCAGACATGGCCAGAGATGGAGAGATGGACATACTGTGACACCTCAGACATGGCCAGAGATGGAGAGATGGACATACTGTGACACCTTAGACATGGCCAGAGATGGAGAGATGGACATACTGTGACACCTTAGACATAGTCAGAGATGGAGAGATGGACATACCGTGACACCTTAGACATGGCCAGAGATGGAGAGATGGACATTCTGTGACACCTTAGACATGGCCAGAGATTGAGAGATGGACATACTGTGACACCTTAGACATGGCCAGAGATGGAGAGATGGACATACTGTGACACCTTAGACATGGCCAGAGATGGAGAGATGGACATACTGTGACACCTTAGACATGGCCAGAGATGGAGAGATGGACATACTGTGACACCTTAGACATTTCCAGAGATGGAGACATGGACATACTGTGACACCTCAGACATGGCCAGAGATGGAGAGATGGACATACTGTGACACCTTAGACATGGCCAGAGATTGAGAGATGGACATACTGTGACACCTTAGACATGGCCAGAGATGGAGAGATGGACATACTGTGACACCTTAGACATGGCCAGAGATGGAGAGATGGACATACTGTGACACCTTAGACATGGCCAGAGATGGAGAGATGGACATACTGTGACACCTTAGACATGGCCAGAGATGGAGAGATGGACATACTGTGACACCTTAGACATGGCCAGAGATGGAGAGATGGACATACTGTGACACCTTAGACATGGCCAGAGATGGAGAGATGGACATTCTGTGACACCTTAGACATAGTCAGAGATGGAGAGATGGACATACTGTGACACCTCAGACATGGCCAGAGATGGAGAGATGGACATACTGTGACACCTTAGACATGGCCAGAGATGGAGAGATGGACATACCGTGACACCTTAGACATGGCCAGAGATGGAGAGATGGACATACTGTGACACCTTAGACATGGCCAGAGATGGAGAGATGGACATACTGTGACACCTTAGACATGGCCAGAGATGGAGAGATGGACATACTGTGACACCTTAGACATGGCCAGAGATGGAGAGATGGACATACTGTGACACCTTTGACATGGCCAGAGATGGAGAGATGGACATACTGTGACACCTTTGACATGGCCAGAGATGGAGAGATGGACATACTGTGACACCTTAGACATGGCCAGAGATGGAGAGATGGACATACTGTGACACCTTAGACATGGCCAGAGATGGAGAGATGGACATACTGTGACACCTTAGACATGGCCAGAGATGGAGAGATGGACATACTGTGACACCTTAGACATGGCCATAGATGGAGAGATGGACATACTGTGACACCTTAGACATGGCCAGAGATGGAGAGATGGACATACTGTGACACCTTAGACATGGCCAGAGATGGAAAATGGACATACTGTGACACCTTAGACATGGCCAGAGATGGAGAGATGGACATACTGTGACACCTTAGACATGGCCAGAGATGGAGAGATGGACATACTGTGACACCTTAGACATGGCCAGAGATGGAAAATGGACATACTGTGACACCTTAGACATTTCCAGAGATGGAGAGATGGACATACTGTGACACCTTAGACACGGCCAGAGATGGGGAGATGGACATACTGTGACACCTTAGACATGGCCAGAGATGGATAGATGGATACATTGTGACACAATAGACATGGCCAGAGATGGAGAGATGGACATACTGTGACACCTTAGACATGGCCAGAGATGGAAAATGGACATACTGTGACACCTTAGACATGGCCAGAGATGGAGAGATGGACATACTGTGACACCTTAGACATGGCCAGAGATGGAGAGATGGACATACTGTGACACCTTAGACATGGCCAGAGATGGAGAAATGGACATACTGTGACACCTTAGACATGGCCAGAGATGGAGAGATGGACATACTGTGACACCTTAGACATGGCCAGAGATGGAGAGATGGACATACTGTGACACCTTAGACATGGCCAGAGATGGAGAGATGGAGATTCTGTGACACCTTAGACATAGTCAGAGATGGAGAGATGGACATACTGTGACACCTCAGACATGGCCAGAGATGGAGAGATGGACATACTGTGACACCTCAGACATGGCCAGAGATGGAGAGATGGACATACTGTGACACCTTAGACATGGCCAGAGATGGAGAGATGGACATACTGTGACACCTTAGACATAGTCAGAGATGGAGAGATGGACATACTGTGACACCTTAGACATGGCCAGAGATGGAGAGATGGACATTCTGTGACACCTTAGACATGGCCAGAGATTGAGAGATGGACATACTGTGACACCTTAGACATGGCCAGAGATGGAGAGATGGACATACTGTGACACCTTAGACATGGCCAGAGATGGAGAGATGGACATACTGTGACACCTTAGACATGGCCAGAGATGGAGAGATGGACATACTGTGACACCTTAGACATTTCCAGAGATGGAGACATGGACATACTGTGACACCTCAGACATGGCCAGAGATGGAGAGATGGACATACTGTGACACCTTAGACATGGCCAGAGATTGAGAGATGGACATACTGTGACACCTTAGACATGGCCAGAGATGGAGAGATGGACATACTGTGACACCTTAGACATGGCCAGAGATGGAGAGATGGACATACTGTGACACCTTAGACATGGCCAGAGATGGAGAGATGGACATACTGTGACACCTTAGACATGGCCAGAGATGGAGAGATGGACATACTGTGACACCTTAGACATGGCCAGAGATGGAGAGATGGACATACTGTGACACCTTAGACATGGCCAGAGTTGGAGAGATGGACATTCTGTGACACCTTAGACATAGTCAGAGATGGAGAGATGGACATACTGTGACACCTCAGACATGGCCAGAGATGGAGAGATGGACATACTGTGACACCTTAGACATGGCCAGAGATGGAGAGATGGACATACCGTGACACCTTAGACATGGCCAGAGATGGAGAGATGGACATACTGTGACACCTTAGACATGGCCAGAGATGGAGAGATGGACATACTGTGACACCTTAGACATGGCCAGAGATGGAGAGATGGACATACTGTGACACCTTAGACATGGCCAGAGATGGAGAGATGGACATACTGTGACACCTTTGACATGGCCAGAGATGGAGAGATGGACATACTGTGACACCTTAGACATGGCCAGAGATGGAGAGATGGACATACTGTGACACCTTAGACATGGCCAGAGATGGAGAGATGGACATACTGTGACACCTTAGACATGGCCAGAGATGGAGAGATGGACATACTGTGACACCTTAGACATGGCCATAGATGGAGAGATGGACATACTGTGACACCTTAGACATGGCCAGAGATGGAGAGATGGACATACTGTGACACCTTAGACATGGCCAGAGATGGAGAGATGGACATACTGTGACACCTTAGACATGGCCAGAGATGGAAAATGGACATACTGTGACACCTTAGACATGGCCAGAGATGGAGAGATGGACATACTGTGACACCTTAGACATGGCCAGAGATGGAGAGATGGACATACTGTGACACCTTAGACATGGCCAGAGATGGAAAATGGACATACTGTGACACCTTAGACATTTCCAGAGATGGAGAGATGGACATACTGTGACACCTTAGACACGGCCAGAGATGGGGAGATGGACATACTGTGACACCTTAGACATGGCCAGAGATGGATAGATGGATACATTGTGACACAATAGACATGGCCAGAGATGGAGAGATGGACATACTGTGACACCTTAGACATGGCCAGAGATGGAAAATGGACATACTGTGACACCATCGACATGGCCAGAGATGGAGAGATGGACATACTGTGACACCTTAGACATGGCCAGAGATGGAGAGATGGACATACTGTGACACCTTAGACATGGCCAGAGATGGAGAGATGGACATACTGTGACACCTTAGACATGGCCAGAGATGGAGAGATGGACATACTGTGACACCTTAGACATGGCCAGAGATGGAGAGATGGACATACTGTGACACCTTAGACATGGCCAGAGATGGAGAGATGGACATTCTGTGACACCTTAGACATAGTCAGAGATGGAGAGATGGACATACTGTGACACCTCAGACATGGCCAGAGATGGAGAGATGGACATACTGTGACACCTTAGACATGGCCAGAGATGGAGAGATGGACATACTGTGACACCTTAGACATGGCCAGAGATGGAGAGATGGACATACTGTGACACCTTAGACATGGCCAGAGATGGAGAGATGGACATACTGTGACACCTTAGACATTTCCAGAGATGGAGACATGGACATACTGTGACACCTCAGACATGGCCAGAGATGGGGAGATGGACATACTGTGACACCTCAGACATGGCCAGAGATGGGGAGATGGACATACTGTGACACCTTAGACATGGCCAGAGATGGAGAGATGGACATACTGTGACACCTTAGACATGGCCAGAGATGGAGAGATGGACATACTGTGACACCTTAGACATGGCCAGAGATGGAGAGATGGACATACTGTGACACCTTAGACATGGCCAGAGATGGAGAGATGGACATTCTGTGACACCTTAGACATGGTCAGAGATGGAGAGATGGACATACTGTGGCACCTTAGACATGGCCAGAAATGGAGAGATGGACATTCTGTGACACCTTAGACATGGCCAGAGATTGAGAGATGGACATACTGTGACACCTTAGACATGGCCAGAGATGGAGAGATGGACATACTGTGACACCTTAGACATGGCCAGAGATTGAGAGATGGACATACTGTGACACCTTAGACATGGCCAGAGATGGAGAGATGGACATACTGTGACACCTTAGACATGGCCAGAGATGGAGAGATGGACATACTGTGACACCTTAGACATGGCCAGAGATGGAGAGATGGACATACTGTGACACCTTAGACATGGCCAGAGATGGAGAGATTGACATACTGTGACACCTTAGACATGGCCAGAGATGGAGAGATGGACATACTGTGACACCTTAGACATGGCCAGAGATGGAGAGATGGACATACTGTGACACCTTAGACATGGCCAGAGATGGAGAGATGGACATACTGTGACACCTTAGACATGGCCAGAGATGGAGAGATGGACATACTGTGACACCTTAGACAAGGCCAGAGATGGAGAGATGCACATACTGTGACACCTTAGACATGGCCAGAGATGGAGAGATGGACATACTGTGACACCTTAGACATGGCCATAGATGGAGAGATGGACATACTGTGACACCTTAGACATGGCCAGAGATGGGGAGATGGACATACTGTGACACCTTAGACATGGCCAGAGATGGAGAGATGGACATACTGTGACACCTTAGACATGGCCAGAGATGGAAAATGGACATACTGTGACACCTTAGACATGGCCAGAGATGGAGAGATGGACATACTGTGACACCTTAGACATGGCCAGAGATGGAGAGATGGACATACTGTGACACCTTAGACATGGCCAGAGATGGAAAATGGACATACTGTGACACCTTAGACATTTCCAGAGATGGAGAGATGGACATACTGTGACACCTTAGACACGGCCAGAGATGGGGAGATGGACATACTGTGACACCTTAGACATGGCCAGAGATGGATAGATGGATACATTGTGACACAATAGACATGGCCAGAGATGGAGAGATGGACATACTGTGACACCTTAGACATGGCCAGAGATGGAAAATGGACATACTGTGACACCTTAGACATGGCCAGAGATGGAGAGATGGACATACCGTGACACCTTAGACATGGCCAGAGATGGAGAGATGGACATACTGTGACACCTTAGACATGGCCAGAGATGGAGAAATGGACATACTGTGACACCTTAGACATGGCCAGAGATGGAGAGATGGACATACTGTGACACCTTAGACATGGCCAGAGATGGAGAGATGGACATACTGTGACACCTTAGACATGGCCAGAGATGGAGAGATGGACATTCTGTGACACCTTAGACATAGTCAGAGATGGAGAGATGGACATACTGTGACACCTTAGACATGGCCAGAGATGGAGAGATGGACATTCTGTGACACCTTAGACATAGTCAGAGATGGAAAATGGACATACTGTGACACCTTAGACATGGCCAGAGATGGAGAGATGGACATTCTGTGACACCTTAGACATAGTCAGAGATGGAGAGATGGACATACTGTGACACCTTAGACATGGCCAGAGATGGAGAGATGGACATACTGTGACACCTTAGACATGGCCAGAGATGGAGAGATTGACATACTGTGACACCTTAGACATGGCCAGAGATGGAGAGATGGACATACTGTGACACCTTAGACATGGCCAGAGATGGAGAGATGGACATACTGTGACACCTTAGACATGGCCAGAGATGGAGAGATGGACATACTGTGACACCTTTGACATGGCCAGAGATGGAGAGATGGACATACTGTGACACCTTAGACATGGCCAGAGATGGAGAGATGGACATACTGTGACACCTTAGACATGGCCAGAGATGGAGAGATGGACATACTGTGACACCTTAGACATGGCCAGAGATGGAGAGATGGACATACTGTGACACCTTAGACATGGCCATAGATGGAGAGATGGACATACTGTGACACCTTAGACATGGCCAGAGATGGAGAGATGGACATACTGTGACACCTTAGACATGGCCAGAGATGGAGAGATGGACTTACTGTGACACCTTAGACATGGCCAGAGATAAAGAGATGGACATACTGTGACACCTTAGACATGGCCAGAGATGGAGAGATGGACATACTGTGACACCTTAGACATGGCCAGAGATGGAGAGATGGACATACTGTGACACCTTAGACATGGCCAGAGATGGAAAATGGACATACTGTGACACCTTAGACATTTCCAGAGATGGAGAGATGGACATACTGTGACACCTTAGACACGGCCAGAGATGGGGAGATGGACATACTGTGACACCTTAGACATGGCCAGAGATGGATAGATGGATACATTGTGACACAATAGACATGGCCAGAGATGGAGAGATGGACATACTGTGACACCTTAGACATGGCCAGAGATGGAGAGATGGACATACTGTGACACCTTAGACATGGCCAGAGATGGAGAGATGGACATACTGTGACACCTTAGACATGGCCAGAGATGGAGAGATGGACATACTGTGACACCTTAGACATGGCCAGAGATGGAGAGATGGACATACTGTGACACCTTAGACATGGCCAGAGATGGAGAGATGGACATACTGTGACACCTTAGACATGGCCAGAGATGGAGAGATGGACATACTGTGACACCTCAGACATGGCCAGAGATGGAGAGATGGACATACTGTGACACCTCAGACATGGCCAGAGATGGAGAGATGGACATACTGTGACACCTTAGACATGGCCAGAGATGGAGAGATGGACATACTGTGACACCTTAGACATGGCCAGAGATGGAGAGATGGACATACTGTGACACCTTAGACATTTCCAGAGATGGAGACATGGACATACTGTGACACCTCAGACATGGCCAGAGATGGGGAGATGGACATACTGTGACACCTCAGACATGGCCAGAGATGGGGAGATGGACATACTGTGACACCTTAGACATGGCCAGAGATGGAGAGATGGACATACTGTGACACCTTAGACATGGCCAGAGATGGAGAGATGGACATACTGTGACACCTTAGACATGGCCAGAGATGGAGAGATGGACATACTGTGACACCTTAGACATGGCCAGAGATGGAGAGATGGACATTCTGTGACACCTTAGACATGGTCAGAGATGGAGAGATGGACATACTGTGGCACCTTAGACATGGCCAGAAATGGAGAGATGGACATTCTGTGACACCTTAGACATGGCCAGAGATTGAGAGATGGACATACTGTGACACCTTAGACATGGCCAGAGATGGAGAGATGGACATACTGTGACACCTTAGACATGGCCAGAGATTGAGAGATGGACATACTGTGACACCTTAGACATAGTCAGAGATGGAGAGATGGACATACTGTGACACCTTAGACATGGCCAGAGATGGAGAGATGGACATACTGTGACACCTTAGACATGGCCAGAGATGGAGAGATTGACATACTGTGACACCTTAGACATGGCCAGAGATGGAGAGATGGACATACTGTGACACCTTAGACATGGCCAGAGATGGAGAGATGGACATACTGTGACACCTTAGACATGGCCAGAGATGGAGAGATGGACATACTGTGACACCTTTGACATGGCCAGAGATGGAGAGATGGACATACTGTGACACCTTAGACATGGCCAGAGATGGAAAGATGGACATACTGTGACACCTTAGACATGGCCAGAGATGGAGAGATGGACATACTGTGACACCTTAGACATGGCCAGAGATGGAGAGATGGACATACTGTGACACCTTAGACATGGCCATAGATGGAGAGATGGACATACTGTGACACCTTAGACATGGCCAGAGATGGAGAGATGGACATACTGTGACACCTTAGACATGGCCAGAGATGGAGAGATGGACATACTGTGACACCTTAGACATGGCCAGAGATGGAAAATGGACATACTGTGACACCTTAGACATGGCCAGAGATGGAGAGATGGACATACTGTGACACCTTAGACATGGCCAGAGATGGAGAGATGGACATACTGTGACACCTTAGACATGGCCAGAGATGGAAAATGGACATACTGTGACACCTTAGACATTTCCAGAGATGGAGAGATGGACATACTGTGACACCTTAGACACGGCCAGAGATGGGGAGATGGACATACTGTGACACCTTAGACATGGCCAGAGATGGATAGATGGATACATTGTGACACAATAGACATGGCCAGAGATGGAGAGATGGACATACTGTGACACCTTAGACATGGCCAGAGATGGAAAATGGACATACTGTGACACCATCGACATGGCCAGAGATGGAGAGATGGACATACTGTGACACCTTAGACATGGCCAGAGATGGAGAGATGGACATACTGTGACACCTTAGACATGGCCAGAGATGGAGAGATGGACATACTGTGACACCTTAGACATGGCCAGAGATGGAGAGATGGACACATTGTGACAAAATAGACATGGCCAGAGATGGAGAGATGGACATACTGTGACACCTTAGACATGGCCAGAGATGGAGAGATGGACATACTGTGACACCTTAGACATGGCCAGAGATGGAGAGATGGACATACTGTGACACCTCAGACATGGCCAGAGATGGAGAGATGGACATACTGTGACACCTTAGACATGGCCAGAGATGGAGAGATGGACATACTGTGACACCTTAGACATGGCCAGAGATGGAGAGATGGACATACTGTGACACCTTAGACATGGCCAGAGATGGAGAGATGGACATACTGTGACACCTTAGACATGGCCAGAGATGGAGAGATGGACATACTGTGACACCTTAGACATGGCCAGAGATGGAGAGATGGACATACTGTGACACCTTTGACATGGCCAGAGATGGAGAGATGGACATACTGTGACACCTTAGACATGGCCAGAGATGGAGAGATGGACATACTGTGACACCTTAGACATGGCCAGAGATGGAGAGATGGACATACTGTGACACCTTAGACATGGCCAGAGATGGAGAGATGGACATACTGTGACACCTTAGACATGGCCATAGATGGAGAGATGGACATACTGTGACACCTTAGACATGGCCAGAGATGGAGAGATGGACATACTGTGACACCTTAGACATGGCCAGAGATGGAGAGATGGACATACTGTGACACCTTAGACATGGCCAGAGATGGAAAATGGACATACTGTGACACCTTAGACATGGCCAGAGATGGAGAGATGGACATACTGTGACACCTTATACATTTACAGAGATGGAGAGATGGACATACTGTGACACCTTATACATTTCCAGAGATGGAGAGATGGACATACTGTGACACCTTTTACATTTCCAGAGATGGAGAGATGGACATACTGTGACACCTTAGACATGGCCAGAGATGGGGAGATGGACATACTGTGACACCTTAGACATGGCCAGAGATGGAGAGATGGACATACTGTGACACCTTAGACATGGCCAGAGATGGAGAGATGGACATACTGTGACACCTTAGACATGGCCAGAGATGGAGAGATGGACACATTGTGACAAAATAGACATGGCCAGAGATGGAGAGATGGACATACTGTGACACCTTAGACATGGCCAGAGATGGAGAGATGGACATACTGTGACACCTTAGACATGGCCAGAGATGGAGAGATGGACATACTGTGACACCTTAGACATGGCCAGAGATGGAGAGATGGACACACTGTGACACCTTAGGCATGGCCAGAGATGGAGAGTTGGACACATTGTAACACCTTAGACATGGCCAGAGATGGAGAGTTGGACACATTGTAACATCTTAGACATGGCCAGAGATGGAGAGATGGACATACTGTGACACCTTAGACATGGCCAGAGATGGAGAGATGGACATACTGTGACACCTTAGACATGGCCAGAGATGGAGAGATGGACACACTGCAACACCTTAGACATGGCCAGAGATAGAGAGATGGACATACTGTGACACCTTAGACATGGCCAGAGATGGAGAGATGGACATACTGTGACACCTTAGACATGGCCAGAGATGGAGAGATGGACATACTGTGACACCTTAGACATGGCCAGAGATGGAGAGATCGACATACTGCAACACCTTAGACATGGCCAGAGATGGAGAGATCGACATACTGTGACACCTTAGACATGGCCAGAGATGGAGAGTTGGACACATTGTAACACCTTAGAAATGAGGGTGTATGAGGCAGGAGACATGGCCAGAGATAGAGAGATGGACACATTGTGACATGCATTCTTCATTTAATCATAACCATAATTACGTACCCTGTTAGTCAGTGCTGACAGCCATGTCTCTCCAGATCTCGGTCTTTTGTTTCCTGTATTAACCTTGTAGGTCATATTTCTCCATGCCTCCGTCTCAGTCCATCCAACAACTGCTTCTTTTACCATAAATGTTTCCATTAGTCACAATAGTTTGTATTGACTCTATTATCATTAAGTGACCAAAGAAATATGTTAGTGTTATATATATATATATATATATATATATATATATATATATATATATATATATATATATATATATATATATATATATATATATATATATATATATATATATATATATTGTTGCAGGGTGCCTATGGCATGGCCGTTGCATTGATGTGGAAGATTCCGTGGAAGACAACAATTGTATAACCTTCAAGTGCACAAAGTCAGACGGGGACGACATAACTGTCTATGAGATGCAAGCAATGGGAAAGAGTAGGTTCAGTGTGTGTCTTGTTTGCTTTCATTCCCTCTCGGCTGTAGACTGTTGACAACGATATACCTTATATTTCTTCGCTCCTCTTTCGAGGAAAATGGTATAAACCTCAATGGTCAGTGGGTCCAACTCCGACATGCGTGTGTCTAAGATCTGCTTCTACTAGACAGATTCCACCCAGAACAAGGTGTTATGTCTAGTCTTGGGTTGGTTTCCTGTCCTATCCATTTTACTCTTTACAACTGCTCACTGTCCAGGGATGTATAAAGTGCGCAGCATTTAATTGGAGCCTCCTTGCCAAGATGCTTGTGTGAGGGTGGTTACATTAGGATACTACTATTGACAATGATTCCTTGAAACAATGGCTCGAACACACAACATTCTAGCATATCCTCACAAGAAAGAATCAAGACAGACTCAATGTGGCAGCTAGTATAACATTTATTCCCAGAGAGGGTTCGTTCAATATGCTCCCACAACATGCTACGATACTTTTAGTCACGAAAGACAGTCGTATGTATACATCGTTCAATAGCAGGCAGTACATTGATATAGAAATTGTAGTCCACTGATCACTCACCCTCTCAGTCAAAACTCAGTCATGAGTTCATCAGCAGATTTGCACGCAGCAGCGGTAGCTATGGGGTTATCGGAGCCCGAAGCAGCCAAATATGTCCATGATATGGAGAGGGAGTTAAGGAAAGAAGACAGGGAAGATAAAATACGTAGGCATGAACTCGAGCTTAAGAAACTGGAAGCAGAGACAGAGCTTAAGAAAATTGAGGCTGAGAAAGAACTTAGGCAGTTACAGGAAAACTAAAAAATCCGACAGCATGAGTTTAGGATGAAAGAGCTAGAAAACCAAGCTCTATCAGCAACCTGTTCTAACGCCAGCTCTCCGGCACCCAGCATTGAAACCCAGCTACATTCGACTTCTCATGTGGGTCCTATGAGTTTTCCTTTGATGCCGTTCGAGGAAAATCAGGAACAATTGGATAGTTACCTTCAGAAATTCGAGAAATTAGCTGAGTCATTTGGGTTGGCTAGGGAACACTGGAACTTGAAGCTTTCTCAGGCACTGAGGGGACAAGCGTATGTAGTCTTTCAGGGACTACCTCCAGGCCATGAACATTCTTATGAAAGTTTGAAATCGGCTTTATTGAAGAGATATGAGTTAACCTCAGCTGCTTATCAGCGGAAATTCCAAACCGCAAGACGTCTGAAGGGTGAGTCATTCTCACAATTGTCCGCTCGTCTGCAGAGTTATCTCTGTAAATGGGAGACATTGGGAGAGTATGAACACTCCTATGCGGGCTTGCGGGAGATGGTTTTGTGTGAGCAGCTGAGGAACTGTATGTCGAAGCCAATGGAAACTTTCATCATTGAACAAGGGGCACAAACACTGGGGGAAATGATAGTCTTGGCTGAAAGATATTTGACTGCCCATGGGGACTCGGTCCCAACGCAACCTCCCCAACCTCAACAGAACCCACCTCCAAACAATCAGGGACAAACCCTTAGCAATATACCAGCAGACCAGAGGCAACCTCAGCAGCAGCATAACAAAAAACAAACCACATCTGGAGCTAGAAAACCATACTGCACGAATTGTCATAATAATTCCCACAGTACGGCAGACTGCAAGCGCAGAGCAAAACCCCAGATTGCGGCTTGCTTCTCGATAGGGAAGAAAACCACTACACTACCACCGCCTCCCGAAATGAGAGGACATCGAGTGGTAGAGAAGATCAATGTCAATGGACAGGTGGTCGAGTGTCTGCATGATACGGGTTTAACGTATGATGCCATAATAGCATCACACTTAGTAAAGCCTGGTCAGTTGACGCAAAACATGGTTGAAGTTATGGGTGCAACAAGAAGTTCGCCTACCCTAACTTTACCAATAGCCCAAGTGTTAGTTAACTCTAGATTTGTAAAGGGAACTATATCGGCAGCAGTGATGACTGATCCTATCTATGACATGATACTGGGAAGTAAATATGTCACACAACTTACGTAAATTTATTAGATAAATCCTTCAAACTGAAATATACACATGTTCGCACAGTAATGCCGATTGTCTACCACGGTAATTTTAAACTGACTAACATGTCTTTCTGCTTACACAAGGACGGCTTACGGAGGTTGATTAGAATAGAATTTCTGCAGTATGTACCTGACGAGATGCAGCGAAATATGCCAGGCAATAAATCGTGCAATCTATTGTTTGTGTCTTCGTTATTCAAATTCATCACGGGAAAACATTGTTTTGAATATATACAATTAATGGTTGTTTTCTTCTTTTTTAAAGAGATATCATTCTATGCAGGTTGCATAATTAAATAGCAATTGAGGAAATGTTTTTAAAATGGCTAGTTAGAGGACACCAATGCAACACCCATAGTTTTCATTACTGATTCAAGGATTATGCTTAGTAAGGTCGGGAAAAGAATGTGTTGTGTGGAATGACTATCTTCGTATCAGAGGTCACAGATTGTCAGAAATGTTTGGATAATTAGCCTTGCCATGCGGGGTTGCGGGGAATGGACAGGCTGATTGGCTGGCAGGGAAGGCACCTCATCGTGTTTGATTACCTATGGCTAAGGGGGAGTTTGTTGTACGTCAGTTGGACCGGGATGAAAAGGCTCGGAAACAAATTGAGATCTCGTATATGGAAATAATGAGATTGCGTGGGATCGGCATGGGTTCTGGAAGAATTTCAAAACTGAGAGGGGAGATCAGGAGAACTGTCAATCAGATAGCGGTGGGAACGATTAGTAGTATGACTCTTCTCTGGCTGTTGAATGAGGGGGCGGAGCGCCCATGAGAGTGTCTTGGGTGCAGTGATGACGGTTATTAGCTCAGCTCAACTCAACTCAACTATTCCGAAATAAACTAGCAGTCCATTCACACTTCACACTGCCCAATAACGTTCTACATCATACTTGGATTCGCAAATGTCAAAATCAGTACATATTAAGAGGACGCAAGTGTGTAATTGCAACTAGAATGAGTGATTTGACGTTTCACTAGTCGATGGCAGTGTTAACCTTCGTTTGCAACAAGCAAGCATAAACAATGAGTTCCCATTCATTGCGTACAAGACAGAATGATGTGCTGTTCTAATGAGATTTACCAAGTAGCAACAGAGCGAGAGTATAGTGTGAGATAGGTTACTGTTGTTGGAGGACGTCGATATTAGTGAGGGTCATCCAGTGTACTGCCTGCTATTGAACGATGTATACTGTGACGGGATGAGTCTAGATCACTATGCAGACACCACCACTACTGCGTTAGTGGAATTACTATTTACATTCTGAATTCAGTAGACAGCTAAATTACTAATAATGACGTCATATTGGCGACGCAGACATTTGCTGCACTAAAACTACACACTGTACTATTGGGGACAGCACATTTCCACGTCATCATCAAATGATGTCACAAGGGAAATTCCCTGTCTTCAACCCTTATTAATATCAAGTCTAATGACTGGGGATATAGGTCCGTCACTCCCTAGCAACGGGAATGCGGCGATATGCTATTAGTACGGCTGCACCGGAAATTGTGACTAACAACTTCCGTCCGGTTCACAACGACCATAGCTGCTGTGCTAAGCAGACCTTATATGAAGTGAGCTGCCATATCCAATTGCATCCTTGGTAGATTATACCCAAACCTATCTTAAGTGCTGCAATAAGACTGGGGGTGAGTGTAGTAACATAATAATTATGATTATAATAAGAAGTGTGTACACATTTATATTCTGATATTGGGAAAACCCAAAACTGTCCTGATCATATATATTTATGAAACATGGGATTTGAAATGGGAGATATTGAGAGAAAACATGTGGGGCCTAGATATATATATATAGATATATTGATAGATAAAAATATATATATATATAATGTATAAACCTTACTGATCATTTTCATATGCATTTTGTGAATGTATTTACGTGTATATTTTGTTGAAAATATGATAACATGATTTTGCCATGTGGGCAGAAGTAGAAGAGACATGTGGAACATGATTCTCACATGCCAGCAATATTACTAGGCGATTGATATTCAAACATAAATTTGCTTACCCCTGATTCACCGCCATGCCGAACTACACGCCACGGACGGTCATAAGTTCAAAGCAAATACCATGTGGTGAGGAATCAGAATTTGGGGAGTAAATAACTCAACAAGGGATAACTGAGACATCCTAAAGCCCAATGCCTGGAATATCTCAGCCCCCTTGCTTGCCTGCTGGCCTTCTTCTTATCTTGTAGCTCGTATATTCTGTGGGGTATACCTCACGACTTCATGGCGACACTTGATTGCTTTATGCCTAATAACTGATGTGGGATTAGGTTTAATTATTGTTGGCCTTTCATTAGCTATCTAGGGAAACATCCTGGCTGCCCAGGACTTCCTCACCATGGTGTTAAGGAATACCCCAGGAATTATTGCATATGAGTCACTGCAAGTTTTACAACCATGTACATTTTGTAATGCCTTTTTCAAACAAAGATTTGTCTACATGTTCTACTCCAATGGACCATGTGGTCTTAGAATGTGTCCACTTCTGGACCCTTTTTCACCTTGTATCATCATGTCATACAAGGTATAGCCAAGCTGATAGAACTATTGGCCTTTGCTTTTGATACAGAATAGCAGAGAGGAATTGTTTTATTCCTGTTCTGCATCTGACACATACACAACAGACACACAACACCAACACTCAGACACATTGTTATTGTCAAGACACTAAGGAGTCTGCAACTGTTTGTGTGATTTAAGGAGCCTCGCTGCTGATACTGCTGACACCTAACCGGTCCGGTTACCGAAACTTTGAGCCACCAACTAGTGGAGACGGAACCTGGAATCCGGAGGAGCATCGTACACCTGTCGAATGCCAGGGTCGACTCCAAGACATAATACAACCGAAAGCCAGCACTATTCCTAACAGAGATCAGATTATCTCAGGTGACTCTGTGTCTACATGTGTTCTGAGTGTATCACTGTCTGGATGGTGTGAATGATGACATGCTATCTGTCTAAACATCAGAAAACTATTTTATTTTTGTACCTGTAACATAAATGTAACTATCATAGTTCACCAGTTGAACCACAATTTTCATTTTCTCTTTTATTATTAAAGAGTATTATTGTTTTATACTTTCACCAACGTACTCCACTCGTGATCATTTTGAACGCAAGGTGTGCGCGTGAGTGCGTGAAAGTATTTAAAACAGGGGGCTCCATCAATTGACGAAGGATCACCGACAGATAAACTAGGCATTCGTGTTAGGGCTTCCTACATACACGAGTGTTCTTCACCTTCTGCCTTTGTCTACCAAGTGAATCCCAGTCTCTTCTATCGGGACCATCCCTTTAGACATTCTTGTAACGAGCCATAATTTCTAGAGACTGTCGGCAAACTCTTGGATAGGGATTTCTGTCTATTTCAATAGAAACACCCTAACGGTCGGTGACAACTGGGGGCTCGTCCGGGATCTACCCACCTAATTAGAAATATTTCTAATAAATTGTGTTACTTGGTACAAAAAAAATTTTTTTTTTCTCATCTCAGTAAAGGGTAGAGTAGTTTAGGAAACTCTGTAATTAGTTGTTTCCATTCGATTGAGAGAGTGAAAGTGTGTTTTGTATCATTGTTTGTACTAACCATTTTTGTGTATGTACTAATAAGATTTGTAAATTATTGCAATTGTATTAGTATAACTTGAATTGGGAAGTAGTATAATATTGATATAGAAATTGTAGTCCACTGATCACTCACCCTCTCAGTCAAAACTCAGTCATGAGTTCATCAGCAGATTTGCACGCAGCAGCGGTAGCTATGGGGTTATCGGAGCCCGAAGCAGCCAAATATGTCCATGATATGGAGAGGGAGTTAAGGAAAGAAGACAGGGAAGATAAAATACGTAGGCATGAACTCGAGCTTAAGAAACTGGAAGCAGAGACAGAGCTTAAGAAAATTGAGGCTGAGAAAGAACTTAGGCAGTTACAGGAAAACGAAACAATCCGACAGCATGAGTTTAGGATGAAAGAGCTAGAAAACCAAGCTCTATCAGCAACCTGTTCTAACGCCAGCTCTCCGGCACCCAGCATTGAAACCCAGCTACATTCGACTTCTCATGTGGGTCCTATGAGTTTTCCTTTGATGCCGTTCGAGGAAAATCAGGAACAATTGGATAGTTACCTTCAGAAATTCGAGAAATTAGCTGAGTCATTTGGGTTGGCTAGGGAACACTGGAACTTGAAGCTTTCTCAGGCACTGAGGGGACAAGCGTATGTAGTCTTTCAGGGACTACCTCCAGGCCATGAACATTCTTATGAAAGTTTGAAATCGGCTTTATTGAAGAGATATGAGTTAACCTCAGCTGCTTATCAGCGGAAATTCCGAACCGCAAGACGTCTGAAGGGTGAGTCATTCTCACAATTGTCCGCTCGTCTGCAGAGTTATCTCTGTAAATGGGAGACATTGGGAGAGTATGAACACTCCTATGCGGGCTTGCGGGAGATGGTTTTGTGTGAGCAGCTGAGGAACTGTATGTCGAAGCCAATGGAAACTTTCATCATTGAACAAGGGGCACAAACACTGGGGGAAATGATAGTCTTGGCTGAAAGATATTTGACTGCCCATGGGGACTCGGTCCCAACGCAACCTCCCCAACCTCAACAGAACCCACCTCCAAACAATCAGGGACAAACCCTTAGCAATATACCAGCAGACCAGAGGCAACCTCAGCAGCAGCATAACAAAAAACAAACCACATCTGGAGCTAGAAAACCATACTGCACGAATTGTCATAATAATTCCCACAGTACGGCAGACTGCAAGCGCAGAGCAAAACCCCAGATTGCGGCTTGCTTCTCGATAGGGAAGAAAACCACTACACTACCACCGCCTCCCGAAATGAGAGGACATCGAGTGGTAGAGAAGATCAATGTCAATGGACAGGTGGTCGAGTGTCTGCATGATACGGGTTTAACGTATGATGCCATAATAGCATCACACTTAGTAAAACCTGGTCAGTTGACGCAAAACATGGTTGAAGTTATGGGTGCAACAAGAAGTTCGCCTACCCTAACTTTAACAATAGCCCAAGTGTTAGTTAACTCTAGATTTGTAAAGGGAACTATATCGGCAGCAGTGATGACTGATCCTATCTATGACATGATACTGGGAAGTAAATATGTATCAGTTATTAGGCATAAAGCAATCAAGTGTCGCCATGAAGTCGTGAGGTATACCCCACAGAATATACGAGCTACAAGATAAGAAGAAGGCCAGCAGGCAAGCAAGGGGGCTGAGATATTCCAGGCATTGGGCTTTAGGATGTCTCAGTTATCCCTTGTTGAGTTATTTACTCCCCAAATTCTGATTCCTCACCACATGGTATTTGCTTTGAACTTATGACCGTCCGTGGCGTGTAGTTCGGCATGGCGGTGAATCAGGGGTAAGCAAATTTATGTTTGAATATCAATCGCCTAGTAATATTGCTGGCATGTGAGAATCATGTTCCACATGTCTCTTCTACTTCTGCCCACATGGCAAAATCATGTTATCATATTTTCAACAAAATATACACGTAAATACATTCACAAAATGCATATGAAAATGATCAGTAAGGTTTATACATTATATATATATATTTTTATCTATCAATATATCTATATATATATATATCTAGGCCCCACATGTTTTCTCTCAATATCTCCCATTTCAAATCCCATGTTTCATAAATATATATGATCAGGACAGTTTTGGGTTTTCCCAATATCAGAATATAAATGTGTACACACTTCTTATTATAATCATAATTATTATGTTACTACACTCACCCCCAGTCTTATTGCAGCACTTAAGATAGGTTTGGGTATAATCTACCAAGGATGCAATTGGATATGGCAGCTCACTTCATATAAGGTCTGCTTAGCACAGCAGCTATGGTCGTTGTGAACCGGACGGAAGTTGTTAGTCACAATTTCCGGTGCAGCCGTACTAATAGCATATCGCCGCATTCCCGTTGCTAGGGAGTGACGGACCTATATCCCCAGTCATTAGACTTGATATTAATAAGGGTTGAAGACAGGGAATTTCCCTTGTGACATCATTTGATGATGACGTGGAAATGTGCTGTCCCCAATAGTACAGTGTGTAGTTTTAGTGCAGCAAATGTCTGCGTCGCCAATATGACGTCATTATTAGTAATTTAGCTGTCTACTGAATTCAGAATGTAAATAGTAATTCCACTAACGCAGTTGTCTACTGAATTCAGAATGTAAATAGTAATTCCACTAACGCAGTAGTGGTGGTGTCTGCATAGTGATCTAGACTCACCCCGTCACAGTATACATCGTTCAATAGCAGGCAGTACACTGGATGACCCTCACTAATATCGACGTCCTCCAACAACAGTAACCTATCTCACACTATACTCTCGCTCTGTTGCTACTTGGTAAATCTCATTAGAACAGCGCATCATTCTGTCTTGTACGCAATGAATGGGAACTCATTGTTTATGCTTGCTTGTTGCAAACGAAGGTTAACACTGCCATCGACTAGTGAAACGTCAAATCACTCATTCTAGTTGCAATTACACACTTGCGTCCTCTTAATATGTACTGATTTTGACATTTGCGAATCCAAGTATGATGTAGAACGTTATTGGGCAGTGTGAAGTGTGAATGGACTGCTAGTTTATTTCGGAATAGTTGAGTTGAGTTGAGCTGAGCTAATAACCGTCATCACTGCACCCAAGACACTCTCATGGGCGCTCCGCCCCCTCATTCAACAGCCAGAGAAGAGTCATACTACTAATCGTTCCCACCGCTATCTGATTGACAGTTCTCCTGATCTCCCCTCTCAGTTTTGAAATTCTTCCAGAACCCATGCCGATCCCACGCAATCTCATTATTTCCATATACGAGATCTCAATTTGTTTCCGAGCCTTTTCATCCCGGTCCAACTGACGTACAACAAACTCCCCCTTAGCCATAGGTAATCAAACACGATGAGGTGCCTTCCCTGCCAGCCAATCAGCCTGTCCATTCCCCGCAACCCCGCATGGCAAGGCTAATTATCCAAACATTTCTGACAATCTGTGACCTCTGATACGAAGATAGTCATTCCACACAACACATTCTTTTCCCGACCTTACTAAGCATAATCCTTGAATCAGTAATGAAAACTATGGGTGTTGCATTGGTGTCCTCTAACTAGCCATTTTAAAAACATTTCCTCAATTGCTATTTAATTATGCAACCTGCATAGAATGATATCTCTTTAAAAAAGAAGAAAACAACCATTAATTGTATATATTCAAAACAATGTTTTCCCGTGATGAATTTGAATAACGAAGACACAAACAATAGATTGCACGATTTATTGCCTGGCATATTTCGCTGCATCTCGTCAGGTACATACTGCAGAAATTCTATTCTAATCAACCTCCGTAAGCCGTCCTTGTGTAAGCAGAAAGACATGTTAGTCAGTTTAAAATTACCGTGGTAGACAATCGGCATTACTGTGCGAACATGTGTATATTTCAGTTTGAAGGATTTATCTAATAAATTTACGTAAGTTGTGTGATTTCTGCAGTATGTACCTGACGAGATGCAGCGAAATATGCCAGGCAATAAATTGTGCAATCTATTGTTTGTGTCTTCGTTATTCAAATTGTATATATATATATATATATATATATATATATATATATATATATATATATATATATATATATATATATATATGTATATAAGAATCGCCATGGCGAAAGTAGCCTTTAGCAAGATGAAAAATATTTTGACCAATACAAGCTTCACACGCCATTGATCCGGGGTTTGTTTCTGGGATCGATCAAGGATATGCACTACTGACGAGCTCACACGAGAACAAAACTCGAGTACAGTGCTTCCACATTGACGTGGATAGGCCTTAGGTTCATACCAGAATACGATCGGCGTTCCCAGCAGTGGGTTGTGCTCAATATTTAAATCTCAAATCCCGAAACAACCAAATAAATCAAAAAGCTGTCAATTGAAACGAGAAAAAGAGTGTTGAGGGGATACACAGAGCCTGTTCTTTTGTATGGATAGGAAAATGCAAAGAATACCATGGACAGACAGAAAAACCAATGACCAAGTACTACAGGAGACAAATGAAAATCGTAAATTGATTACAGAAATTAGACGTAGACAGTCAAAATGTTTTGGACATGATATGAGAAGAAATGGATTGGAGAACTTAGTGACAACTGGCAAGATCGAAGGGAACACAGGAAAATACCTGGATGGCTTGGCCACATGGCATGGACGAGACAGGAACACTGAGCTGATCCACGACTCTGGTGATAGAGTGAAATGGCGAGTCATGACCGCCCACGATATCATATATATATATATATATATATATATATATATATATATATATATATATATATATATATATATATATATATATATATATATATATATACTAGCTGACCCTGCCCGGCTTCGCCCAGACCCTGGTGGGGAGCATCTCATTTAATTCATATAAGTAGTCATATAAGTTCCCGTTCCCGTTACCGACTATCTGTCTGTCTGTCTGTCTGTCTGTCTGTCTGTCTGACCCGGCCCGACATCGCCCAGCTCCTGGTGTGAAGCATCTCATTTAATTTATATAAGTAGTCATATAAGTTCTCGTTCCCGATGTTATCGCGGACCTCAGAGAGAAGTGTCTATGTAGAAGACCATTTCCTGGACGTACGTATTTTGGGAGGGGGAGGAGGGAGGAGGGAGGAGGAGGAAGAAGAAAAAAAAACTACGACAGTTGGCATCTCTGGAATGAAAGGAAGGCGTGTAGAAAATTTCATCTCAATCGGATGGGCCGTTCGCGAGCGTATAAAGGACATACGGACAGAGATACGCACATCCTTTTTTATATATAATATATATATATATATATATATATATATATATATATATATATATATATATATATATATATATATATATATATATATAAACATATATATAAATATATATATAAACATATATATATAAATAATCTCATATCGTCTCATCATGTTTCTCTTGTACCTCGCTGTGTCGAGGTGAAGTATAAACATCGTGAGAGTACCCGATTATGGGCTTCATATATCTATATTCCCATGGAGTCTGCTATTCCCTCCGTCCAACGTTTACGTGGTCGGCCTCTTCCTCTGTTTTTATCTGGTCTATACATCATTGCTTGTTGTGGTATGCTGTTGACTGGTAACCTACTTGCATGGCCAAACCATTTGACTTGCTGCTTTCTAATAAAATCTAGTGCTGCTTTAATCCCCACTTTAGACCTGATTTCTTCATTTCTGATCTTATCTCTTCTTAATACGTTGAGTATTCTTCTCAGGAATCTCATTTCTTTTGCTGTGATTTTTCATTTCTCTTTTTCTGTCATTGTCCAGGTTTGACATTGGTAGCATAGAGTTGGTAGGAAGATTGTGTTTTAAAGTGCTTTCTTATTATCTAGTGATACATGTTTGTTCTCTAGTATTGGTGCCATTTGTCCAATGATTTGGTTTGCCTTATTGCACCTATTTTCGATTTCGTCTTCTGATCTGCCATTTGATGATATTATACTTCCTAGGTACTTGAAACTCTTAACTTGTTTCAATGGATGTTCGTTTTGGTGAAATGTTGTTGTTTGTTCTTCTTTAGTTATAGTTATTACCTCTGTTTTGCCTGTGCTAATGTTTCCTATTCATTTCGTTTAGACTATTCATGTGGTCTTGTAATTCAGCTTCTGATTTTGCTGTTAGTGCTTGGTCGTCCGCAAACAGGAGTTCTCTAGTGGTTAAATTTTTTAATTTGCATATATATATATATATATATATATATATATATATATATATATATATATATATATATATATATATATATATATATATATATATATATATAAGTCTAATGTCTTTCCCATCAATGTGTAGACCTTCAATCATCGTTATCATGTTGACATGTCTTACTTTATCGAAAGCTTTTGTGTAAAAAAAAAAATAAAGCAAAGATGTAAATCTTTATTTACTTACATACAATATTCTTAGCATGCACACATCATTTTCTGTTAGCTTGCCTTCTAAAAACTAACATTGTTCTTCTCCTATCTCAGACTGTATTTACATTATAGTCCATTGCAAGATAATTCTCAGCAACATCGTTGTGATGTGACTCATTATACTATTTATTCGATATTGATCACATTTCAAGACTCCTGATTACTTTGGGATTGTTTTACTGACAAATAAAAATAAACGAATCACAATGAGAAAAAGAGTGTTGAGGTATTATATGGAACCTCTACTATTGTATGGATGTGAAGCGTGGACAATGAGCAGACACGCTGAAAAACTGTTGATGGCTGTGGTAATGTGGTTTCTGGGGATAATGCAAAGAATTTCATGGACAGACAGACAAACCGATTAACATATCGTTCAAGAAACAAATGCAAATCGTAAACTGACTAGATACATAAGACATAGTCAAACATGTGTTGTCATGTTATGAGAAGAAATGAATTGGAGAACTTGGTGACAACTGGCATGATCGAGGTGAAGAGATCAGGGGGAAGGCCGAAAAGTAAATACCTGGATGGCTTGGCTACGTGGCATGGTGATGACAAGAACACGGATTTAATCACGACACTGGTGATCGAGTGAAATGGCGAAACTTGACCGTCCACGCTTATCGGCATAGCAAATGATGGAACGTTTGTTTGCCTTATTCTCCGTTTAATGTCTGCTGTGCATCATTCACCTCATGTTATAATTGCCTTTAGGTAATTACATGTATCAACATGGTAAAGATTTTCTTTTTCTATTGTGATCTCACAGTTCTCAACATGCAGCTTTTGCTTGTACTGTTATGTTCTTTGTCTTAGTGATTTGTTTATGCGTCATTTGTTATGTTTAATAATTATGGATTAGGTCTGCTCACTGTCTCAGAGAGTCAGCTGATCAAGTTAGAGCGCATACAGAACGAAGCTATGCGGGTCATTCTGGGATGCACTAGAGACACCCCAGTAGTGTGTATGAGTTACATCCTTGGTCTGCCGACTGTTGCTGGTAGGCTCAAGGTGATGCAGGCGAAGGCATACCTCAGAGTAGCTGCAGACACAGATCAACCACTGCATGAGGAGCTGGACGCAGTTAAGGATCAGCGACTGATAAGAGGGAAATCATGGATGGCTCAGGCGGAGGATACGATCAGACAGGTGTGCCCCTTGGAGAACATTAGGCGTGGAGAGGAGTGGGTCAGAGTGCCAGCGGAGCAGTCAGACTTGTGCAGAGTTATAATCACATTAAGCCGGGAGTGCAGGGGGTGGCCAGCAGGGGCCACGGAAGTGGAAATCCTGCAACTAATTCAGGACAATGCTCACTCGGGTGATGTGATTATCTACACAGATGGTTCGGTGTCAAGAGGTGAGAGAAGTGGCTGGGGGTTCATAGCCAAAGCTAATGGTCTATGTTTGGGGCAGGAGAGCCAGGCATATGATACTACAATATCCAGCTTAAGAATGGAAGTGGAGGCAGTCACTGCGGCTCTCCGCTGGATGGAGAACACGACACACACACACACACACACACATCGTGATTGTATCTGACTCAGAAAGCATGCTGACGAGGGTGAGGACAGGAAGGCTTCGTGCGTAGTGGCTTGCTTCGCTTCGGAGGTCACGGGTGTTAAGTATCGCCTGGATCTTTTCTCTGGGGCATGCCGGTGTGCTGGGAAATGAACAGTCGGACAGATTGGCTGGCTCTGCAGAACTTGGTGGTTGCGGCCTTGTGGGAGCACGTGTACACCTCGGAGGAGCAAATGGATTACCATGGTCTGGCAAGAATGAAACAGCGAGGAGTGACGAGGGGATCTGGCCGACGCTCAACGCTCAGAGGAAAGGCGAGACGGGCTTACAATGAGATTGCTACTGGTACTATTAGTGTTGGAATTCTTCGCTGGCTGCTGAGGATGGGGACGGAGCACTTATGGGAATGCCCCGAATGCTGTGATGTCGATTCTTAAATCAATCAATCAATAAATCAATCAATAGCAGACTGGTTTCCATTGTTGCAGGGTGTCGATGGGATGGTCAGTGTTATGATGTTGGAGCCACCGTGAGAGACAGCAATTGTGTAAACTACACGTGCACTCAGTCCAACAGGGACAACCGAACTGTTTATGAGATGCCAGTAACAAGCGTTGGTAGGTTCAGTGTGTCTTATTAGCTTTCATTCCTTCTGAGCACTCAGCTGGAGACTATTGACAATGACATACCTTCTTCTTCTCCGTTTCTCTTTCGAGGAAAATAAGTTACACCCGTGGGTTGGCTTCCTTTATATATATAGATAAGGATATTTTATTATTTATGGATAATATACACTGTGTCAACTTATTATTTACGGACATGTCATAAACACATATAATGTCAATTTACTATTGATGGATGTGGCATATATATATATATATATATATATATATATATATATATATATATATATATATATATATATATATATATATATATACATACACTAGCTGACCCGGCCCGGCTTCGCCCAGTCCCTGGTGGGGAGCATCTAATTTAATTCATATAAGTAATCCGTCCGTCCGTCCGTCCGTCCGCTCGTCCGTCCGTCCGTCCGTCCGTCCCTCTCTGTCTGTCTGTCTGGCTGCCTGTCTGTCTAATCATTTATTGGTTGCAGTTAGAACAACCTTAGATAAACGAAGACCAACTTACAAAAAGTATTAGAAAGAGCACTTGAAAGATCTTTACATCTTCCCCCAACAATTAACTTGGGTAAATGGAGCGGCGGCAGCAGTAGCAGAAGAAGAAAAAGGAGGAATAGGAGGAAGAGGGAGTTAGAGGGATTAGGAGGAGGAGGGAGGAGGAGGAGAAGGAGGAGGGAGGAGGAGGGGGAGGAGGGGGAAGGAGGAGAAGGAGGAGGGAGGAGGAGGAGGAGGAGGAGAAAGGAGGAGCAATGAGGTGGAGGGAGAAGGAGGAGGAGGAAGAGGGAGAAGGAGGAGGGAAAAGGAGGATGAGAAGGGAGGAGAAGGAGGGAGGAGGAGGAGGAGGGAGGAGGAGAAGGGAGGAGGAGAGGGAGGAGGGGAAGAAAGGAAGAGGAGGGAGGAAGAGGGAGGAGGAGGGATGAGGGGGAGGAGGGATGAGGGAGGAGGATGGCGGAAGAGGAGGGAGGAGGAGTGATTATGAGGAGGAGGAGGAGAAGGGAGGATGAGTAGGGAGGAGGAGAGGGAGGAGGGGGAGGGAGGAGGAGGAGGGAGGAGGAGGAAGAGGGAGGAGGAGGAGGGAGATGGAGGAGGGGGAGGAGGAAGGAGGGAGGAAGAGGGAGGAGGAGGAAGAGGGAGGAGGGAGGAGGAAGGAGGAGGAGTGGGGAGGAGGAGAAGAAGGGAGAAGAAGGGGGATGAGGAGGAGGGAGAGGGAGGAGAAGGAGAAAGGAGGAGCGATGAGGTGGAGGGAGAAGGAGGAGGAGGAAGAATGAGAAGGAGGAGGGAGAAGGAGGAGGGAGGAGGAGGATGAGGAGGGAGGAGAAGGAGGGAGGAGGAGGAGGAAGAGGGAGGAGGAGGAGGAAGGAGAGGGAGGAGGAGGAGAAAGGAGGAGCAATGAGGTGGAGGGAGAAGGAGGAGGAGGAAGAGGGAGAAGGAGGAGGGAGAAGGAGGAGGGAGGAGGAGGATGAGAAGGGAGGAGAAGGAGGGAGGAGGAGGGAGGAGGAGAAGGGAGGAGGAGAGGGAGGAGGGGAAGAAAGGAAGAGGAGGGAGGAAGAGGGAGGAGGAGGGATGAGGGGGAGGAGGGATGAGGGAGGAGGATGGCGGAAGAGGAGGGAGGAGGAGTGATTATGAGGAGGAGGAGGAGAAGGGAGGAGGAGGAGGGAGGAGGAGAGGGAGGAGGGGGAGGGAAGAGGAGGAGGGAGGAGGAGGAAGAGGGAGGAGGAGGAGGGGGAGGAGGAAGGAGGGAGGAAGAGGGAGGAGGAGGAAGAGGGAGGAGGGAGAAGGAAGGAGGAGGAGTGGGGAGGAGGAGAAGGAGGGAGAAGAAGGGGGATGAGGAGGAGGGAGAAGGAGGAGAAGGAGAAAGGAGGAGCGATGAGGTGGAGGGAGAAGGAGGAGGAGGAAGAATGAGAAGGAGGAGGGAGAAGGAGGAGGGAGGAGAAGGAGGGAGGAGGGAGGAGGAGAGGGATGAGGGGAAGAAAGGAGGAGGAGGGAGGAAGAGGGATGAGGGAGGAGGATTGCGGTTGAGGAGGGAGGAGGAGAGATTATGAGGAGGAGGAGAAGGGAGGAGTAGGAGTGAGGAGGGGGAGGGAGGAGGAGGAGGAGGAGTGAGGAGGGGTAGGGAGGAGGAAGAGGGTAGGGGAGGAGGAGGGGGAGGAGGATTGTAACGCATATGCCTGTAGATAACTGTAGCGAAAAGGTCCACCTATTTGAGAAATATGCAACCATTTTACATATATAGCAATGCTATTAAAAGTTATGTAAATTAATATTAAGTAATATTAAGTAAATAACTGTTGGTACACTAAAATAAATATGACAGTTTGAATTCCTCGTGTCCCTGAACTGGATTTCCCCAATCTACAGTGGCTAGGTATAAGCCGCGCGCTACTAACCAAATAAATATCCCTGTAGTACACTGCTGTTAGACACGCGCTTTCAACAGGTTTAAATACAGGCCCACAACAAGTTAATGGTTCACACTTGACCCACTTCAACACGTCGGTCAGTACACTCGGCCTAGCTATCTCGCGTCACGGAGTACCGACACTGTGACAAAGTATTAAATGAGTTATACACATACCTTAAGCTGGGAGTGCACTGTGAATGTGGGACCCGTATTCCATCAACAGGACTTGTTGTCGGAGTTCTTCAAAACTAATCAAGACATGGGTCGTCCTGCTCGCCGTTACACAATTAGCACTGGGCCATACGGCTTCCTACCCGCCAGCTTGCTCAGATCACAACTGAAGTCTTTGTCTGTTGGACTTCCCCTGCCCATGTGCACTCCTGCGCAGTCCACTACTGAACGGTATTCACGGCAACTGCGTTCTGGATGCTTCCAAAAATCGACATTCGGCCAAGGGCGAGCAATCGCTAGCGTCTGGGTGGGGTAATTTCGTGGTTCTCTCCCCTCGACCACAAAATTTCACCATGAGGCAAAATTTCACAATTCGAATCCGACCATGTTTCGTGACAACGAGTGCATATTTCAGGAGATTCCTGGGAGTCGTCGCTGAGGCTACGGAGTCCGAGCTTTGTGCGGCCTTTTCAGCAGGTCGCCGTGCACAAAGAAACCCGGGATAAAACCCGGATCAATGAATTCTTTCTGGTTAATGCCTGTTCCACAGACGATGAACTGTATTTTTTTCGTGGAGGACTTTTGTGTTGGTATTCTAGAGGCAGCATTATTCACAGTGTACCCGAGCGGGATGTTGGCTTGCCGAAATTCATGTCTTTTCCACTTTTCACATGGGGCAGTGAGGAGCATTTTGTGTGATATTCACTGGCACAGGGACGGAGCATAATGGGGACGATTCGTTGCCGGGCAGTTGGAACCACGACTAACTAACTAACTAACTAACTAACTAACTAACTAACTAACTAACTAACTAACTAACTAACTAACTAACTAACTAACTAACTAACTAACTAGCTAACTAACTAACTAACTAACTAACTAACTCACTAACTAACTAACTAACTAACTAACTACCTAACTACCTAACAACCTAACTAACTAACTAACTAACTAGCTAGCTAGCTAGCTAACTAACTAACTAACTAACTACCTAACTAACTAACTAACTAACTAACTAACTAACTAAATAACTAACTACCTAACTACCTAACAACCTAACAACATAACAACCTAACTACCTAATTAACTAACTAACTAACTAACTAATTAACTAACTAACTAACTAACTAAATAACTATCTAACTAACTACCTAACTAACTAACTAACTAACTAAATAACTAACTAACTACCTAACAACCTAACAACCCAACTACCTAACCAACTAACTAACTAACTAACTAACTAACTAACTAACTAATTAACTAACTACCTAACTACCTAACTAACTAACTAACTAACTAACTAGCTAACTAACTAACTAACTAACTAACTAACTAACTAGCTAACTAACTAACTAACTAACTAACTAACTAACTAACTAACTAACTACCTAACAACCTAACAACCTAACTAACTAACTAACTAACTAGCTAGCTAGCTAGCTAACTAACTAACTAACTAACTAACTACCTAACTAACTAACTAACTTACTAACTAACTAACTAACTAACTAAATAACTAACTACCTAACTACCTAACAACCTAACAACATAACAACCTAACTACCTAATTAACTAACTAACTAACTAACTAACTAATTAACTAACTAACTAACTAACTAAATAACTATCTAACTAACTACCTAACTAACTAACTAACTAACTACCTAGCTAGCTAGCTAACTAACTAACTAACTAACTAACTAACTAACTACCTAACTAACTAACTAACGAACTAACTAAATAACTAACTAACTACCTAACAACCTAACAACCCAACTACCTAACCAACTAACTAACTAACTAACTAACTAACTAATTAACTAACTAACTACCTAACTAACTAACTAACTAACTAACTACCTACCTAACTAACTAACTAACTAACTAACTATCTAACTAACTAACTAACTAACTAACTACCTAATTAACTAACTAACTAACTAACTAATTAACTAACTAACCAACTAACTAACTAACTGCCTGACTGACTGAATGACTGACTGACTGACTGGCTGACTGACTGTCTGACTAATTGACTGTCTGACTGACTGACTGACTGACTGATGACTGACTGACAGACTGACTGACTGAATAAATAACTAAATAACTAACTAGGTTTGCACATGCATACAGTGTCAAATGATTATTAATTGATATGACATAATAATAATACAAAGAGGATGAAGGCCACACATAACATAAGCAAATACCCTACGACGTATGATACAGATCATCAGTTATTAAAAGTACATGTGAAAGTAAAACTCAAAAAGCTTACCCGAAGACCAAGAGCACTTGGCTTTTATCTCACAAATATACAACCTAGAAGTGAATTACGGTGTTGGGGTCTTGACGCACATACAGGAAGAAATGACACCTGATGAATTGACATTACTGGTTTGAGATATGTTAATACCAACAGCCACATATATAATTCCACCCAAGAATAAGCAACATGCGTCACTGATTAAATGAGACACCTCAGCATTTATAAAACAACGAAGGGAACTGAAACAAAGGGGACGAAAAACCGATAACAGCAGGGTTAAGAATAAATCGAGAAATACCGAAGAACACAAGAACAAACACAAGCCAGTAAATACAAAATTGCTGTACTAGAATACAGCAATATCGTAATAATGGAAGCGATTACGTAATATTCAAAGAAATGAAGTTATTGAAAAGACATGCTGAACCTCAATTAAATGTTTACTCTGACAATTTAGGAAATATCTTAATTGAATGTAGAAAAGAATGCTAGAAAGATGGAAGGAATACTACAGTAGAATGTATGATAAGGATGATTGTGGCAATGTGAATAAGATCTGTATGTTGTGTTTGTGAATGTGTTTGTTTGCTGACGAAGGCTAATCGCCGCAACGTTCTGTATGTGTCTTAACTCTGTTATGTAAAGCTGCACTACTTTGTGTCATTTTATATTGTTTATAAGATACACACATCAATGACAGCAGAGACAAAACTTGAACTCTCATTACATGAAGATGTATGGGTAATTACGAATCTGAAGAATTGTAAATCACCAGTATGTGATGAGATATCAGCTGAAATAATTAAAGCGAACGGAGAATAAAGCATACACATATATCACGCATTATGTAAAAAAAAAAATATATGGAAATATGATATATGGCCAAAAGATTTGCAGATAACTATCATCATTCCAATACAAAAAAGGGGCAATTGGAAATTATGCCCCACTATAGAACTGTTGCCCTGATCAGTCACGCAAGTAAAATTCTACTAAAAATCGTAATAGGAAGAAATATTAAGGAAATGGAAGAAGAGATTAACGTTGTTCAAGCTTGATTTAGATAGGGAAGATTAACAAGAGATCCCATACTCAGCATGTGTTTAATAATAGAGAAGTGTTGATCATTTAATGTAAACATAGTCTCATGTTTTATTGATTAATCAAAGGCATTTGAACGGGTACAACATCATTCACATTGGGAAATGACGAGCAGCAAGGGCTTTCGATCATATGCAATGCCACTCATAAAAATGCCTATCTAGTCCAATAAGCAGCATTTAGAATAGTTGGCGATACATCATATTGATTTGCCATCATGCAAGGAGTCCGTCATGGATGTGTGCTGTCCACCTATTTCTTTTTTTTTTAATTTTTACTTAACATGTACTCAGAAAATATAATGAGAAATGTCAGAGATAATATAATCAAGGAGCAATGTGAAGCCCTACATATCGGTGGTCATGAAATACAAGAAGTTCGATATCTGATTATATATTATTACTATCAGCATCACATAATGGTATTGAAAAAAACAAAACAAACAAATAAACAAATAAACAAACAAAAAAACTATATATATTGCTCATCAAAATCTAAAACAACTAATTAAATTGTGGCGTGGGACATACATAACTACAAAAATTAGATTTTTAAGAGCATGCATCTTACCCATTGCAATATAGGCACGTTAGACGTGGACACTTACTAAAAAAGCTGAAACGTGCTTTATCCCTTTGAATAAAAATGTTATAGATGGGTTCTAAGAATATCTTGGATACAGAAAAGACCAAATGCATCCATACAACAAGAACTGAATATAGACAAGGGATGGTTACTGAAGAAGACACAGATTATGTCACAAGGTGCACATGGAGTATCATCAATCTTTATTGACGACGCCGAACTAGAGATGGTAGACCATTTTACATATCTAGGATCAGTGGTAAATAGAAAAAATTATCCCTAGATCAGGAAATCAACATCCGGATTGGTAAGGCAGCAACAACAATGAACAGGTTAAGAAAAAGAGTCTGGGAGAACAGGAAGCTTACTGCCAAAGCAAAAGTCCTTGTCTATCAAGCCTGTGTCCTTAGCACTCTTCTTTATGGCAGTGAAACCTGGACAACTTACTCACACCAAGAGAAACGTTTAAACAGCTTTCATATGGGGTTTCTGCGAAGAATTCTTGGTATTATGTGGCAAGACAAAATCACAAATACTGAAGTATTGGAAAGAGCAGGTTGTGTGACGGTTTATTCCATGCTCAGTCTTTGTAGACTTAGATGGATAGGACATCTTAGGAGGATGGATGATGGTAGAATACCAAAGGACATCTTTTTTGGTGAATTACAGATTGGCAAGAGATCTCAGGGTCTGCCTCTACTACGATACATAGATGTGTATAAGCGGGACATGATTGATACAGGCATTGATAATGCACATTGCGAGCAAGTCGCCGCTGAACGTGTTGCATGGAGGGCAAACATCAACAATGGAATAAAGACAAAGGAGAAAATTATTGCAGATAAGTCACACACCGGGCGTGTGAGACGTAAGATGGTGCATGATGGTGGAAATGACCACGCGTTCACATGCACCCACTGTGAACGGACATTTACAGCGCAAATTGGCCTTATCAGTAACATTCGCTACCGCCATAGGTAAAAGTTATTATGCCTTTTTAAAGCACAAACTATTGTCTGTCAAGATTGCAAGGTGCCAATGTATGTATGGTTACTGAAGATGATAACACTAAGAAAATTGAAATATTTTGTTGAATTTAAACGTCATAAACTATTGAATAAAATTAAAGAGAGTAAGTGGATGGATAAAGATAAGATGGGTGCATTATGTGGCAGATGATTTCCAGATAGGCGTATCACAGTCGGGAATGTTGCCTATGAACGATAAGTTTTTCGGAAGGTTGTTATGGGAGCGAGGTTCTGAAAAGGACAAGCTACTGAATGCATGAATGAATGTCAAACATAGATAGTGTCAATTTATTATGTATGGACAGTTTATTATTTATGCGTATGAGATAAATAGAGTGCCAATTTATTATTTATGGATATGATATATAAATGTAGAGTGCGAATTTATTATTTACGAATATTACATACGTATAGAGTGTCATTTTATTATTTGTGAATATTGCAACAAATGGTATATTGAGTCACATCCCAAAGCTTTTGCTAAGAATTATTATGCAAATAGTTAAATGTGGGGTTATGAAATCTGAGAAATAGAATTGTGTGGGATTGTAGAAGGCAAGTGTACAATAAATGCTGCGTATATGCTGAGAACATTAATTTGACGTTCTATAGAAGTAAACAAAGATATATATCTTTGCTTTATTAACTACACAAAGACTTTCGATAGAGTAAGACAGGTCAATATTATAGAGATGCTTGCAGATCTATAAATTGATGGGGAAGACCTTAGACTTGCAAAAAAAAACAAAAAAAAAACAACATATATTGGAAACAACAAGCTGCCTTCATAATTGATTGATAATGAAGTAGTTCAATATCAGCAAATTAAAAGAGGTGTGAGACAGGGATATGTAATGTTTCTAGAATTTCCCCTGTACAGTGAAGATATTTTCATAAACATTGAAGGGATCATCATTGGGGGACCATACCCCAATAATATTAGATATGCAGATGATACAGTCTTGATTGCAGACAATGAGAAGGATCCGCAACATTTAGTAGATGCGGTTGTTGCACACAGTGATGAACTAGGGATAGAATTGAATTGGAAGAAGACACAGGTCATAGTCGTCTCTGGGACGAAGAAAATGCGACAATTTAATATACAATTAAATGGGAATATTCTTAAACAAGTGAATCGCTACAATTGACTCTGAACAGTCATAACATCTGATGGGAGATGCCTTGAAGAGACTAAAAGGGTATTGCCATGGCGAAGGTGGCCTTTTGCAAGATGAAAAAAACATAATGTCCAATAAAAAAGATTATAATTGCAAAGAGAAAAGGAGTGTTGTGGTCCTACGTAAATCGATAATTGTGTATGGATGTGAAGCGTGGACAATGAGCAGACAAGCTGAAAAAACATCTGATGGCTGTGGAAATGTAGGTTTTCAAGAAAATGCAAAGAATACCTTGGAGAAACAGAGAAAAAAAAACAATGGCCAAGACCTAAAAGAAACAAATGACACTCGTAACCTGATTAGTGAAATTGCACGCATACAGTCACAATATTTGGGAATGTTATGAGAAGAAATAAGTTGGATAAATTGGTCGCTTTTTGGTGACAACTGGCAAGATCGAGGAGAAGAGGACAAGAGGAAACAGAAGAGTAAATATCTGGATGGTATGGCCATCTTGGTCGAGACAAGAACAGTGAGCTGATCCACGACTCTGGTGATCGAGTGAAATTGAAATGGCGAATCGTTACCGCCCACGCGTATCGATATGGCACATGATGGATATGTATGTATATATGGCCGCAAAACGCCTGTAGAAATGAAGGACCCATGTAGACGCTTCAAGGTGTGTGCATCCGGCCGCCGTTACTTCCCATTTCCTGGTAAACATGTTGGGTTGTGAGAGGGTCAATTTACCAACACATAGTATCCTCACGCGATGTTAGGTTGTGAGAGGGTCAGTTTACGCATACATGGTATCATCCGCGATGTTAGGAAACGAGAGGGTCAATTTACACACACAGACCACGGCGCCAGGAGAAGAGCGTCTAGCAACTACACTACCTCAGCACCCGTGTTAGCATACCACTGACAGGACACGGTTCTCTCTTTGCAGCCTGTTTTGGATATGGCCAATGTTACGCTTTGGGACAATCCGCAGTTGTAAGATGTAGAACCTTCACATGCTCCAGGTTCAGCTTGAACAGCACACGCGAATATGACATGAATATAACGAATGTTCGTAAGTTAAATGTGTCTCTTTCTGTCTTACCCGCTGAGCATTGAGTTGGTATCTTGTCTTTATGAAATCCCTAAATCCCATGGATGACATATGACATATTGCCAGCCTAGACCTAACTCCATCCAGAATGAATGCCCCGCCTAGACCATGATCTGGTTACATGCAAAGATGTCTCTTCGCGGCCTTAAAGATCTAGTATCTGTCTGGGACACCCCGACTGGCTTGGGCTTGGGGAGAGAAAGAAAATATCTGTACCACAGTCCCCGCGGAGGTTGTAGTTAGATACCCGGTTGGGAGACAAGTCGCTGCACCAACCTGACCCCGATATACTTGAATCCCTGTGAGGGTTCAAGTGACCTGATCAACGAGGCATCAGATATAAATCCTGAAGCACAATCTTCCTGCAGATTTACAACAAAACCACCGAACTAACTAATGAACGAGTGAAGCACCCTACGCACAAATCAACAAGCCTACCTTACGACCTACACATCAATCAACAATAAAACTAAACAATTAATCACTTTAAAAAAACAAACAAACAAACAAACAAACAAACTTGCCAGCCATCTAACCCACTCATCAACCAATTTTCTTTCCTATTTTACATTCTTGCTTATTATATTTTGTTTACTGTCACTGCTAACTTTGAACTTGTATCATCCAACCATGGGATATAGAATGTCTACACACAGAGGACACAACACAACGCTTCAGCTTTCTCATCTGTCGGTGTCAACTTTGGGTTCAATATCAACTTAAAGAAGACTGTATGTATGTATCCGAACATCAGAACCAATGGTCATAGTGTATGTGTTGTGAACAAATTCGCGTATCTTGGCAACACTGTGTCACAATCTGCCACACGTGATGACGAAACTGAATGCAAGAATCTCCAAGGCCAGCACGGCCTTTGGCAGACTGCACAAACATTAGTGAGACAAAAATGGAACTTGGTGGAGTATTGATGCATGACAAGGCAAACGTGGTTGCGGCCTTGTGGGAGCACGTGTACACCTCGGAGGAGCAAATAGATCACCATGGTCTGGCAAGAATGCGACAGCGTGGAACGAGGGGATCTGGCCGACGATCGACGCTCAGAGGAAAGGCGAGACGCACATATAATCAGATTGCTACTGGTACTATTAGTGTTAGAACTCTTCCCTGGCTGCTGAGGATGGGGACGGGGCACTTATGGGAATGCGTCGAATGCTGTGATGTTGGTTCCCAAATCAATCAATCAATCAATCAGTCAATCAATCAATCAATCAAATGGAATTAACCTGCAAACAAAGCTGAATGTATACAAAGCAGTCGTATTATCCACACTGCTATGTGCTTGTGAAGCCTGGACTGTTTATCAGCGACACGCTAGGAAATTAAACCACTTCCACACAGTCTACTTTAGGAAGTGACTGAAGATTAAATTGCAATACAAGATTCCAGACACTGAAGGTCTAGAACAGTGGTTCTCAACCTTTTTTGGCCCATGCCCCCCTTCATCATATTTTCAGAACATCATCCTCCCCCCCTTCCTATCAAAAATTTGGCCTGTGCCCCCCTTCACCATATTTTCAGAACGTCATTCTCCCCTTTCATATGTCCTATCTAAAAATCCCCCACCCCTACACAGTATACGTAAAAATGGAAGGTAAATTTAATAGCATATACTAAAACAAGTCTAGACATCCTCATAAAACATGATTTGTGGGTCTACTTACTTAAATGAATTTTAGAAGGATGAGACGTACATAACTGTAAAGTGTGAAGGGGAAAAAAATATAAAGTAATCGGTTCTTGTATTAAAGCGATCTTGAAATGGTCTTCATCCCCCCCCCCCTGGAAACCCTAAAATTCCCCTCTGGGGGGAATTCCCCACCGGTTGAGAACCACTGGTCTAGAAAGAACGTCAATGTCCAGTATCTACACTCGACTAATGAAGAATCAGATTAGATGGGCTGGTCACTTGACTCGAATGCCAGATCACAGAGTCCCTATAACATTCTTGATGGACACACGCCAGCAGTTGTCAACCATGACGGCGGCAATGATGATGTAGAAATAAACATCATAAAGTATGTCTTGAAAACATCGAAGGACACTGCGCCAGGACATGACTAAACTCCTGTATGAAAGATATGAACGATGAAGACACAGAGAAGATGGCTTGCTACTTGTTTTAATCTGAGCATTCGCACAGCATCAGTGCCCCAGGAGTGGATGCACAACTATTTGATTCCACGTCCCACGTCAGACAAGTACAATTCACTACTTAATGGATGTATGATAATCACTTTGCGGAATACATATGGCAAGGTATTAGAAAAGATTATTGATGATAAGCTGCAGAAACTCTTGGGAAAGAGAAATGTATTCTAAAGAAGGTCGGAGAATTACCGGCCAAGGAAAGAAACATGGTCAAACTCAACAAAGTATGCTTTTGATGTTTATGAAGGGTTCCTGAAACGCCAGAGACAATACCTGCAGCACGGGATCTTGAGAGTGCACATAACAGAGTCAGATATGGTCTCTTAATGAACGCACTTTGGAGATGGTTGTTAGTCCATAGATGGCAAGTGGATAGCAGCTACTCTGCACTCTCGTGGAGATTCCTACCCCTAGATTCATAGACCTCAGAGGCGTGCATTATTACCTCGGTTTTGCCACAAAGCTGGAGTATCATCTGTGCTATTCCCTGTATACAAAAGCAAGATTGCAAGCACTGACGCACCAGAAATTGTAAGAGTGCTGACAATTGCAAATGATGTGGTTGCGTATAGGAAGGATAAAGACGGGATACACATAGCGAAGTAGTTGCAGGAGAAGTAAACACAGTGATCGGCTGGTAGACAGAGAGGATACTGCCATTAACCCAGACACGGTGTCTGTGGTATGGTGCTCTCAGGACAATAGGAGTGTTAAGCCTGACGTCGAAAGTCTACAATAACTGGCAGGAATGTTAACAGAGAAAGAGAGAGAGAGAGAGAGAGAGAGAGAGAGAGAGAGAGAGAGAGAGAGAGAGATAGATAGAGAGCGAGAGAGAGAGAGAAAGAGAGAGAGTGAGAGAGAGAGAAAGTAAACTGGGATAATTACAAATTATAATCGACAGAAAATTGCATTGAGGGGTCACGAGAAAGAAGATTTTCATCAATCATCATCATCTTCTTTCACCTTTGAATTCAAGCGGCCTGGGGAGGAACAATTGTTACCCCAGTGCTCCATGGGTGGCACGCGATTATGTAATTCCATGTGATTGTTGCAACGGCTTGAATGTTGTCAATCCATTGTCTTCTCATGCGTCCTCTTGCTCTCGTAGCAGATGTTCTGCGATGAAAGGCCAGTGCAGGTTGTTCATGGTGTTGTATTCATTCGAGATGGCCAACCCATTTGCTTTTCTGTCTTTCAATATATGGGGGCATAAGGTGGTAGTCTCACTGTTTGACTGACAACATCATTTCACATTTGGTCCCGGATAGTTCAATTGGCAATTTATGAGGGGTTCCAGAGTAGACAGGAAACGATGGCGGCAGCGCTTGATCTCGAAGATGCGTACAATAGAGTTCGCTATGATATTTTGATGACCGCACTTATGGAGAAGGGGGTCAATCCCTGGTTGGTGAACTGGATAGCAGCCGTCCTGCATTCTCGTCAAGTTGCTCTCCGTCTAGGCGCATGGACCTCAGAGCCACATATTTTAACCCCGGGACTGCAACAGGGATCTGCAATCTCACCGGTGCTCTTTAATGTGTATACGAGCAAGATTGCATACCTAGAAGCACCAGGGGTTGGAAGGATTCTAATATTTGCAGATGATATTGTTGCATACAGGCAGGGGAGAAATAGGGATCAAACAGCCCAGGAGCTACAGGTGACAGTGGACAAAGTGATTGACTGGTGCACTGAAATGAGTGCTGTCATCAACCCGGAAAAGGCGGCGGTGTTGTGGTGCTCTCTGGACAATAGGATTGTGAGAGATGATACCCCAAGCCTCACGATAGATGGTAGAAGCGTCAACAGAGAGAACAAACTGAAGTATCTGGGAATCACATTTGACAGGAGTCTGTCCTTCAAGGACCATGTGGAGACGGTTGTGACAAGATCTCAAAAGGGACTCAATGCACTTAAAACTATGGCTGCAATGGACACAGAACAGAGAATACTCTTCACACTATACCAGCACTTGATCCTCTCAGTGATTGATTATGGACTAGGAATGCTCACTGTCTCAAAGTGTCAGCTGGTGAAATTAGAGCGCATACAGAATGAAGCGATGCGGGTCATTCTGGGATGCACCAGAGACACTCCAGTAGTGTGTATGCGTTACATCCTTGGTCTTCCTACTGTTGCTAGTAGGCACAAGGTGATGCAAGCGAAGGCATACCTCAGAGTAGCTGCAGACACAGATCACCCGTTGCATGAGGCGCTGGACGTAGTTAAGGGTCAGAGACTGATAAGAGGGAAATCATGGATGGCTCAGGCGGAGGATACGATCAGACAGGTGTGCCCCTTGGAGAACATCAGGCGAGGAGAGGAGTGGGTCAGAGTGCCAGCCGTGCAGTCAGACTTGTGCAGAGTTGTAATAACATTGAGCCGGGAGTGCAGGGAGTGGCCAGCAGGGGCCACGGAAGTGGAAATTCAGCAACTAATTCAGGAAAATTCTCGCCCGGGTGATGTGATTATCTACACGGATGGGTCAGTGTTGAGAGGTAGGAGAAGTGCCTGGGGGTTCTTGGCAAAAACTAATGGTCGGCGTTTGGTGCAGGAGAGCCTGGCCTATGATAACACTACATCTAGCTTAAGAATGGAGGTGGAGGCGGTCAGTGCAGCTTTCCGCTGGATAGAAAACACGATACATACACACATTGTGATTGTAACTGACTCAGAAAGCATGCTGAGAATGGTGAGAACAGGTAGGCTTCGTGCAGAGTGGCTTGCTTCGCTTCGGAGGTCACGGGTAGTAAGCATCACCTGGATCTTTTCTCCTGGGCATGCCGGTGTGCTGGGGAATGAACAGGCGGATAGATTGGCTAGCTCGGCAAAATTTGGTGGAGTATTGATGCATGACAAGGCAGACGTGGTTGCGGCCTTGTGGGAGCACGTGTACACCTCGGAGAAACAGATGGAGCACCATGGTCTGGTAAGAATGAGACAACGAGGTGTGACGAGGGGATCTGGCCGACGCTCGGCGCTCGGAGGAAAGGCGAGACGGACATATAATCAGATTGCTACTGGAACTATTAGTGTTGGAACTCTTCGCTGGCTGCTGGGGATGGAGGCGGAGCGCTTATGGGAATGTCCCGAGTGCTGTGATGTCGGTTCCTAAATCAATCAATCAATCAATCAGTTCAATTGGCAGCTATCTTCAACAATCTCACGTCACAGGTGTTGAATTTCCGTATGCGAGTGTCGTAATTTCACTGTATTTAAATGAGGTACTTTCATTGTATATGAGTGTTGTACTTTCATTATATATCCGTACTTTATTGTCACTATATACGAGTGTCGTACTTTCATGGTATTGAAATGAGGTACTTTCACTGTATATGAGTGCTGTACTTTCATTGTATATCAATGTTTTATTGTGACTGTATATGAGTGTCGTACTTTCATTGTATATCAATGCTTTATTGACACCGTATATGAGTGTCGTACTTTCACTTTATATAGAGTCCTTTACTTTCACAGTACATTGCTGTTGTACTTTCAATGCATATGAGTGCTGTACTTTGCATATGAGTGCTTTAATTCCACTGCACGTGAGTGTTGTTCATTTGCTGAATATGTGTGCTGTACTTTCATTGTGTATGATTGAGGTTCTTTCATTATATATGAGTGCTGTTTTTTCACTGTATATGGTTGTTGTACTTTCTCTGTATATGAGAGATGTACTTTCTCTGTATATGGCTGTTTTACTTTCTCTGTCTATAAGTGTTGCACTTTCACTGTACATCGGTATTGCACTTTAACTGTATATGGGTGCTGCACTTTCACTGCACTTGTGTGGCGTACGTTAACTGCACATGTGCGTTGCTTGCTGTCCCTTGTTTCTCGTGGTTGAGCGGGGTCTCCCATAGATTACTACAGGATCTTTGTTCACAAAACGAGGACTGTTGGGTATAAGGTGCCTGCAATATGTTGTCAACTGCGATATATATGGGTGATTTAGTCAGTATTAATCGCCCTTACACACACAGACAACACCGATACATACAAACCCACAATCACACCAACACACACACCACACACACAGCCACACACACAGTCAGACATCCACATAAACCCACACACATCACCACAACCACACATCACCGCACACACCACACACACCCACACTCACCCAACACCCCCCACACATGCACACACCCACACACACCCAAGCACACATACATACACCCGCATGAACACACACACACACACGCATCACCAGACACGTCACACAAACCCACAAACCCCCCCCCCCCCACACACACACACACCCACACACACCCAAACACCCACAGACACCGAAACACCCACGAACACACACCCAAACACCCACAGACACCGAAACACCCACACACACACACCCACCCACACACATCACAACACACATCACACATACCCACAAACACCCACACACACATCCACACACACTTAAACACCCACACACGCACACCACTAAAACAACATCCATGTTGCTCATTGCGAGATGGGTCGACCAAGGATTACACGATAACGAAAAAAGAAATACCCACATCGACAGGGGTGTCGAACACATGACAAGAGGCCTGCATGGAGAACATACAACCACCTGGGCTAATTCTGTTCACACTGGTTAATGTCAATATGTCACATCTTCATACCTGAGTTCACACTTGCTGATGTCAACAAGTCACATCTTCATACCTTGGTTCACACTGATTGATGTCGACAAGTAACATGTTCTTATCCCATTTCTGCTGGCAGGTTGCATTGACCGCTACGAGAATTGTCATGATTCAGGCAGTCGTGACCTTACGATCTATGATCGCAATGGTCACATACGCTCTGAGTGTCGCTGTTGGACTGCAAGCAATGGGACCGTATTCTACAGATGCAACCTATAGTATGACAAGTGACATAATCAGAATGTATGTGGCACACAACACACTGACAGTCCACACACTAATTTCAAACAAAGTATAATATCTGTATATTATATATAAAATGCGAATGTGAAACAATCTATATTATCTCTAACTCAAAAATGGCAAACAGTCTATATTATTTTCCACAAGATTGTCAAGCAATCTATATTATCTCTAACTAATGAATATCAAGCAACCACTATTATATATATATATATATATATCCCATGAATGTCGAACAATCTATACTATCTCTAACACATGCATGTCAAACAATTTATACTATCTCTAACACACGGATCTCAAACATTTTATAGTATTCATTACGCCGGGCTGTCAAACAATGTCTATAGTATTGATGTATTTGTTGTTTTTGTTTTGTTTTCGAGGATTTCAGATTTAAACATCTAAGACAACCCACTACTGCCAAAGCTACTCGTATTCCGGTACGAACCTAAGGCCTTGTCCACATCAATTTGAAGCACTAGACTCGAGTTTCGCTCTCCTTTCAACTCGTCAGTAGTGCATATCCTTGACAGTACCCGGGATCAAACCCGGATCATTGGCGTCCACTAAACCACGCGGCACACGCTAGCCGCGACCAAATTATCAGACTAGAATATCACGTCACCCATCGTAGGTTATAGCTCAAAGTTTGCCCGATCGCCGCGACGTGTCCAGTCAAGGATATGCACTACTGATGAGCTCAAACGAGAGCAAACCTCGAGTCTAGTGCTTCCAAATTGGCGTGGACAAGGCCTTAGGTTCCTACCGGAATAAAATCAGCGTTGGCAGTTGTGGGTTGTGTTCAATGATTAAATCTATATTATCTCTAATACATGACTGTCAAACAATATGTATTATCTCCAACAAATGATTGCCAAACAATCTATATTATTTCTAGCACATACATTTCAAACAGTTTATATTATCTCTAACATGATAATGTCAAACAGTCTGTTTATCTAGTGTAACGTCGGTGGCACCACAAATATACAAACAGTTGATAAAATTAAACTGTCAAATCATCCTCAAATTTCAACAGTCTTTGTTTTCATTTATTTGTTCATTGATTCATGCATCCCTCCATTGCTTCTTTGATGCAGGGATTGATTCATTCACAATTGTATTGATTCATCTATTGATAATTTCATTTGTTAGCTGATTAATATATTCGTTCACTGCTTCCTTAATTATGTCATTGATTTCTTAATTCCTTCATTGATTGATGCATTCGTTCATTCATAACAGGTCCAGTTGTACACATCACACTTCGATTCACAGAAAGAATACAAAGCCGCAAGTTGCTGCAATGGAAAATACAATCTCTCTCTCTCTCTCTCTCTCTCTCTCTCTATATATATATATATATATAATATATATATATATATATATATATATATATATATATATATCATGCCGATAAGCGTGGGCCGTCATGTTTTGCCATCTCACTCGACCACCAGAGTCGTGGATCAGCTCCGTGTTTCTGTCTCGACCATGCCACGTGGCCAAGCCATCCAGGTATTTAATTCTTGGTCGTCCCCTTGGTCTCTTCCCTTCGATCTTGCCAGTTGTCTCTAAGTTCTCCAATCCATTTCTTCTCATAACATGCCCAAAAAATGTGACTGTCAACATCTAATGTCTCTAATCAGTTTACAATCTTCATTTGTTTCTTGAAGGACTTGTTCGTTGGTTTTTCTATCTGTCCATCGTATTCTTTGCATTTTCCTCAGAAACCACATTTCCAAAGTCATCAGATGTTTTTCAGCTTGACTGCTCATTGTCCACATCTCACATCCATATAAAAGTACAGGTTCTATGCAGCACTTCAACACTCTTTTTCTCGTTTCAGTTGATATCTTTTTATTGATCAGTATGTTTTTCATATTGCAAAAGGCTACCTTCGGCATAACAATTCTTGTTATAATCTCTTCAAGGCATCTCCCATAAGATGTTATTACCGTTCCGAGATAGTTGTACCTATTCACTTGTCGAAGAATATTCCCATTTACATGTATATTATATTGTGGTATATCTTCCTTCCAAGTGACGACCATAATCTGCGTCTTCTTACAATTCAATTCTAACCCCAGTTGTTCACTGTATGCAACAAACACATCTACACAATTTTGCAGGCCCTGTTCATTGTCTGCAATCAAGACTGTATCATCTGCATATCTAATGTTATTGATGTATTGTCCCCCAATGTTGATTCCTCCCATATCTTCTATATTTCTGAAAATATGTTCACTGTACAGGGAAAAAAAAGATATGGAGACATTACACATCCCTGCCTCACACCTCTCTTAATAGGCTTATATTGACCTACTTCATTATAAATTCTTATGGCAGCTTGTTGTTTCCGATATATGTTCTTTTTTTTTTACAAGTATAAGGTCTTTTCCATCAATTTGTAGATCTTCTAGCATCCTTATCATGTCGACATGTCTCACTTTATCGAATGCCTTTGTGTAGTCAATAAAGCAGATGTGTAAGATCTTAGTTTACTTCTATAGAATGTTCGATTACGGTTCTCAGTATGTACACAGCATTTACTCTGCCCTTGCCTCCTACAAACCCACATTGTTCTTCTTCTATTTCAGTTTTTATTTTCTTCCTAACTTTTTGCATGATAATTCTTAACAAAATCTTCGTGATGTGACTCATTGTACTAATTGTTCGATGTTGATCACATTCCGAGGCTCCTGGTTTCTTTGGGATTGCAATAAATACAGAATTGCATAATTCATGAGGTATTTCTCCATTATCATATATGGTATTCAGGAGTCTGGTAACTTTATCCATTCCGTATTTTTCTAAAGCATTAATCATTTCTGTTGTGATACTTTCTGAACCATGGGTCTTGCCAGATTTCATATGGTTAAGAGCATTCTGAACCTCGATCTTCAAAATTAGAAGTCCTTCATTATTATTTTTAATATCATACTGGTCCTCTGTTATCATCATAAAGGTTTTTCACATAATCTGACCATACATGCAAAATCTGATCTTTTTCTATTATAATTTTTCCATATTTTGTCTTTTGGGAGCCTGCTGATGTATGTGTTCTTTGATTAGTAAGCTCCTGAATTCTTTTGTGCATTAATTTGGTATGTTCACTGTTGTGTTGTGTTTCAATTTCTATTAAATATTTCTCGAGCCATGCTTCTTTCACCTCCTTACATAATGTTCTGACTGTTCTGTTTTCTTTATATTTGGCAGGATTATGTTTGTTCTGTCTTCTTGTTTCCATTAGCTGTAAAATTCCTTCAGTCATCCATTTCTTACGACTCACCTTCTTGAATTTTGGAATAGTTGTTTCTGCAGACAAACTGATTGAATGTTTCAACATTTAGCATTGATCATCTATGTCTTGAAAAACTCAACAAATGTGAGGTAGAGCGAACTGAGGTATTTTTACACCCAGGTGACATCAGCTAACAGCTATAAGTGGGTATTCGCATCCAGACTTGAGTCTTTCGCGCATCACAAGCAATCCTGTCCTTCCTTCACTAATCGTCTCCCCATCCCAATGTTAATGTTAGGAATCAAGCGGGCTGTCTGCTATCATACTAAGGTACTCATGATCATCGCCTACCTTCACTTGCACACTACTAGTACCCAATGTCAATCAGCCAACTTCAGAGACACTCCCTGTAGAAGCGAAGACTGGCCGCCGCATAACGGCTGGAATTCTGTGACTGGTGGTAATACACTTCCTCTCACTTCGCAAACTGGAACACGACTCCCCCTTGAGCCGTTACGGCGTTAGGTGACGTATCCCGATGACGTCTGAATTGCGTTCAATATTGGTGTCACTATGTTCAATATTTGTGAGACTAAGTATCTTCTTCTTTGATGCGGTAACTCATCAAATGAATGTTGCATCACTGTCATTTGCCATATGACAACTTCTATGTTTAATTTGTTTTGTATTTCCTTGTCATTTCTCAATGTACATAGATCATATTTATTGTTTCCTGTTATATACTTGACTTTCTTTAACTTTATCCGCAATGTACCTGTAGTAATATGTGGTCACTGTAACAATCAGCCACGGGAACTGTTTTATTTTAATCCCTAAGATAGGAATGTTAAACAGAGTATATTATCTCTAACACTCGAATGTCCAACAAGCAATATTATCTCTAACACACAAATGTACAACAATCAATATTATCCCTATCAAAACAATGGCATGCAATATATGTAATCTCCAACACAAGAATCTCCCCCGATGGTGTTTCCACCTTGTCGTGGTTGGGCGTTTGAGTCTCTCAATGACCCTGAGAGCTATGCCGGCGGTAGCATAAGGGCATCCCAAGCCGGACAGGTCAAAGGGTACAGAACAGACAAAGAGAAACACCCTGGTGTTCCAGGTTGGGGGTTGAAGCGTGGAGTTAATATCCCCACCTTTGTAAAAACTATTTTGTTACGAAACAGATACATGAGCCTCGAATTCGGACTGACTTATTTGGACATCGACCTTGGAACGTTAAAGGACTTTTGAGATTTGGAACATGGAATGTACGGACACTATATCGAGCTGGAGCGGCCGAAGAATTAACCCGGGAGCTGGGTGAATATCAAATGGATATAACAGCAATTCAAGAAATAAGGTGGCCAGGAGAGGGTACTTTAGAGCAAAATGGAATGATTATAATATATGGAGGAAATACCCAAAATAAACATGAATTAGGAACAGGATTTGTCATCAAAAAAGAGTTATGGGGGAACGTTCTAAACTTTAAAGCTGTTAATGATAGGATTAGTAAATTACGAATACAAGGTAAATGGAAAAATATAACGATGATTAATGTACATGCACCTACTGAAGAGAAAGAAGATGATATTAAAGAAGACTTTTATAATGATCTGGAAGATGTCATAGAAGAAACCCCCAAACAGGACATCCTGATTGTGATGGAAGACTTCAACGCAAAAATAGGTAGAGAGCAAACTCATAAAAAAGTTGCCGGTATGGAAAGCTTACATACAACTTCAAATGATAATGGATGGAGAGTCATCAACCTAACAGAAGCCAAAGGACTGCCGATCAGCAGTACCAGACTGCAAAGAAAGGTTATACATAAACAAACTTGGAAATCATTTGACAAGAGAACCTATAATCAAATAGATCACATTTTAATTAACAACAAAAATGCATCAAACATACAACAAGTTAGAATCTATAGAGGAGCTGAGTGCCACAGCGA
>OY992888.1:88665248-88884787 GCA_963921405.1 Cepaea hortensis
AGTACAAACAGCAACAATCAATGTGACAGAGAATACAAACAACAACAATCAGTAAGTTCAAAAGTTGGTAGAGCCTCTATGGCATTGAGGGCACCATCCGCTAGTTTGGTCTCACATGAGTAAAACTACAAATAGTGCTCTACCCATCTGTCCATCTGCTGTTTCTTGTCAGTGATGATTTCTCCAGTCAAGGTATTCAATGGTGCACTTCTTTTGATCACTGGACCACAGGCTTTCTTTATTCCTTCATACATGCTTCTTATGTTTCCCTTATAACTTGCAGTTTGAAAGTACTCTCATAGCTTGATCCAACAGTCGGTTGCACACTGCCTGGTAGCCTTTTGCACAACCTTCCTAGATTGCTTCAGCTCACTGAGCGAGTTTCGCGTTGTTCTTTCCTTGTTTCTTAAGAGAGCTATCTTCAATTTATCACGCAAGGGTTGCAGTATCTCGCTGGTTGCTACAAACCAGTCCTGCCTCTTATGATCCACAGTGTCATAAACCCCCGCCGATGTTTTATAAAGAGTTTCGTTAAGTATATCCAACTTTTCGCTTGATGTACACTATTCTAATGTTTCAGTGAAAGCTTCTTCGAATTGATGTTGGTGACAATGTCATTGTGACTACAGTCCCATCCTCTGTTCGTCTTGCGATTCTGGTGATACAATCATTGTTGATAAAGACCATCCTAAAGCTCCTCCTATTACTGTGTTAGAGGCAAAGATTCCCCATGACTTTCCTTTAGTATTGAAATCCCACAGAAAATTTCGTTATCCCGGTGACCCAACATTTTGCTAGATCTATGCCACCTCTGAGAGTCCTGTTTGTATTGCAGGTATACGCACTGACCAACATCCACGTATCATTGCAGGTATACGCACTGACCAACATCCACGTATCATTGCAGGTATACGCACTGACCAACATCCACGTATCATTGCAGGTATACGCACTGACCAACATCCACGTATCATTGCAGGTATACGCACTGACCAACATCCACGTATCATTGCAGGTATACGCACTGACCAACATCCACGGGATTTTTTATTGTTGTTGCTTTTGCTCGCTTCCTTTGAAATCAAGCATAGTCCACACACACTACTTTAATAGTAGCGGTAGTATGTTGATAGTAGTGGTAGTATTTTGATAGTAGTAGTCGTCGTAATTTTGCGTGTGGGTTAGCTTTCCCTATTGAAAGTGCCCCTCGCCATCAGGCGAACCCACTCCGATTTCAGAGGTGCTTGTAATTAACCCCAAGTCAAGGACGACAGCTCAATATTTCAGTCCATCTGTCCGGTGTAAGGGATGAACCGCCAACCTCGGTATCAGCACACCGGATGCTTAAGAACACCATTCTTATTCATTCGGCCATGCAGACCTGCATAAAACAGGTTCGATCATTTTAATGTTCCATAGGTAAAAACGTAGAAACCTGATTTACAATTTAATAGGAAATCATGGGTATCGAGGGAAACAATAGAATCGATGTTTTAACTAACAAGGGAGACAAGGCAGCTAATTATTAATTAATTATTTTTTTTAGTTGCATATCCCCTAGATTACGTTGCAGTCAACACCAGCATTTTATTTAGCTGCTGTTGATGTTCTTGACAAAATTACGCTCAATAGTTTACCATTGCTTTCTGAGCGACCGGTTCACATATCCCGTAATAAACTAACGCGACGCGATCCGCTGCCGAATTTAGCACAGGTATATAATCCTCATGTGAATATATGGAATTACAGAGAAAGTCGTTAATCCCTTCGCCTGGGAGACCGGCAGTTAATTTATTGTGGTATATAAATGAAGACTATCTAAAGAAAACAGTTAGTTTTAGGATAACATAGTATGACGACTCAGAAAACACATAACACGTAAGATGAATAGCAGCTAAATATATGTAAGTTATTGCATTCTCTCAGATTACCAGTCTGTGACCTCGCGTGGTAGATACTATCTCAAAAGAAGTGTAGTCTATTTATTGGATAATATATCTAGTGTAATATCCGTTTTATTACATTATCTCTAACTACCACTGACATAACATTTTTGTCCGGCACACGCGCATGTGCCACACAATAGGAAGCATTTAACACAACAGGAGTCAGATTTGGTAAGCATCAGCAAGAAGATTAAGCTGAAACTAACCATTGTGGTTGTGACTGCCATTGGCTGCATACTATTACTGATCATTGCGGTCATGATCACTGGAAGCTTTCAACTCTGAACTCTACAAACAGCACGGTCAGTCACGTCCGCTTCACCGGTCTACTACAAGAGTGAATGGTGCAGACTCAGAACAAGGTCAGTTGATAACCAGACGCCATCGCAAAGTCTGAAAACACCACCGATTGAACTGGACAAAGGGAAAAGCGATCACTAAAAATTGTGTTTTCATGTAACAATAAAACAACATTTCTTTGAAAAAGAAATATCAAATTATATCGCAGAGATAAGGTAATGGCTCGAAGTAAAACATGACACCGATGTCCATCCATAATACGCAAGTGGATGTAAGCCATTCGCTGATGTCTGTTTTAACCCTGCGGACTTGTGTCATCCTAATACAGACCAGACACCCAGTTGGAATGACAAACGTATCATCACCATGGCTTATAGCTATTCTTGGGGTAGTCCACACAGGCGTCTGGTTATCAACTGACCTTGTTCTGAGTCTGCACCATTCACTCTTGTAGTAGACCGGTGAAAGTCGCTGCTGTTTGAGATGTTCAATTGCAATGGCTCTCCCAGTCACCAAAGAGTTAACATGTGTTACCTGAGTTTTCTGTCATACAATAGAATTTCTCAAGAAGACCACCGGTGATAAAAAGCATCCTTGTCTTAGCCCTTTCTGCGTCTGTTCATCCTTGCAAACAATATGAAATTTATGTTGATTAAAGAAAGCAACCTGCCTGTGATTGCACGCTTGTGTGTAGGGTATGAATACAATTGGGTTACTACGACGTTTTCCTGCACACGTTTTGGATATGCATGTCTGAACATAGCTCCTGACATAGATTGCAACTGTCCTATACAAAAGACATGTTGTTCTTCCCATGGGTTCTAAGAACTCTGACTTATTCTTCCCATGGGTTCTAAGAACTCTGACTTACACATTATTGCACAGTGGCTACCATGCTACTGTACAATTTCACCAATGAGGTAGCAGCAATTGATGAATATGGTCATTTTCTTTTTAAACGAAAGATAAAAGGCACCCACGAAAGCAACCTAGGAACCGTTTAAACTATACCAAGAGTGACAGCTACACTGGCCAATGGTGTCGAGAATGGGCAGCGGGTTAACATTGGTGTCAGGTAACGGCTGGCAGAAGCCAAATTCATACAAAGCTAATTCACATGTTTTATCTCAATCAAAACGCCTTCAAATTCACTACTCTCATTAAACGTTGTCATTTCTCCTTTCCGAAGAAATGGCTATTCTATGTGTATTACCTTATTAAATGACTTACAATATAAAATAACACAAAATAATGCAATTTACAGATAACATAGGACGAGTTTGTCTTCATCAGTAAGCAAATGCATACACAAAACACAACATACAAACAAATGGAAACCACTACAATTACTACATTAAAGCATAGGACACTACAATTACTACATTAAAGCATAGGATACTACAATTAGTACATTAAAGCATAGGAACTGAATGAAAAGAACGGAAATGTGAAACAATAAAACAATAAAAAGAACACGAAAACATGAAAAAAGAAAATGTATGTCAGGATCTCAGGCTGTGATACTGTTTGACTAAACACATAATGTTTGCGATTTAAGTAGGGTTTACGGTTAGAAGTTTACTAGAGTAATGCGAGAGATTCGGGAGCGGATCGCGCCGCGTTGGTTGCTTACAAGGTGTGTGAGCCGTTGGCTCATAAATCAATGGCAACCTACTGAGCGTAATCTTGCCTAGTACATCAACAGCTGCTAACAATGGTAGTGTTGACTGCTATGTGCTGTAAGGGATAAGCACCAAAACAAAATAAAAAAAAGTTTCTTCTGGACATCGGTTTCCTTGAACCGTTAAAATAGATCTACGACCAAATGTGATATAATTGTTTAGGCACATGCACATGTGCCAGGCAAAATATTGATCTCATTAAGGATGAAAGTTTTAAAAAAGGCAATCAGAATGATATTACAATAGATATATTATTACACTTCTTGTGAGACAATATCTACGATGTGAGGCCAGCGACTGGAAATATAAGACAACCATTTGAATTTATTTTAGTAGCTATTCATCTTATGGGTTGTGTGCTTACTTAGAAATCATTCTATGCTATCTTCAAACTAAGTATTTTCGTTGCACAGCCTTCATGTATACACTCCAATAAATTAAGTTAATTGTCTCCCTTGTTGATTAACACAGAGATTCTGTTTATTTCCCTTGATAGTATCATATACAATTATACAGGTTTCTACTTTTCTCTGCAAAATGTTGGGTCACGGGGAACTCGTTATTTTCTGTGGGATATCAATATTTAAAGCAGATCACGGGGAAACATTTCTTCCAACAAACAAATGGGAGAATTTGGAAGATGGACTTGATATCATCAACCTTGTCTGCATCAACGGTAACTGTGTTACCAAAATTGCATGCACAGCAGGAGTTAAGGCCAGTAATATTAACATGGCATTGGTTTTCCCTCAACTCACTGCATTAAGCTGTTGGGTTATGTCACCAGATTGCTGAATACAATATATGACATTGGAAACATACCTCCAGAATTATGTCAGTTTATATTTATTGCAATCCTTAAGACATCAGGCCCGTTGGAATGTGTCTAAACATAAAATTCAACCAGCCACGACAGAGTGCACAGAGATGTGAACATGGCCTGTCTTGGAGATGCCAAACTGTTGAGTCACTTTCCTTGAGAAGCGAAAATCCCCACAGTAGAGTCACTGTCCTTGAGAAGCAACCCATCCCCACAGTAGAGTCACTATTCTATTGAAGAGACACCAAGATAATGATCCACATGGGAAAGTGCAACAAAATGCAAACATGTCTGATATGAGTGTTTATAATTATGATTACCTGTTTCTGAGGATCTAGAACTGACACTAAGTATATTATATTTCGGTGTTATGCAAGTTATTGATTGATTGATTGAATTATCTAGGAACCGACATCACAGCATTCGGGACATTCCCATAAGCGCTTCGTCCTCATCCTCAGCAGCCAGCAAAGAGTTCCAACACTAATAGTGCCAGTAGCAATCTGATTATATGTCCGTTTCGCCTTTCCTCTGAGCGTCGATCGTTGGCCAGATCCTCTCGTCCCACCTCGCTGCCTCATTCTTACCAGACTATGGTGATCCATTTGCTCCTCCGAGGTGTACAAGTGCTCCCACAAGACCGCAACCACGTCTGTTTTGTCATACATCAATATTCCACCAAGTTTTGCCAAGCCAGCCAATCTGTCCGCCTGTTCATTCCCCAGCACACCGGCATGGCCATGAGAAAATATCCAGGTGATGCTTGCTACCCGTGACCTCTGAAGCGAAGCAAGCCACACTGCAGGAAGCTTGCCTGTTCTCACCCTCCTTAGCATGCTTTCTGAGTCAGTTACAATCACAATCTGTGTATGTATCGTGTTCTCTATCCAGCGGAAAGCTGCACTGACCGCCTCCACCTCCATTCTTAAGCTAGATGTTGTGTTATCATACGCCAGGCTCTCCTGCACCAAATGCCGACCATTAGCTTTTGCCAAGAACCCGCAGGCACTTCTCCTACCTCTCAACATGTAAGTGATGAAGAGTCAAGTCTCAGTCAGATATGACTGAGCTACCGTATGACAATAGACGGTACTACTGCTTTCTGTTAGCGCCGAATAAAGGGAGGCAATTAACAAACCCGACATTCCACATTAGGCCAACGGCTTCGGGCGGAAGAGCGCAATTGGAAGAGTGCAAGCCTTATCCTGGTGCGAGGAAATGCAACGTAAAGACACAATGTTATGGCAGGGTAGACCAGACCCTAAGCCTTTTGTGGCAGCTGGTCTAGGATCGAAGCTCCGACATGCGGACAGTTAGGTCTTTGCTTTGCTGATCCGGCAGCTTATGCAGACTGTCTTGTTCCAGATGTATAGGTGTTACCTTTCCTCTGGAGTGAACTAGGCAGGCCGAGAGATGGTTCAGGCTGCATGGACAACATATCGTCTCTGTATTTTAGCCCATGCTTTGAGCTATGGAGAGGCAATACCTCCATCCCTGGTCTTTACCGGTCTCGGAATGAAAGCGAGAGGTAGCAGTTACGGATTATACGCCTTTTCAATTGGCGTAGACATGGGGCGCCACGGGTTGCCTCTGACGGCGGGAGACACCTACAAGTGTTTTTTAATATTGAGCACAACCCACTACTGACAACGCTGATCGTATTCTGGTATGAACCTAAGGCCTATCCACGTCAATGTGGAAGCACTAGATTCGAGTTTCGCTCTCGTTTGAGCTCTTCAGTAGTGCATATCCTTGACCGGACCCGGAAACAAACCCCGGATCACTGGTGTGTGAACCGAGTGTGTAAACACTAGACCATGCGGCACACGCTGGACACGGCCAAATTATCACAACATAATACTATAACATCACCCATCGTAGGCTGTAGCTCAAGTCCGGTCAAGGATAGGCACTACTGAAGAGCTCAAACGAGAGCGAAACTCGAGTCTAGTGCTTCCACATTGACGTGGATATGCCTTAGGTTCATACCAGAATACGATCAGCATTGCCAGTAGTGGGTTGTGCTCAATATTTAAAAATCTCAAATCCCGAAACAACAAATAAACCTACATGTGTCACTGATCAGCTACCACCCGGCTCAAGCTGGGTAGCCCCCGGCCAATTGTGTGCTGACCCGACACAGCCTGCCTGCTTCAATGTGAGGCTGGTCTGGTTCGCAAGATCAGTTCCGCGTCTAGCGTTCGTTGTCTCGGATGGCTGTGTGAGGTGCACCAAAATGGAATCTTCCCAGCCAAAGCAAGTTAGCGAGGCAGGCGTTTCGAGAATGCAACCTCATCGTGCAGCCAGCGTCGTGGTTTGAGCGGGCAAAGGAGCAACATTTGTACGACCGTTCGACAAAGTCTCGATAAGCGCCCACTCTCTCTCGATGAGTAGTGAGCCTGCAGTCAGTAAGATGGTATAGCGTTTTTTTCGGTCAGTCCTACCGGCGTAGCTAGCAAGCTCGTCGGTAGGCGTCCAGTGGTTTTACTTGTATCACCTTGTACAGGGAGTCAAAGACTCAGGGAAGACCACCCTGAATGAGTGGTCTACCTCAAGTTAGATTAGAGGTAACCCAGTGCCCCTACATGAGGGCAGGGTAGGTGTAGGTGGTAAATAGGAAGGGGAACTACCAAACAGTTCTCTCATGAGACACGGAGGTGTCAACCAGAGAGTAAGCACTCTGGTCACGGCGTAATCACGCCAGCGTGACAGATACAGAGAACTAGACTCAAGAGAGACCACGACTCCAAGCGTGCTGAGTGAGGCAGCACGCAGAAGCCGAAGCACGCACAAGGTCACTCCGCATACCGTGTAATCAGCACGCGGAGAATTCCTGAGACAGGGGACAGACTTCGTAGTGAGCGCATCGCTTAACGTCGATGCGTATTCTTTAGCCAGTAGATAGATTTAGCAATAGGGTTAGGAACGACTAGTGATAGGCAATTCTGTGGTGTATTCATGTGTGATTTATTAGCGACCGTTTTTGTGCATTGATGTAATGTAAAGAGCCTGTGGCAATAAAATGTATAATCAATACCTCTCGTACGACTGACAAATCTTTTTGTGTGGTGCGAGAGAAGTTATCCCGTAATGCCTGAAGCATCGGTTGCTGACAGGCTAGGATAAAGTGGTGTCAGAAGTGTAGCTTGGACAATTGTTCAAGCTAAAACACTCACCCACGGCTCTAAAATAGTATTACTGTCAGTTAATCACAGGGTCTAATTTATGTTAGTGAAGAATGGCGTGTGCAGACGACAACAAAATGTGAGCTGTGCCCATCGTGACCAATTAATGGTGAATTTATGCTTATTACAATATTTTGTGCTTATGAACATGTTTTCTTCTGATTTGTAAGTATTATTATTATTGTTTTGTATCATTTATTGCTATAATTACTTATTTGTTTATGAATAGTTGTCAAAAATTATTTACGGCGGAGCAATACACAAGAATGAGCCGGCGACAATATTGATTTTTCCAATCTAAAAATAGCGCTGCGCCGATGACGTATCGCGACTGACAAACAGCTGCCCTACGCCATTTGCATTCAGAGAGAGATTGTTTACAAATCGCCAAGCGGCTGCTCGCCTAAATCTGTGGCTTATATTACATATTATTTGTTTATACTAGCTATTTATTAAATATATTTATTTATTTAAACATTATTATTACTTTTATATTTATTTCAAAGCATTTATTTATTTATTTGAAGATTGTTTCTATTTGTGACAGTCACGATGGCACTACTTTCGCTATGCAAATAAGACTCGGTCTGCACATCACTCCCATAAATTAAACGACATAGTTAGGGAAGGCAGAAGACGTTAGAACGAGGACAGGACATTGACATTTAATATTAATTATAATAATTAAACCACATTGTTTTGTCCGGGGGCATGTGATTGTACCAAATTGTCTAAAGTCATATGTCGTTTACGAAATGTTAATTATTGATGCTCTTGTAAACCAGATGTAACAAGAGCTGTTTATGAGAATAACTCAAGCTGTTTGTCGAAGTACCGAACGATTGGACCTGAGTTACCGAACGATTGTACCTGATTCTCTGGAATGTTAAGATGAGTATACAAAAACTATTTTGAATGCAATATGATTAATAATGCATCTCTTTTTCAGGTTGTGATCTATTAGTACATTTTTTGTGATCTATTTTTCAAGGTCAATCTATGAGTGTATTGTGATACACAAAGATTTAAAAACTTAACATAGCTAATAAACCAAATTAAATATTTAAGTGCCTGTCTATAGTAGCTAAGTACCCAACAACATGGCAACTTTAGCTGATTTCATAAAAGCAGGCAAAGAGTTAGAATACACAGGAAAGGAATTAGAACAATATGCTGATCAAAAATTTAAGGAAGCAAAAGATGCTGATAGAGATGAACGTGCACGAGAAAGACAACACCAAAAAGAGATGGCAGAATTAGCTGAAATAACTAAACAGAAACAGTTAGAACAAGATAAGGAAATTAAGCAAAAGCAATTAGAACAAGATAAGGAAATTAAACAGAAGGAATTAGAAATTAAACAAAAAGAATTAGAAGTAAAACAAAGAGAGATAGATGAAATGGCAAGAGTGAAAGAAAAACAAATACAAACTGAATCAGAGACACAGTTAAAGATGAAAGGTATGGAAGTAGACTCACACTTAGATATTTCCATTACAAAACTAAAGAGTCAGCAAGAAGAGAATAAATTTAATAAATACAAAAATATTATTAAGCCATTCTGTAAAGAAGATTCCATATCAGCTTGGACAGAAAATGTAGAATATCAGTTGAAATACCACCAAGTACCAATTGATATGTGGGCCATGATTTACATGAAGAACCTCAGTGGTGAGCCCCTTAAAGTTATAGCATCTATTCCAACTGATCTTAGATCTAACTATCAATACATCCACGATAGGATAATGCAACATTTCTTACTTGATGCCCCTGGGTATCAAGTGCAATTTTCAAATTTAAAACCTAAACCAAGTGAGACTTTCATTGATTATGTCTCGAATGTCCAAAGCGTACTAAATAGATGGCTTAATGCAGCAAATATAGGAAAGGACTTTGAAAAACTCAAAAATTTAATAGCCATGGATAAAGTCATATCCACAATACCATCTCCTGTCAGTCAGACATAGAAACCATAGAACAATTTGAGAAGAAAGGCTCAGCATATTTTTCCTCAAATAGGGATATTTTTAAAACATCTAATATCGACTCTGAAATAGTCTCTTTTGTTAAGGACCAACCTAAAAGCTACCGTAGCAGTAAAAAACCATTTCAGAGAGTCGACAAGAAAGAGCAGGAAGTGTCAAAATGTGTATATTGCCAACTTTTTCATGATACTTATTCTATGTGCGATAAATCACCAAACTATCCGACACATCTTGAGATGGTCATTAAGAAACAACAAAACAAGAGAACTGCATACAGGCGTGCAGTCAAATGCTTCTTCTTTTCTAGCTACGGCCATTATTCTAATAAGTGCCTGGGCCGCCAAAGAATCAAGGCCAACAATGCAATTTTGATTGATACATCTTCTGATAGTGGGAGCGAGACTGATACTTTCCACTGAGAGTGTAAATGCAGCATTAGCCTCCAGAGGCAATTTGGTGTTCCACAATGCATTGGTCAACGAAATACCATGCCAATGTTAGCTGGACAGTGGGAGCACTCTTATAGGTCTTAGAAGGGAACTGGTGAATCCAAATGATTATACAGGTGACTCAGTCAAATTCCGAACCTTTTCGGGTAATATTGAAATTTACCCTTTCGCAAGAGCCCGTATTAACACTCCTTTCCTTGCTGGTACCTTTACATGTGCGATTTTAGATAACCCTTGTACTGATTTAATTTTGGGATGCTTACCCCAATTGAAACATTGCACTAACGAAGAAATAGCTGCATGGGAAAACTTAAATGCAGCTAATGCAACAACCAGAGCTGATACTATTAAACATCAAGACACACTACAAGATGAGAGACTACTGTTGCTATTACCAACTAGCACGAATGATAACACCAGACAAAACTTCATAGACCAGCAAAAAGCTGATCCTAGTGTGGCTCCATATCTAAAGCTCTTAAAAGAAAAAGCTAAAATAACAAAAAACGCATCATGGTTCTTTAGACTGATAATGGTATTCTTACTCGTTATTACACAACTGGTAACCATGAAATTCAGCAAACGGTGTTACCTGTACAACACCGCCAAACTGTGCTAAAGATTGCACACGAGTCACCGTTTGCTGGTCACCTTGCATACGACAAAACCAGGGCCAGAATTTTGGCTCATTTTTATTGGCCAGGTTTTTGTAATGACATAAAACTATTTTGTCGTTCATGTAATGTCTGTCAACAACTAGTACGTAAGGTTAAACATCCTACAGCTGAAGTACAACCTTCAACATTGGCCTCTAGGCCATTTGAGAGTGTGGCGGTGGATATTGTTGGACCCCTAAACCAGGTGTGCAGCAAAGGAAAATCGCTTCATCTTGACGATGGTAGACCTATGTTCAAGGTGGGATGAGGCAGTAACTTTGAAATACATCACCTCCAAAGACGTTGCCAATGTATTTCTACATTTGTTCTCACGATTCGGATTTCCACGTACCATCTTATCCGACCGTGGAACCCAATTCATATCGGCTGCAATGCAAGCCCTTACTAAAATGTTAGGGATTAAACAGCATTTTACAACAGCTTATCATCCAGTCAGCAATGGAATAGTAGAAAAAATTTACGGTGACCTAAAGCATATGCTGGCTAAGGTGACAGCAGAAAACCCAGCTGACTGGGATACACTGTTACCAACAGTGCTGTTCGCCTATCGGGAGATTCCCCATTCAAGCACGGGTTTCTCACCGTTTGAATTAGTATACGGGGCTAACCCACGTGGACCCCTAACAATTTACCATCAGTTAGTAACTAATTCGGTTGAAATTCCAACCCCGAAAACACCTTATGAGATGGTAACAGACACACGAGATAAGATTATGAAATCGTGTATCATAGCCAAGGCAGCTTTGGAGAGGAAGGGTCAAATCTACCGCCAATATGCAAATAAAGGTGCGAGAACTATTAATCTTGAACCAGATCAAGACATACTGCTTTTACTTCCAGACAAACGGAATTTATTATTGACTTCATGGCAAGGGCCATTCAAAGTGGTACGAAAAGTTTCAGATGTCGACTATGAAATATCGATAAACGGACACTTAAAGATATTCCATATCATCATGTTGAAACCCTACTTTTCACGACAAGAGACAGAATTAGAGACAGACGAACACAATGCACCCACACCTATGGATGAGACGACAGACATACACAACGCAACTACACTAGTTAGCGAGACTGGCAAAGTCGACGATATGCATACACCTAGTGAGTATACAGAAAACGCACTTAGCACCACCACCGTACTGAATCAGGTAGACGACGACGGGATGGAACTACCTGTTCCAAATTGTAGATAAGACGGCGACACTAGATTCTATACGGTTAGAACAGGGACTAACAGACGAGCAACGACGACAGACAATAGAATTAATAACAGAGTACAAGGACATATTTTCCGACATTCCAGGTAGGACGGACAGGATCGAACACTCCATCCTTCTTTCGGACTCTAAGCCTATCAAATGCAGGCCGTACTCTATCCCACTTAGCTATAGAGAAAATCTAAATAAAGAAATTCTGAACTTAGAAGCTAGTGGAATCATTCAAAAATCTGCATCAGAGTACTCCTTTAAAATCGTCTTGGTCAAGAAAAAAGACTCCACAATTCGTCTTTGTGTGGACTATAGAAAACTCAACAATGTCACTAAGATCGACGCAGAACCAATTCCTTCCTGCGAAGATCTTATCCTTGATATGTCCACCTCCAAAATCTTCTCTGAAGTAGATCTTACTAAGGGATATTGGCAGGTCCCTATGCAGACTCAATCCATCCATCTTACTGCATTCTCAACACCTTTAGGTCTTTACGAGTGGCGGTTTCTTCCTTTCGGACTTCGTAACGCTCCTGCCACTTTCGTACGCTTAACTAGAGATTTATTACATGGAGTGACGAATACTGTGACATATATAGATGATATTTGTGTCCATACAGAGGACTGGACAACACACTTACTGAAACTCAGACATGTCTTCGATAGGTTGCGACTCTTCGGTCTCACGGTCAAACCGAGCAAAGTCGAATTGGGCCTACAAGAAATTGATTTTTTGGGTCATGTCATTTCACATGGACAACTAAAAACTGACAATAGAATTATTACTAAAATTATGAACCTGACCATGCCTACAACAAATAAGCAGGTCAGGAGTCTTTTGGATTTAGTAAACTATTATAGTAAGTTCATACCGAACTTAGCTGAAATTACAAGTGTATTTTCAAACGTTTTAAAAGCATCAGTAAAATTAGATGTCAAAGATGCATTATTAATTTCTGCATTGTCAAAATTGAAAATCCTATTTAGTAATGTACCAATCCTCCGTTTGCCTAATCCTAGGCTCGTTTATTATCTTAGGACAGATGCCAGCAGGATTTCCATCGCTGCAGTACTAGGCCAGTTTTATGATGGCATCTTCCATCCTATTTGCTACGTGAGCCGCAAGATCACACCTGCTGAGTCCAGATATTCCATATCAGAGTTGGAAGCCCTAAGCGTCATCTATTCGGTGAGGAAGTTGCATCGATTTCTAGCGGGCAATCACTTCGTAGTCCAGACCGATAATTCCCCTATCACGGTCATACAAAGTGGGGTGCATCGCAACGACCGCATCTACAGATGGTCATTAATACTACAGAATTATACTTTTAGTATAGAGCATATTAAGGATAGGGATAATATTCTTGCTGATACCCTTAGTCGACCATCTGAGGTAGAAATACCTGAGATTTCCACATAAAAAGGTATGTGGACATATGTACAGTCTATGCAAGAAGAGAGAGAGAGAGAGGAGAGCAAGGTAGTGTAGGAAATGTTAATTTAGTACACTTAAAATATCCTGTGTAAAATATCCTATGTAATACATAGACATCAGGAGCAGGACTGTGTGCTAAGAACTGTGAACTACCATGTGTCCGTAGTCAGCAGAATAGGAACTATGCTCCAAAAACAAGTTGATCACCGTGTGTACAGAGACAGCTCGTTACTTACTATGCTCCATTTTGTGTTCCGGTGAATCACCTGTGTTAATGTGGAAGAACAGTGTCAGAACAATGCATAAAGAACAGACACAAATATACTCGTCTACAACACCAGCGGACTCTGCGAGTGGGAGAATACCCATAAAACACAAGTATGACTGTGTAGTGTATTTAAGATACCCAGGACAATTGTGTATACATAAATTATGCCAACGAAAGCAATTTCTGTACGTGATGGCAACCACTAACCTGAGGTAAATAAATACCATGTATATATATTTAGTTAATGTGATATGTATTATAACGGTTTTAATATAGGGATAAATTATAGTTAGATTAGTTACTTTAATATAGATTTAGATTAGATTTAGTGAATATAATAGATTTTTTTTTGTGTAGCTTAGATAAATCATTATTTACCCACTTACTTAGCATAAAAGTAGAATAGGATAGGACTATAAATTTATTAATAGCTATTTAAAGACTAGGATTAAAAGTTGATATACCAACAGCACCATTTAGGTTAGATAGCAACAGCATCATTTAGTTTAAGATAGGAACACTACCATTTAGTTCATTTCATTTCACTTGATTTCATTCCATCTTAATGAACATTTTAACAACCTCATCATTTAGAATTAAAATTAGTTTACAATTTATACGATAAAGTGTTATAGCATATAAGGATTGTACAGTTAACATACATCATTTACACCATGTATAGTAAAAATATCAATAATATTTCTTTTCATTGAAACATTAAAACTTTATTTATAATGTTACTACATTTCACATTTCCCATTTCAGAAAGGTACATAACTCATCTCACATCATTTTCATTTTTTTTAGATAGTTAGATTAATTCCCTTAAATTAGAGTAATTGTGTACAACAAATTAGGAGATAAATATTTATAGAAGTAGTAGTAGTATTTCAGGAGAATATAGTGTTTAATATCATCAGGGTACAAAATATCAACCCTATTTCATCCATGTAAATATTTTGTAAATACATGACTCGTGCAGAAAGTTACGCACAGTCATGAAGCTCAACTCTTTTCAAACTGAGCCAAACTTGTACAGTGTCACTTCAAGGTTTTTAAAATATTAGAATGAAAGATGTGTGACAAAAATGTGAAAGTGAGAGAATAGGAGAATGAGAGATGTGTGACAGAAGTGTGAAAGTGAGAGAAAATGGAAAATATACAAGGGAGAGTGAGGACGACTAGCGGATTTTTTCTGCCGCTCAATGCGACTTTTTATTATTTGTCTGCGTCAAACGTTTGCTTTCAGTGTTGAAATGTACCGTCTTGAATGTGTAGTTTAGTGTAGACCTTAGAAAAGTAGTTTAAGTCTCATAAGACAGAAACGTAGTCACGAATTAGTGTTATACACTTGTTTGTGGCCACATTTAACCGAATTATGACACTTGAAAACTAACTTACATTTACATACATATTATAGACAGACACACATGTTAGAAGTTAAATTATATTATTAGGTAAATTCAAACACGCAAACAACCAGAAAAACAAACATATAAATAACATACATTTTTAGAACAAAGGGAGATAACTCCGGGTCAGGGGACACAATAGACAACGAAACACTAACTTAACAGTGGAAGATAACTTTACACGCTGAAGCGAGATAGGTAAAGCCTGTCGCACACAACTTGTGCAAGGGTTATTTAATATTATATGGAGGACATGAAGCAATTCATGTGTTGACCCTAAGAAAGTCAACTTTGTATGGGTAGTGAGTTAATTTGCTATTTGAGGGCAGGTCTTATAAGACAATGGTCCGGTTCAGACAAACCTCTAATGAATATAATATTGCGATTGAGAAGAGGGTTCACGCCAACCAGACAAGTTTGTGGCGATCACCAGTAGCCAAGTAAAGTGAGACTACATTATGACAATAGTCAGTAGAAGTCTATTGAGTGACCCAGAACCAAGTTAGTCTTTGACAAAAATTAGATACACTAATTTTTTAGAAACCTCTTGCGTCACAACCATGAGTCAAAGTTTGTAACGCAACACAGGAGGGGAGGGTGTGTGTCAAAGACTCAGGGAAGACCACCCTGAATGAGCGGTCTACCTCAATTTAGATTAGAGGTAGCCCAGTGCCCCTACATGAGGGCAGGGTAGGTGTAGGTGGTAAATAGGAAGGGGAACTATCAAACAGTTCTCTCATGAGACACGGAGGTGTCAACCAGAGAGTAAGCACTCTGGTCACGGCGTAATCACGCCAGCGTGACAGATACAGAGAACTAGACTCAAGAGAGACCACGACTCCAAGCGTGCTGAGTGAGGCAGCACGCAGAAGCCGAAGCACGCACAAGGTCACTCCGCGTACCGTGTAATCAGCACGCGGAGAATTCCTGAGACAGGGGACAGACTTCGTAGTGAGCGCATCGCTTAGCGTCGATGCGTATTCTTTAGCCAGTAGATAGAATTAGCAATAGGGTTAGGAACGACTAGTGATAGGCAATTCTGTGGTGTATTCATGTGTGATTTATTAGCGACCGTTTTTGTGCATTGATGTAATGTAAAGAGCCTGTGGCAATAAAATGTATAATCAATACCTCTCGTACGACTGACAAGTCTTTTTGTGTGGTGCGAGAGAAGTTATCCCGTAATGCCTGAAGCATCGGTTGCTGACACCGGGAGGGCGCGCTTTAGCGATGCTACTCTTGGCTTGCGTGTGCGTGAACGTCTGTTCTGTCAGTCGCCATGTGCACGTGTGCGCTGGTGAGGCTCAACCGTAAATCGGAAGATCTGCTCGCAACCTAGACGAGCAAGATCTTCTGTGGGCAGCTTCTCGCCTCATGTGTGTGTGGTCTGTTCTGGCGGTAAGTCCGTCTTCGGCGATAGAAATCTTGTTGATCCTATCAGTAATCATACGCTCATTGCTTGTCGCTACGCTTGTCTTAAAACTGAAAATTAAAGGAATTGACGGAAGGGCCGTTTGCACGGGGCTCTCGAGAGCCAATATACACAGGGATAACTTGCCGTGGCAGCCTAACGCCACTGCATCTGTGTCCGTCTTCCAGTCGTCTTGCCATGCTCGCCACTGGAGCCAGACGGACACAGACGAGGGAGCGGGGACGACGAAGTTGCGCGACCACTTCCTCGCTATATAAAACCAAAGCGCAAGTCATTCGTTCCTCATCAAAAGATGTAGTGTAATGAATGGTCCTCGTCATTTATGATAGACGAACATCGCTTCAATGGGTGCTTGGGGCTAGGACAAAATCTGAATCGCGGGAAGTAAAACCAATGCATCAGGTATTACTAAAACGAAAACAAATAATAGAAACCTCAAGCTACGGCTTGCAACCTGGAACGTGAGAACCATGTGTCAAGGATTTGTCACTGACTTGACCAATATTGACGATGTGAGAAAACGGCTTTGATTGATGCCGAACTTAGTCCTCTTAACATTGATATTGCTGGCCTGCAGGAAACTCGCCTCTCTGAGGAAGGGTCACTCAGGGAAAACAATTACACCTTTTTTTTTTTTTTTTAATGGTAGAGGGCACACAGCAAAAAAAAAGCAAAATGATGTGGGCTTTGAAGGGAAGAATTCGCTATTGGGAATGATTGAAATTCCACCTGGAGGTAATGAAAGACTATTATTCCTGCGTGTGGCAACCTCTTGTGGTTTTGCCACCATTATCACTGCATATGCACCGACACTCACTTCCCCTTATGATGTGAAGAATTCGTTATATGAGGGATTAGACTCTGTATTCATGGCAGTTCCATAATCCGACTACATTTGCTCGGTGATTTCAATGCTCGTGTGGGCAAGGACTCGAGTTCATGGTCAGTGTACCTTGGAAAATACAGCATTGGTCGCATGAATGGAAATGGGCAAAAGCTGCTGGAGCATTGCACCAGAAATGACCTGTATATTGCAAACTCCTTTTAAAAAAAAAAAAAAATAAAAACAGCTGCATAAGGTCACATTGAAACATCCAAGCTCCGGTCATCGGCATTAGCTAGACTTCATTATCACAAGGAGATGTCATCTGAACCAAACATCATTAACTGGAAGTTGCCACAGTGCTGACTGTGATACGGACCATTATTTGGTAGTTGCAAGGGTTACACTGAGACCAAAGAGAATATACACAGCTAAACACAAATCTAGCCCCAGGATTAATTTCATTAACACCAACGATCGTGATAAGTGCTTTGATTTCCAACAGCAACTTGAAGACACTTTCATTGATACATCATAAAATTTACAGCAAGTGAAAAGTGACGTAAACTTAACAAAACACTTTATAAAACAGCGGCAGGTGTTTTCGGCATTGTGGATCATAAGAGGCAGGACTGGTTTGCGGCAAAGTGCCAGACAGTGCAGCCCTTGCTTGATAAAAAGAAGATAGCTCTCTTAAGAAATATGGAAAGAAAAACGAGTAACACTCTCAGTGAGCTAAAGCAAGCTAGGAAGAATATGCAAAAGGCTGCCAGGCAGTGTGCAAATGACTACTGGATCAAGTTATATGAGTCAATTCAAAACGCAAGTGATAAAGGAAACATCAGAAACATGTATGAAGGGAAAAAGAAAACCTGTGGTCCAATGATCAAAAGAAGTGCACCACCGAAAACCTTGACTGGAGAAATCATCACTGATAATAGGCAGCATATGGATAGATGGGTAGAGCACTATATGGAACAATGGCGGTCGGAGCGACAGTAACAAACATAAGGGTATCTCACTTCTGTGTATTGTTGGGAAAGTATTTGCCAGAAATTTTCTGCACAGACTTTAAGTTCTGGGATATCAAGTCTACCTCAAATGACAGTGTGGCTTCCGACAGAACCGGCCTATTATTTACACGATATTCTCATTACGACAAATGCAAGAAAAAATGCTAGGAACAGAATCAACCACTGTTTATTGCTTTCGTCGACCTCACGAAGTCATTTTATTTGGTCAGTCGTGAGAGTCTGTTCAAGGCACTAAAGAAGATTGGCTGCCCACCAACTCTTCTGTCCATTGTGGAACCGTTCCACGCAGACACGGAGGGTATTATCAAGTTTGATGGTGCAACTTCAAAACAGTTTGAAATCAAGAGTGGAGTTAAAAAAGGTTGTGTACTAGCTCCCACCCTCTTTGGAATATACTTTTCACTTCTACTGAAATATGCCTTTCGTGATCAAGATGGTGGTATGCAAATTCACTAACTCTCATGTGGCGGCCTTTACAATGATCAGATATTGAAGGCCAAGACCAAAATTAGGAGGGTACTGATCAGAGAGTTGCTTTGTGCAGACGATGCTGCAGTTACGACCCACTATGTGGAAGAAATACAACGACTACTATCTGCATTCTCCAATGCTTGTTCTGAATTTTGTTTAACAATTAGCAAGAAGAAGACACAGATTATGTCACAGGGTGGGGCATGGAGTACCATCAATCTTTATTGACGACCCCGAATAGGAGATAGTAGACAATTTTACATATCTAGGATCAGAGGTAAATAGCAAATTAACCCTAGATCAGGAAATCAACATCAGGATTGGTAGGGCAGCAACAACAATAAACAGGTTAAGAAAAAAGAGTCTCGGAGAACAGATAGCTTACTGCCAAAACAATACTCCTTGTCTACCAAGCCTGTGTCCTTAGTACCTTTTTATGGCAGTGAAGCCTAATCAACTTACCTATATGTTTAAACAGCTTTCATATGCGGTGTTGGGTGACAAGCATCGCCTGGAACTTTTTCTCCGGGGTATGCGGGTGTGCTGGGAAATGAACAGGCAGACAGATTGGCTGGCTCTGCAGAATATGGTGGAATACTGATACATGACAAGGCAGACGTGTTGCGGCCTTGTGGGAGCACGTGACACCTCGGAGGAGCAAATGGATTACCATGGTCTGGCAAGAATGAGACAATGAGGAGTGACGAGGGGATCTGGCCGACGCTCAACGCTCAGAGGGAAGGCGAGACGGACTTATGATCAGATTGCTACTGGTACTATTAGTGTTGGAACTCTTCGCTGGCTGCTTAGTATGGGGACGGAGCACTTATTGGAATGCCCCGAATGCTGTGATGTCGATTCCTACATCAATCAATCAATCAATCAATCATATGCGGTGTCTGCGAAGAATACTTGGTATTAAATGGGAAGACAAAAATCACAAATGCTGAAGTATCGTACAGATCAAGTTCTGTGACTGTGTGTTCGTAGACTTAGATGGACAGGGCACGTTAAGAGGATTAGAATAGCAAATAGAGTAGAATACGAAAGGGAATCGTTTTTGGTTAATTAGGGATGGGTAAGAAATCTCAGGGTCGTCCTCTAATACGATACAAAAATGTGCGTAAGCGGGACCTGATTGATACAGGTATTGATAATGCACAGTTGGAGCAAGTCGCCGCTGAACGTGGTGCATGAAGGGCAAATGTAAGAAATGGAATAAAGACAAAGGAGAAAATTATTGCAGATAAGTCATACACCGAGCGTGTGAGGCGTAAGACAGTGCATGCTGGTGGAAATGACCATGTGTTCACATGCATCCACTGTGGACCAACATTTACAGCGCGAACTTGCCTTATTAGTCACATTGCCACCACCATGGGTTGTAGTTATTAATAGTATGCCTTCTTGAAGCACAATGTAACAAACTATCGCCTGTCAAGACGGCAAGCTGCCAATATGTATGTGATGACTATGAATTATGTAATTCTGTATTTATTGCAATCCCAAAGAAATCAGGATCCTTGGAATGTGATCAACATTGAACAATTAGTATAATGAGTCACATCACGAAGATTTTGCTAAGAATTATCATGCAAAGAGTTAGGAGGAAAATACAACCTGAAATAGGAGAACAATGTGGGTTTGTAGAAGGAAAGGGTACAGTAAATGCTGTATATTTACTAAGAACCGTAATTGAACGATCTATAGAAGTAAACAAAGATCTACACCTTTGCTTTATTGACTACACAAAGGCTTTCGATAAAGTGAAACATGTCGACATGATAAGGATGCTTGAAGATCTACAAATTGATGGAAAAGACCTTAGACTTGTAAAAAGCATATATTGGAAACAACAAGCTGCCATAAGAGTTGATAATGAAGTAGGCCAATATCAGCCTATCAAGAGAGGTGTGAGACAGGGATGTGTAATGTCTCTAGATAATTTTTCCCTGTACAGTGAAAATATTTTCAGAAATATAGAAGATATGGAAGGAATCAATATCGGGGGACGATGCATCAATAACATGAGATGTGCAGATGATACAGTCTTGATTGCAGACAATGAACAGGACCTGCAACATTGTGACATGTTAGATAGTTGACAGAGGACATAATTAGTAGTGTTCTCTGGAAATATATCTTGAATAATAAATAGACAAGATAAAGGATATGATTTTGCACGTTTTTGTCTAGAGGTCTCTCAAATGAGATAGATAATCATTCCCGCATAGCCCTTTTGGAGAACCATTTTTCCCTTGGCTCTGAACCCCCACTGTGAGACTACCAAGTATCTACACAGAAATTTATAAAAGAAGAAAAAGGTTCCCTCAAAGACCAAAAGAAGATCTGAACTATTCGCCCCTGTACAACTGAGGATTCAATTCACTCATCATACTGTTGTCAGTGTGCTATTCTTCCGTCACATTAGATCTTCCCTTCTTGTATTTTGTGTCAGTGTGACCTATATCAGTGGTCCAATTAGACTTTATGACTTTAGGATTCAATATTAGTAGACCAACTCAACAATAACTGTACATAACATCTGTTGAACAAGACATCTACATGACAGGTTCTTGACAAAAGTGGGACATACATTCACATGGAAATGTTTACACCAAACATTGCGCAAGACATACATCATAAAAGATACTTGACAACATCTATACAGGACTTTTCACAATATCTGTAACCAACCACAGTAACTTAAGATATTCACCAGAGACAATACTTGACAGTGACTGTACAAGACATTCGCTGGGGACATGTACTTAAAACACTGGTCCATTAATACTCTTTATTGAGCTGTTGGTTGGTCGAGTGAAGACCAATGATTCATCCTTTTGCCATGTCAACACTTCAAAAAGTACATGCATAATGTACAAATATGCCGAACATGCATGCAGATAAACATGATACAACAACTCCTAATTACTCCACCAATCGATCAATATACTCTCCTCCTCCTCTCTAATCTCTAACTACACCACTCATTTACAGTATCTATCATCACTTCCTGGCTCTTGGAAATTTTTTAAAATCCTATTTATGGGAAACTTAAGGAAGGAACTACTGTTCTGGATCAGTTGCATCCTGTTATCATCAGCAATTGATGTTGGGAAAGCTCCAGGTAGCAGACTTCCTGTAATAAGTCCCATGGCAGATTATTTCCTCTTGAGAACAGAATTTGGAATGATGATATGGCACTGAATCTCACTGTTGACCAGAATGCCTGTGAAAGCTGACACTGGGGTACTTCACATGGTTGAGGAAATCACTCTATTGACATTGGGAGATGTATTCTCGGTACATGTAGATCATGACTTGCTGAAGAGCCCCAGAGATATGAACAGAGTCCAATATATTGCAGCACCTCACTTAGCAAGTCTAACCTCACCTACTCTTCAAGTCTCATTCAACAATCACTGTGTGAGCACCATGCTATGTATTATCCAAGATAAGTCCTAGATAAACAATCCACTGCACTAGTCCTTTCACCAGTTTCTTGAAAGGGGTTAACAACCAGAGACTTGTTTTTCATTTTCTCAGATGGACCTGATATAATTAATGATCACTGTCCTGATCACTATAATAACCATTATAATCACATTACTGTAATTCTTCAGAACTGTTTTTCTCCCCATTTTACATTCAGCAGTTAGAGAGCTGAGATGAAATCCTCCAAGAATTTCCTGCATTTTGGATTCTAGGAGAAGGATTAAGTGTTCCATTGGGGCACAGGTTTACTTTCCATGAGCCTGACCGAGACAAACTGTAGATAGGGGTCTTCTTTATTAAAGCTTGGTTCACTGTGCACCAAGACAGGTTCACCAATGTTGACCAATCTTGCTTCCTGTTCAAAAACAGTTACTTTCAGTTGACTTGGGCCACGGTATGTCATGAAGATAAAGGCTGGCACCTCAGCCTGTGTTCTTCTGTGATTATCCCTGGATTGCACTTATAGGGAGTTAGTTCTGGATCTGAGACTCCTGGTTAGTTGTCTCAGATGATATATGAAGGCCTCTCCACCATCCTTTGTTCTCTGTTGATATACAAAATGGTATAATATCTCTTTACATTTGTTAAAAGATAATGTTATCATACATCAACATACACAGATGGAGATGGGGTGGTAAGGGAGGGTGTTGACCAAGCACACCTCTCCTGGTTGATGATGAAGTGTATTTCACTCTGATGTACTGTGGGTGATATGTTTTCTTTATTCACCCCTATCTGTGGTAATCACAAGCCTATATGCTGAGACAGGGGTAGTCTACACAATTACAAGCATTTTATATGTCTAAGTTCTTACAATGTTTACACCACAGTAGACCTGGGCACAATGAGGAACAGACACAGTAAAGCAAGCTCTATAAGGCAAGCAGCATGAGCAAGCATTGTGACATAGCAACATGAGACAGGCATTGTGAATCAGCACATGAACAAGCATGATGAGGAAAATGGAAAATAGGCATTTACAACTGCAATATGCAATATGTATTAAACTACGGGCATTTACCTAATTAGCAGACCAGACATCCATTCCAATGGTTGTGATGTTGGTGCATGAATGTCCTATTCCATACACACTCACACAGCAATTCCAGACCTCACCCCTTTCAGACCAGACTTGGCTCACAAGTACATCATCATCATCATGTCTTCTTTCCTCACTGAGTAATGTCCATATCCACTACAGTAGGGAAAAGAAGCCAAATTGCATAAGAAATTGCTCTCATATGCACCAAAGCACATATGGGAAAAACATGTTTTGTCCTTGTAAATTTGCGTGAGCCATACATTATATTCAGCTAACCAAGACACAGGTTCACACACCTATTGTCCTTTTAGGAAGTAGTTTATATGAACCAACCAACAGTAGAGGTACCAGTGTAATACTTCAGAGATAAATTATATTAATTCTCCTGAGCGTAATCTAGCCACCAGGCATCACAGGAACTTTGCAATTCTGGCGTGCCATACACGTCCTGCCTGCATATGAATATGAAGCATCTGTCTTTCTACTAAGGTGAGAGGCTACTTATCAAATCACCAACTCACTCACTCCAACATTCTCAGCATTTACAAAGGAACTTATACATGTTACATCACACATTCCAATCCAGACTGCCAAATGTTAACTCGCAAGAGCAGTGTACAGTTTGGTTAAGGATGAGTCATGCTTGGCATTTAGAATGCACAAAGGGTTTGCGAATTTGTATTGAGTGTAATTTACAATCATCAAGCCTACGCAACCAGTCACAACAGGGGAATGATATGCACTTCGAGTATACAGCGTGGAAGACCTGACAGGTTGAAGAAGCAGTATTCAGAATACTTGCACACAGAAGTTCTGTTTTCACTTTCACATTTTCTTCATAAAATAATCTTATATTCTTCTCTTTCGTTCACTAGGCATAACCACAACATTAAAGTATGTTTTAAAGTGGTACCTGTTGTCCAGAGAACAATATTTTACCGAATCTTTAAGGGCATTTTGGGTCCCCACATAACAGATAGCGACTGCTCCTGGTGGAATCCGAGTGCAAACTAATAGATTTTCAAATTTGGCCTAGTGGATAGCGTGGGCTGCCACGTATTAGCCAATGAAAAGGCGAGCGTACACCGCTGCCCTACCCCACCGCGTTCCAGAACCTTCGATTCTATTAATAACCCTACTATCTGGATGGTCTCCGTTCAAGATTAAAAGTATTATTATGGATGTGTTGGACTGGGAATGTGGATGCCTGATCCATTATGTCACAAACATTTAGTAGATGCAGTTGTTACACACAGTGAACAACGAGGGTTAGAATTAATTGGTTATGTGGTTGTTTCGGGATTTGAAATTTAAATATTGAGCACAACCCACTACTGGCAACGCCGATCGCATTCTGGTATGAACCTAAAGCCTATCCACGTCAATATGGAAGCACCATACTCGAGTTTCGCCCTCATTTGAGCTCGTCAGTAGTGCATCTCCTTGACCGGATCCGGAAACAGTCCCGGATCACGCGTGTGAAGCGGGTGTGCAACCACGCGGCACACACTGGACACACTAAATTATAACAACAGAACATCACAACACTACCCATCGTAGGCTTTGCTCAAGATTGCCCAATCGCCGCGACCGACGTCCGTCAATCGATGGGACCCGAACGATCAGGACTTCTCACTGGCAAGGAACACCAGGCCTCCTAAATCCAGTGACCAATAATCAATTGGTTATGTGGTTGTTTCGGGATTTGAAATTTAAATATTGAGCACAACCCACTACTGGCAACGCCGATCGCATTCTGGTATGAACCTAACGCCTATCCACGTCAATATGGAAGCACCATACTCGAGTTTCGCCCTCATTTGAGCTTGTCAGTAGTGCATATCGCTGACCGGATCCGGACACAGTCCCGGATCACGCGTGTGAAGCGGGTGTGCAACCACGCGGCACACACTGGACACACCAAATTATCACAACAGAACATCACAACGCTACCCATCGTAGGCTATGCTCAAGATTGCACAATCGCCGCGACCGACGTCCGTCAATCGATGGGACCCGAACGATCAGGACTTCTCACTGGCAAGGAACACCAGGCCTCCTATATCCAGTGAGCAATAATCAATTGGTTATGTGGTTGTTTCGGGATTTGAAATTTAAATATTGAGCACAACCCACTACTGGCAACGCCGATCGCATTCTGGTATGAACCTAAGGCCTAACAAGAATCGTCTGTCTAAGGTAGCCTTTAGCAAGATGAAAAACATACTGACCAATAAAAAGATGTCATTTTAAACGAGAAAAAGAGTGTTGAGGTGCTACATAGAACCTGTACTTTTATATGGATGTGAAGCTTGGACAATAAGCAGTCAAACTGAAAAAACATCTGATGACTGTGGAAATGTGGTTTCTGTAGAAAATACAAAGAATACCATGGACAGCCAGAAAGATCAATGAACAGGTCCTTCAAGAAACAAATGAAGATCGTAAACTGATTAGAGATATTAGACGCAGACAGTCAAAGTTTTTTGGGCATGTTATGAGAAGAAATGAATTGGAGAACTTGGTGACAACTGGTAAGATCGAAGGGAACAGACCAAGAGGAAGACCTAGAAGCAAATACCTGCATGGATTTGCCTCGTGGCATGGTCGAGACAGAAACACAGAGCTGATCTACGACTCTGGTGATCGAGTGAGATGGCAAAACATGACCGCCCACGCTGACCGGCATGGCACATGATGGATGGATGGACTATTAAACGCCTACCATATATTGTTGATATTTTGTGTTTATACCTATATGCCATGTCTGTAATATGTTATGTCAGCCGTTGCCATGTTTGTATGCATGTTGTTGTGAGGTTTGTCTCCACGGTGTCCCTGTCTGTGTTAGATGTCCTCTTTGTGTAATGTATAAAATGTATAATGTATTTGTGTTTTCACATCTTTTCTTAATTTAGCTGTGTTGTCTATCCACCAATCTATCAGTCTATTAGCTGGACTCTCTATACACGCATCTATCAGTCTATCAACTGGGTTGTATATCCATTTATTTATATGTAAATCTATCACCTGGGTTGTATCCATTCGTCCATTGATCAGCTCGGTTCTTTGCGTTTCCATATATCCATGGGTTAATGTTGATGCTATTTCTGTTGTATAATTTTGTTTTGAAATTTAGTTGTCAGGAAATGATTGGTTGTTGGAAGACTGGTGTAGAACAGATGTCTGTCAACGATTGGTTGTTAAGAGACACGTGAAGCATAGATGGCGGAACATGATTGGTAGTTAGAAGACACGTCAACATAGTTCGTCACCATGTATTCTTACTGTGCTAGGTAACGTCTATCCGCCATTTCTGGAGGAGAACTGCTGCCATACCTATTGCAATCATGGTAAATGTTGAATTGAACCAAATATATCCAGTATCATAATTTTAAGTGGATTCTGTTTGTCTGTCTCGCTGTTGGTTTCTCTGCCTCTTTGCCTTTCGTTTTTGTGTGTGTGTGTGCCTAAATTTATGTCTGTCTCTCTGTCTGTCTCACTATCGATTTGAAATGCACAATTTCTCTGCCTCTCTTTCTGTATTCCTGTCTCTTTGTCTCATTCTGATTCTTTCTGGATCTCTCTCTCTCTCTCTCTCTCTCTCTCTCTCTCTCTCTCTCTCTCTCTCTCTCTCTCTCTCTCTCTCTCTCTCTCTCTCTCTCAATTGTGAATGTTCTTGTGAGGATGCTCACGATAGTCGACAGTGTGTGCGTGTGAAAAGTGTGGGAATTTATTCATATTAGTTTTAGTTATTATGTGAGGCAGCGTATATATGTGTGGATAGATGGGAGTGTGAATGTGTGTCTATGTGTGTGTTTATATGTGTGGATGAATGTGTGGGTGCATGTCTGTATGTGTATATGAGTTTATGCGTGTGTACATGTGTGTATGTGTGTGCTTGTGTGTGTGGTCGGTAGGGTGTGTGTGTGTGGGATGTTTGGGTGATGGTTGGAAGTGTGGGGTCGGGGGTTGTATCAATGGGGAATGTGTTTGTACCTAGGGGCATGTGTGTGGTGGGTGGGAGATGTGTGTTAAGTGGGAGATGTGTGTGTGTGTGTATGTGTGTTTGGGGAGATGTGTAGGTGGGGGATGTGTGTGTGTGGGATGGATGGGTGGGGTATGTATGTGTGCCTGGGTGTGTGTGTGTGTGTGTGTTGTTGGGAGGGGGATGTGTGGGTGGATTGGGGGATGGGTGGATGTTTGGGGTATGTGTCTCATAACATGGTAATATGCATTGTTTATGTTTGCAAAATTCATTTGACAATGCTTTGTTTCCTATATTACTGTATTAAGCATTATTGAACGAAAGATGAGTGATTGGGAGGGCTGAATGTAAGAAGGGTCTTCTTCTTCTTCTTCTTCTTCTTCTTCTTCTTCTTCTTCTTCTTCTTCTTCTTCTTCTTCTTCTTCTTCTTCTTCTTCTTCTTCTTCTTCTTCTTCTTCTTCTTCTTAATCTTCTTCTTCTTCTTCTTCTTCTTCTTCTTCTTCTTCTTCTTCTTCTTCTTCTTCTTCTTCTTCTTCTTCTTCTTCTTCTTCTTCTTCTTCTTCTTCTTCGTCTTCTTCTTCTTCTTCTTCTTCTTCTTCTTCTTCTTCTTCTTCTTCTTCTTCTTCTTCTTCTTCTTCTTCTTCTTCTGCTTCTTCTTCTTCTTCTTCTTCTTCTTCTTCTTCTTCTTCTTCTTCTTCTTCTGCTTCTTCTTCTTCTTCTTCTTCTTCTTCTTCTTCTTCTTCTTCTTCTTCTTCTTCTTCTTCTTCTTCTTCTTCTTCTTCTTCTTCTTCTTCTTCTTCTTCTTCTTCTTCTTCTTCTTCTTCTTCTTCTTCTTCTTCTTCTTCTTCTTCTTCTTCAGCGTTCCGAGCCATTGAGGTTGTTTGCTGCAGATACAATCCGTCTCCATTCGTCTCTCTGGTTGACCTTCTCTTGCCAGTCGGTGATTCCAAGTGCTTGTAGGTCTGTATGTATATTATCTCTCCACCGTCTTCTTGGTCTACCTCGGGGTCTACGTTCATTTATTTCCTGAGTGTAAGAGAGTTTTGTTTCCCTATTATCTTCCATTCTTTCTATATGCCCCAGCCATTGTAGTCTATTAGATTAGCCTTCAGAATACAAGTGATTAGCGGGGACTTAATTAAACAGATCTTAAATGTCTTCGTTACGTCTTCTTTTCCACTCTCCATTTTGTATATCCCTAATGGGTCCAAAAATGCATCTTAAAACTTTGTTCTCAAAGGTTTGTAACAAGGCTTCGTCTCCTTTCGTTTTACTCCACGTTTCAGAGCCATACATCACAACTGGTCTGATCAGTGTTTTGTATATTGAGATCTTGGTGTTAGATAGCGCATTTGATTTTAATAGATATTGTAGTGCATAGTATATCTTATTTCCAAAATTGATTCTAGTTTGTATTTCTTCCCTTATGATGTTGGAGCAGTTGAAGATTGTATGTATTTGTATGTTTCAGTTCTTTTAATGGTCATATTATCTATTTGTATGTGGCCAGAGTTTTTAGCCATTCTATCTCTTGAAATTACCATATATTCTGTCTTATCTCGGTTGATAACCAACCCCATCTGTTGGGCTTTTTCCTTTAAGTGAGTCAATATTTTCAGTCTTTTGTTAATTTTCCCTATTATATCTATATCATCTGAATAAAGAATCGGCTTGGATGTTCCTCCAATATCACATTCGTCCTTTACCTTCCTTGTAACTTTTCCTAGAGCCAGACTGAAGAGTAGCGGCGATAGTGCATCACCCTGTTTCAAGCCAGATGTTATATGGAAAGGGTCTGATTTCCTGCCTTTATATGTTACTATATTATAAGTATCTTCCATCCATAGTCTGGTCATGTGGATTAACTGCCTTGGTATTCCAAATTCCTGCATAGCATTCCATAGACTATTCCTATGGAACTATCATAAGCCTTTTTAACATCCACAAGATTTGTTATGGAGATCTCTTTTATATTTCCAATTTTTCTCGGCTATTTGTCGTAAGATAAATATATGATCTATTGTTGATCTGTTTTGTCTAAAACCCGCCTGGTAGTCACTAAGAGTCTTCTGAATATTGTTTTAGTCTATTTAGTAATACTGCGGATAATATCTTATAGCTTGTGGACAGTAGTGATATTTTCACATTTTAACTTGTCTCCTTTCTTAAAGATAAGTATCAATAATGACTCTTTCCAGTCATGGAGTAATTCTTCTGTCCTCCAGATTTGTATTATTAGTTCGTATAGCTTTAGATGTAATGGAATCGAAGAAAAAGCAGCGGCTGCAGCAGGATATAACAATATGAATTGGAAACAAATGGGTATAGTAAGCTCCTGCGAGAAGAAACGTACTAAACATCAACACGTTGCACATACCTTACAAGGAGATCCATCGTATCCCGAAAAACAGGTGAAAATCCAAAATCAGAAGCAATCAATCAATATATAAAATGAATAATAAAATAAAATACACACAAATGCGTACAATATGACTCACAAAACGGCCGACGTTTCGATTCTCAGAAACTTTGTCAAGGACAGGACAACAAAATAAAAAAAAAAATAAAAAGCACCACTACTTGGTTTTTGTTTTTGTTTTTTTGTATTTCGTTGATTTATATGTCTGTGTTGTCCAAAGAACAGGCTCTATGTATCCCCTCAACACTCTTTTCCTCGTTTCAATTGACATCTTTGTATTGGTAAGAATGTTTTTCACCTTGCTAACGGCTACTTTCGCCATGGCGATTCTTGTTCTAATCTCCTCAAGGCATTTCCCAGAAGATGTTATGACTGTTCCGAGATAATTGTACCCATTCACTTGTTGAAGAATATTCTCATTTACTTGTGTATTACATTGTGATACTTCGTTCTTCCTAGTGACGACCATAACCTGTGTCTTCTTACAATTTAATTGAAACCCCAGCTGCTCACTGTGTACAACAACTGCGTCTACTAATTGCTGTAGATCTTGTGCATTGTCTGCAATCAATACTGTATCATCTACATATCTAATGTTATTGATGTTTCGTCCTCCAATGCTGATTTCATTTATATCGTCTACATTCCTGAAAATAGTTTCACTGTATAGGGAAAAAAAAAAAGATCTGGAGACATTACACATCCCTGCCTAACACCTCTCTTAATAGGTTGATATTTTCCCACTTCAATTATCAATCCTTATGGCAGCTTGTTGTTTCCACATCTCATCTCATCTCATCTCATCATGTTCCTCTTGTACCTTGCGGTGTCGAGGTCAAGTATAAACTTCGTGAGAGTGCCCGACTATGGGTTTCATATATCGATGTGCCCATGGACTCTGCTATTCCCTCCGTCCAACGTTTACGTGGTCGGCCTCTTCCTCTGTTTCCATCTGGTCTGTACATCATTGCTTGTTGTGGTATGCTGTTGACTGGTAACCTACTTGCATGGCCAAACCATTTGACTTGCTCCTTTCTGATAAAATCTAGTGCTGCTTTAACCCCCACTTTAGTCCTGATTTCTTCTTTTCTGATCTTATCTCTTCTTGATACATTGAGTACTCTTCTCAGGAACCTCATTTCTGTTGTTGTGATTTTTCTTTTCTCTTTTTCTGTCATTGTCCAGGTTTGGCATTGGTAGTATAGAGTTAGTAGGAAGATTGTGCTGTAAAGTGCTTTCTTAGTAGTTACTGATACATGTTTGTTCTTTAGTATTGGTGCCATTTGTCCAATGAGCTGATTTGCCTTATTGCACCTATTTTCGATCTCGTCTTCTGATCTGCCATTTGATGATATTACACTTCACAGGTACTTGAAACTCTTCACTTGTTTCGAGGGATGTTCGTTTAGGTGAATTGTTGTTGTTTGTTCTTCTATAGTTATAGTCATTACCTCTGTTTTACTTGTGCTAATTTTCATGTTATATTCCCTACACATTTCGTTTAGACTATTCACGTGGTCTTGTAATTCAGCTTCTGATTTTGCTATTAGTGCTTGGTCGTCCACAAACAGGAGTTCTCTAATGGTTAGATTTGCAGATGGTTCTTCTTTTGTGTTCTCGTCATGTGGTATTCTTGCTATCTCTGCTTGGCTGGTTTCTTTACATATGTTGTCTATATATGTTTTGAACAAGAGAGGGGACAGGACACAACCTTGTAGTACTCCAGATCTTATGGTGAAGGGTTCTGAGTATCCTCCAGTTGCTCTCACTATGCATTCACTGTTGTATAAACTTCTTCATAGGTTTGTTAGATGTGTACTCACTCCATATTGTTTAAGGATTTGCCACAACTTGTTTCTATCTACTCTATCGAATGCCTTTTCTTGGTCGACAAAGGCTAAGTAGAGTGTTTCATTGAATTCGATTGATTTTTCTATAAGTTGTCTAAGAGTAAAAATTGCATCTGTGCATCCTTTGTTTTTCCTAAATCCAAGTTGTGTTTCGCTTAGCTGGGGTTCTAAAGTAGTTCGTAATCTTTTTTCAAGAATTTTGAAAAATATTTTCCCAGTATAACTCAACAGTGAAATGGCTCTGTATTGTGTGCAGTCTCTTTTGCTGCCTTTGTTTTTCCAAATTGGGATAATTATGGCATTTCCCCAGTCTCGTGGTGTTTGTTGTTCTACCCAAACGTTCTTCAATAGTCTATGCAGCCATGCTGTCCCTACTTCTCTTGCTGCTTTAATTAGTTCATTTGGTATTTCATCCTGTCCTGGTGATTTGTTCAATGGGGCTAATCTAATGGCTTCTATAATTTCTTCTTTTAGTATGTCTGGTTCTAGTTCTTCGGTGAAATCTGTATAGGTCTCTTGAATTCCTGTGACATCTGATGGGATGTTGAGAAGTTATTCGAAATACTGCTTCCATCTTATTAGGATTTGTTTTTGTTCACTTATTGGTTCTCCATTTTCTCTGTTAATTATTTCAATTGGATCAAAGGGTTCTCCTCTGCCTCGCATTGTACCTATCTTTTTGTAGAAGTTTCTAGTTACCTCCTTGTAGTTTTTATTTAGAGTTTCTCCATAATCTTCCCAGTCTTTTTGTTTTTCCCTCTTTACTATTATATTCACATGTCTTCTCGCTATTCTATATTCTATGCGATCACATTCCTGTTTGCTCTTCAACCACTTTTTATATTTTTTCCTTTTTGCCTTTTACCGCTTTCTTTACTTCTGCGTTCCACCAACTTGTTATTTTCTTTATCCGTGTTTTGCGTTTTATCGTGGTTCCACATGTTATTTTTGCAGTATTTAAAATGCTTGATTTGAACATCTCCCATTCTTCTTCCACTGTTTTTCTCTCTGTAGGTAATTTTTCAAAGAGTTCAGTTAGTTCTTTCTCATAATTTTCCCTTACTGCCTCGTCTTTAAGTTTATTTTTAAGTTTACTGATTCGCATGGCATGTATTTTCCTGCTCTTTGTTTTCTTCTTCTGATTGTTCTTATTGTGGCAACGACTGCTTTATGATCTGTGTTTATACTGAAATTGGGCACTGCCCTTGCATCTAATATATTTCTATTTCTGTTATTTCTTGTTAGTATAAAATCAATTTGGCTTTTAGTAACTAGATCGTTCCATTTATACCATGTGTATACTTGTGAATCTTTATGTTTATAGAATGTGTTTGTTATATAGAGGTCGTTTTGGCTGCAAAGCTCTAATAGTCTACTTCCGTTATCATTTCTTTCATTTTGCTGATCTACAAATGCTCCCAGGTGTTTGTCTATGCCCAATCTGTTATGTCCTAGTCTTGCATTGAAGTATCCCATAACTATGATGTTGTCCTGCTTATCTATTGTATTTAGCACGTCATGTATGTCTTCGTAGAAGACATTGTTGTTTCCAATATATATAAGTCTAATGTCTTTCCCATCAATTTGTAGATCTGCACGCATATCTACCATGTTGACATGTCTAACTCTATTAAAATCCTTTGTGTAGCCAATAAAGCAAAGGCGTATATCCTTGTTTACTCTATAGCACGTTCAATAATTATTCGAAATATACAGATATATTTATATTCTAAATTGTCCACACCTCCAAATGTTCCTCATTAATACATATTTCTTTCTGCAGAATAGTTTAATCTGTATGTATTATCTTTGTTTTTGCAATGGTAAGAGTTTGAAATCAAGAGTATAGTTAAGCAAGGTTGTGTACTAGCCCCCCACCCTCTTTGGGATATACTTTTCAATTCTACTGAAATATGCCTTTCGTGATCAGGATGACGGTATATACATTCACTCACGCTCAGATGGTGGCCTCTATAATGCTCAGAGATTGAAGGCCAAGACCAAAATTAGCAGGGTACTAATCAGAGAGTTGCTTTTTGTGGATGACGCTGCGATTACGGCCCACTCTGAGGAAGAATTACAACATCTACTATCTGCATTCTCCAATGCTTGTTCTGAATTTGTGTAACAGAGCAGGAACTCACAAGACGTGTTGGTTTAATACAAATACTGTTTATTTCTTCATGATGACAAGTTAGCTTCTTCTCCTGTCAAAGGCTTGATGTTAACTGCCCTTGCCAACCCAATACGTCACGATTGAGCATCTCTCCCCGCTTTCAGTCTCAATGCTCAATCGTGCTGTATCTGTTTCCCACTAGATCCTAATAATACCCCAGTACTCCATTACTGTTACACCTCCCCATGTTTATTAAAGACTTTTCCTTATAAAGGAAAAATCTTTACTCCTAGTCCCCTTACTCTATTCCCTCCTTTTCCTTATCTCTCACAGTTCCTCTAACCTTCCCAAAGCACTTTATGTTAAGTAACCAAATCTATTTCTTCAAACTATATAGCCATCCACTATATATATATATATATTTCTGGTTCCCTCTTGGCTCGTTTCTGTATCAACTATACATATCATAAGAAGAATAGTTCAGATAATCGTTATTGTACACATGGCATCATAAAATCCCTCGCATGCTCACAACACAAGACAACCAGAACAACCACGTACTTAGAAAAGCAAAGAAGGGGCGCGCACCCAGTGATAAGGATAAAGGATGAAAAGACAACGTGATCACATTTACATAAAGCAATGCATAGTCCACACAACCACATTTACCTCCCTTGCCAATAAAAAAAATTGTACAACAATTTTTTTTTTTTAAATACGTCTTATGAAAATAAACCTTTGTTCTCTATAAACCAAGTTGACATACGTTTTTTCAACATTTATATATATATATATCCTTTATATTGCCATCCACAATCTTGTCTATATTTCCGTCACCTCACCTTTCACCATGAGCCAATGTTCATCTTCTATGAAGATTATTAATTAAATTAACGCTGGTTTTTCACAGCACCTATTTCTTGCCCCCTCGCTTTATATAAACACTCCCATTATATGCTGCCATTCACAGTCTCCCCCCTCCTATAATGCTGACTTTAATGTAGCTCCTATTTTCTAACATTTCATATCCATAAGAACCTCTTCATTACGACTATCTATATGTCTCTCTATTAGCCCTCAGTATGTGTCTCTCTGTTAGCCCTCATATTATTTTCTTTATTCCAGCCAACACCATAACTACTTGAAAATTAACTTACTTAATTAATTTTATAACTATGTAACCTAATACATCAAACAACTTAATTAATTTAAAGGAAATAAAGTCAAAACAAGATATCCCCCCCCCCCCCAACTCATTCAAAGAAAACAGATTTTAAAATAATACAACATGCATCTTATCAAATCAAAATAAAATTTTCTAATACTACCTAACACCATTGGTCTCTTTTACGGACCAATAGTTTGTACGTAAAAGTCTAAGAACACAATAACCCTATTCTAAAATTAAGTAACAACAATCATGTTACAAAAGCAAATTAAGCCAAGAAAAAAAAACATATTATATATTAAGCATAACAAACTTAGACTCAATAACACAAGTGTCTTCTCGCTAAAGAGAAGTTCTTCAAAAAAAAATTATAACTCACATATAATTATCTACTTAAAGTAACCAAGTCACTCTATTGTTTTTATAAGCAGGAAAATTAAAACCATTCACCGCCAGGTCTATATATATCTATATCTGTTATTTACAGACCAAATTCTAATTTAAAAACAATATCTGTTCTTTTCGTATAAGCCTTTAACTATCAATGGCCGTATTATCTACTCCCCAATTGCTTCTTGTGGAAAAATTCCTATAACTACTTAATCATTACCATACACCACGATATTCCTAGCACCAGTAAAAACTTGTCTATTTACTATATAGTACAACTACCTGCTGTACCATTGATTAACTTATCCATCCAATAAGAAACCAAAACAACCAGCAATTCCGTCACTGAGAGAACAAAAATATATATATATCTCAGTCGAACCTACATCCATTGCTTGACTATTCTTCCAGCTCATTTATAAAAAGTACCAACAGAAGCCTTTTCCATTTCCACCGTCTCACACACTTCATCAGGTATCTCTTTCCTTACAGCCTGAAACTTACATCTTGCAATCTGCAATATTTTCTATCAATTTATCTCCTACGTTTCCACTTCTTCAACAACTCCAAGTTTCTCTGTATCAATGCTATCTCTACATCAATATCATCCTCCCCGTATAATCTATCATCCTCCTCCATACTACTACTTGACTCTGATTTCTCATCCATTTCTTCTTCTTCATCTGTATTTCTCTCGTTAGCAGCCGCTAATCTCTTCCGTTCAATATCCCATCTAATTTGTCTATCACTATTTCTTAAGGATCTTTCTAGTAAAGGCATTTCTTCACCACTTGTTGAATACTCTCTAATTCTCCTCTGTCTTTTCACTTCTCTTTCTCTTTGTTTATCCATCCTTCTTTTTGTTGCTTGTCTAGTATTTTTAAATGGAGCACTTACTTCTTCTTCCATAGACTCTATACTATCACAATGGGTCTCATTCAACTTTTCTCCTACTATCGTTTTCGGTATTGTTTGTTCTTGAGTATCATCGTAACCTGAAGCCGTTTTTAACTTGTGTGTCGGATCTTTTCTAAAAGCTGGGGTTATTATAGTTCCCCTAACGACTCGTTCATCTAAGTATCCGGTGTCTGAACAATAATTATTATTATAATTATCATTTTCCTTCTCATCATCATCTCTTCTTAAGTGTTCCACGTGTGCCCTTGCCACATGTCCCGTCACCTGGTTCTTAATATTATACGACACATTACCTAGCCTTTCTATGACATAATAACCTGGGACCCAACGATCATCAAACTTAGAGTTCCTTCTATGCTTTTTGTAATACACTCTATCTCCTACTTTAAACTCCTGTAACTTTGTATTCAGGTTTTTGTACTTTTTCTGTCTTTCTCTAGCTTTACTTATATTATTCTTCAACCTCATATGTGCTTTATGCATTTCTTGTATAATGGTCTCCTGAAAGTCTTCTCCCATATACTTCCGTCTTGGTTTTAAGAGATTATCTATTGGTAACACTGGTTCTCTCCCGTGTATTAAATAAAATGGTGAAAAGCCTGTGCTCACATTTTGATTTGTACGTATGGCGCTAAGCGCTGGTCCCAAAAATAAATCCCAGTCTTTTTCATGTTCATCCACAATCTTTGCTATAATATCATATAATGTATGGTGTTGTCGTTCGTTCCTAGCATTTGAAGAAGGTCTATAGTATGAGGTCTTTACATGTTTTATATTTAAATCCTTCAACAATTTTTCAAACTTCTTATTCACAAATTCTCTACCATTATCTGTGAGTATAATCTGTGGACAACTAAATCTTGGTACAAACTCCTGTAAAAAAATATTAATGACAGTATCAGCGCTCTTATCTGGAATTGCATAAACTTCCGGCCAAAGACTGTAAACGTCTACTATATGAATTAAATATACATTCCCTGACAATGTTCTAGGGTGAGGACCCGATATATCTAAACTGATTTTCTGCATAGGGAACTGAGGAATATCTGTATCTTGTAAAGGACACTTAATTGTTTTCATATTCCTTAATCTGCATCTTTCACACGTATCCACATATTTACAAGCAGATCTAAATAAGTTTGGCCAATAATATTTACTCGTAAGTGCTTTCACCAATTTATCCCGCCCGAGATGTCCATTATCATTGTGATAAGCTTTTAAAACTTCATTTTCTAAATGTTTTGGGATATATTTCCTTAGCTGTTCGTTCCTTTCACACATATAGTATAACTGTCCATCCTCTTGTAAAATCAAAAAAAATTCTTCTTATATTTGTTCTCCTCCATTTCACTTAATTTCTGTTTTATTTGTAAGACTTTTGGATCTAATTCCTGTTCTTCTTTCATACTAAACTGTGCTAAATGTGGGTCTTCTGCCAGTCCATGTTCAGCCTCCTGATCCGACGGTAAACTCTCAAAATCTTCTCCATTTATTATGGCAGAATCTAAAATATTTACTTGCCAGTTTCGATCGTCAATCTCTGGTTCTCCTTCATCTTCTGTGTCACCTGACGACTGTGGATAGGGAATCCTAGATAATAAATCAGCGCATGTGTTAATCCTACCTGGAATGTACTCAATTTTCGTATTGTATCCCTGTAAATTCAATGCCCACGTCTGTATTTTCCTGTTCTGCACTGGAGCTTCTAAAAAAGACTTTAAAGGCATATGATCAGTTCTAATAACAAAATTTGCGTTATGTAAGTAGTAATTTAGTTTCTGAAGGGCATAATGAATAGCATAAGCTTCTTTTTCAATAGTCGTCCATTTGCGTTGAGATTTACTAAGTTTGTGAGATAAGAAGTAAATTGGCCTTTCATTTTTAACCCCTGGTATTCCAGACTCTTTTCCTTCATATGGTTGAACCAAACATGCTCCTATTGCATTGTCCGAAGCATCTGTGTACAGTATTAACTGTTTGTTTAAATCTGGATGCGTCAATAATGGTACCAGTGTTAAGCTGTTTTTTAAATATTCGAACGCTTTTTGGCACTCATCATCCCACTTAAATCTAGCGTATTTGCCTGTTAAATTTGTAATAGGTTCTGCTTTCTTTGAAAACGCCGGGACAAACCGCCTATAATACGCACAGGTTCCTATAAACGCACGCACTTCTTTAACATTAGTTGGAGGAGGTAACTCCTTAATAACCTTTATCTTTTCCTGGTCTGGTTTTATTCCGTCTCTATTTATAATATAACCCAAATATTTTGTTTCTGTCTTTAAAAACTGGCACTTACTAAGTTTCAATTTAACGTCATGTACCCTTAATCTATCGAATACCAATCTAATATGTTTTAAATGATCACCTACATCTCCTGTCGTAAAAATCAGAATATCGTCTATATAGGCTAGTGCAAACCTTTGCATACCTTCTAATACTTCATTTATTAAGAGCATGTAGTGAGATGGCGCAGTTTTGACTCCAAAAGGCATACGTAAAAATTCATAAGAACCCATATGAGTACAGAAAGCACTTTTCTTTTGAGCGTCCTTCGACATCGGAATACACCAGAACCCTGATCTTGCGTCCAACGTCGTAAAAAATGTAGCGCCATTTAGCAGCCCCAAAATATCATCGATCACTGGCAGTGGATATGCTACATTTTTAGTAATTTTGTTCAACGCCCGATAGTCGCAACAGAATCGACTCGAACCATCAGGTTTGGCCACAATTACCACCGGAGATGACCACTCTGATTTTGATCTTGTGATTATCCCTGCTTTCAACATTTCTTCTATTGCCTTTTCTACAATTTCTCTATTTCTTAAGGGAGTTCTATATGGTTTTAAGCTAATCGGCGGATGGTCTCCCGTATCTATCTCCATTGTTACCGTTTTTGTCTTACCTAACTCTAAATCACTAATTGCAAACACATCCTGATTCTCCTTTATAAACTGTTCCAACACTTCTTTATTTTCTGGTGAAGTCTTTAACTGTGCCAACAATTCCTGTTCTCTTGTCTTTTTATCTATTGAATGTATTTGTGCTGTATTTCTTTTGAATGGATGGATCAATTCATCCATTCGTGTGTTTCCTCTACTTCCGCGTCCGCGTCTGTTATTACTTCTTTCACTAGAAGATTGTGAACAATTAGTTCCCGGCATTTCTACTCTATCCGTTGCCAATATTTCACTAACGTTACGTTCTAGTTTTGCTACTACACACCCTCTGTATAATTTAATTTCTCTACCTGTGTTGTTAATCACCATAACTGGAAAGGTTAAGTGTTTATCTAACGCTATTATTCCATCCGGAACTTCCAAACCAGGTTCATCAATTACTTCTTCTTGTAATTCAGTGACTCTGACTGTGTCTCCTGCTACATAATATGGGTTTCTCTTTAGCTTTGCTTGTATCAAATTAATCGACTGTGGCTTTAACGTCGTGGACATTTTAACTCTCACTAGTGCTGATATATGCATGTCTTCCTCCATATCTACATAGACGTCCTTAAATTTTAATTTGTGTAAATCAAAGAAAAGTCTTACTCCATTTTTTATCAAAAAATCTCTTCCTAACAGCATGTTTCTATTTAAATCTTTCACTACATGAAAAAGATGTCTTACGTTGACCCCTCCTAGCTTGAAATTTATCATCGTTTGCCCAATTACTTGTAAATTCTGTCCCGTAACAGAGTGAAGATTATTATGACTCCTAAATATCCTACAATTTCTCACTATTCTGTATAGAAAACTTTCTTTTACTACACTAACCTGAGCTCCCGAATCAATTAATGTACGAATTCTATACTTTCCTACTTCTATAATACAAGAACTATAATCTGTTTTATTTTCTATAAACTGCTTTACTTCATCTAGTTGAAAATGTTCTCTGTTCGTCCTAGTATACCTGTTATTAACGTATTCTTTAAACCTTGGAACCTTATTATTTCCCTTCCTACTCCAGGTCCCATTCAATAGGTAGGGCGCCGGTTTTCCTGCGTTGTTCTTGTACCTGTAAAATTTCTGTGTCTATTTTCTACATTCCTATTTAACCTATTGCCATTTCTACTCTGTGTATTAGATTGGACACGCCTATTTCCACAAAAACGAGCCATGTGTCCCGGCTGACCGCAAGAATAACAGACTATATTTGTGTTATTTGTGTTACCTACCGTCCCAGTTGTAGGATACCTCATTTGTCTCCTTTCCTCATACTCATTTCTATTTCTGCCTTGTACCAACTGTACACCTCCCCTCCTATTCCATCCGAACCTTGTTTGTCCTATTTCCATGGGCTCCTCAACTCTATCTTCTCGACTAGTTCCTAATTTTCGTCCTGTTCTCAATCTAAACCTACGTCTCAAATTTTCTTCTTGTACTGCAATATCTACAGCCTGTGACAACCTCTCAGGGTTCTCCCTCATCAACTTAAATTTCAAACCATCGGATTTTATGCCATCTACAAAAATGCCGACTAACATCCTCTCCACCTCTTCTCCTCGTACATTCTGTCCTAAGAATGCCTCTTCAGCCAGGTTAATTAATCTATCGCTGAACAATTGTACCGTCTCTCCGTTGTTTTGTTTAGCCTGTCTCAACACCGAAAATGCATGTTGTGGATCTGTTATTTCCGCATACTTTCGTGCTAGGTCTTCCTTGAATTGTTCCCATGTCTCATCTACTCTAGCCTCTAACTTTCTTCTTATATGATCCGAAACCGGTTCCGTTGCCGTCTGATAAGCCAGTCTCATTCTCTCTTCATCTGTTGCTGAAACCAAATACGCATATTTTTCTATGGAAGTGACCCATTTCTTAAAGTCTTTGGCCTGTCCACTAAACTTCACAATTTCTGTTGCCATTCCTTGTTGTTTAATAACCATATTAAGTCTGCCTACTGCTGTTCCTACACCTGTTAAAACTTGTGCTAAGGTGTCTTGTTCCGCCATGCTGAAATGTACTTAAACAGAGCAAGCAAACTACTTCACAATCGTAATTTCCTAATTTAAGAAACACAAATCAAATCATTTATTTCTTAAGAACTGTTCAATCAGTTACCAGGTTTATAAATTTACGTACTTCTGTTTCTCGATCCCAGCACGAGGTATTTTCCTAGACTCGCCGTCAGATTACGCTCTTCTCAGGTCACCCAAACACTAGGATTCTGCGTCAGCCGAAATTCAGTCGCGGAGTTCAGGTAGCGGAGTTCAGTTTGTCTCCTCTCCCAGGTAACTTCGTCTCTTGGGATGCCTGGCTAAACTTCAACCCCTGGTAGGGTCCCAACCAGTCTTCTGGCTTCTGACTTCACCCCGGGTGGGGCACTTCATCGATGTCTTGAGATAGCGAGCGGCTCTCAACTGTAGCAGAGCCCCGAGATAGTCTGACTCGTCAACAACTATCCTACTGGATTTGCCCTCTTTTTCCAAAGTTCTGTGAAGTCTAGAGCATGGGTGTCCCAGTTTTTGAATGATCAAAGAGCAAGTTTCAAATCGATCAGACACGATCACAGGGCAGTCTTGGTCAGCTCCCCGAAACAACGATGTATGGCAGCGGCTTTGGTAGCCCGTTGAAACAAACGTCACCGCAGGTGGCGGCCCGGACCAAGCTCTTGGAAATGGCAAAATTCAGGCCATGGTAAGCCCTTTGGAAGTGATAATTCCAAGCAACGGCTATGGTAAGCCCCTTGAAAACGATACGATAAAATTCAGGCACCGGCCATGGTAAGCCTCTTGAGGTAAAAAACTGCAAAACGGCGGCTATGACAAGCCTCTTGAGTTGTGAACACTAAAAAGTGACGGTTATACCAAGCCTCTTGACGCTAATTTATTTGTTATCTCAAGTCTTGAAAAAGACTTACAGAGGACCACCCCTGGGCGGGCTTTTGGCCTCTGTATTCACAGATAACTGAAATTTACAATTTACTGGCCATCTTTTCACTGCGCCTTATTACGTTCACTAGTTGTTCCACAACGTGCCGAAATTGTTTCTGGTGACTTATAGGACCGGAGCATGGAACATCTTCTTCGCGATGTTATACGGCATTACTTCGCGTTGTTTTTATACCGACTGGACTATATCAGGTTCAAATCCTCGGTCTTAGGCTCCATTTCGAGTCCTGTAACAGAGCAGGAACTCACAAGACGTGTTGGTTTAATACAAATACTGTTTATTTCTTCATGATGACAAGTTAGCTTCTTCTCCTGTCAAAGGCTTGATGTTAACTGCCCTTGCCAACCCAATACGTCACGATTGAGCATCTCTCCCCGCTTTCAGTCTCAATGCTCAATCGTGCTGTATCTGTTTCCCACTAGATCCTAATAATACCCCAGTACTCCATTACTGTTACATTTGGTTTAACAATTAACAAAAAGAAAACACAGATTATGTCACAAGGTGCACATGGTGTACCATCAATCTTTAATGACGACGCCGAATTGGAGATAGTAGACCATTTTACATATCTAGGATCAGAGGTAAATAGCAAATTATCCCTCGATCAGGAAATCAACATCAGGATTGGCAAGGCAGCAACAACAATGAACATGTTAGCAAAAAGAGTCTGGGAGAACAGGAAGCTTACTGCCAAAACAAAAGTCCTCGTCTACCAAGCCTGTGTCCTTAGTACTCTTCTTTATGGCAGTGAAACCTGGACAACTTACTCACGCCAAGAGAAACGTTTAAACAGCTTTCATATGCGGTGTCTGCGAAGAATACTTGGTATTAAGTGGCAAGACAAAATCACAAATACTGAAGTATTGGAAAGATCAGTTTGTGTGACGGTGTATTCCATGCTCAGTTTTCGTAGACTTAGATGGATAGGACAAGTTAGGAGGATGGATGATGGTAGAATACCAAAGGACATCTTTTTTGGTGAATTACAGACGGGTAGGAGATCTCAGGGTCGGCCTCTACTACGATACAAAGATGTGTGTAAGCGGGGCATGATTGATACAGGCATTGATAATGCACATTGGGAGCACGTCGCCGCTGAACGTGTTGCATGGAGGGCAACTATCAGAAATGGAATAAAGACAAAGGAGAAAATGATTGCAGATAAAGCACACACAGAGCGTGAGAGACGTAAGATGGTGCAAAATGGTGGAAGTGACCATGTTTTCACATGTACCTACTGTGGGCAAACATTTGCAGCAAGAATTGGCCTTACCAGCCACACTCGCCACCGCCATGGATCGTAGTTATTAAGCCTTTTTGAAGCACAATGTACCAAAGTATCGTCTGTCAAGACGGAAAGGTGCCAATGCATGCAATGGTAAGATATAAGTTATAATTTTCACTATTTAATTGGGTTGAGGTTAATACGTGTCTTAAACCATTCTGTGTTGTGGATAGCAACACTGTATCATAAGCATATCGAATCTCTTGAATGTCATGACCACGGATATTTAGGGCATTATGTAGCTCCATATTTATATCATCTCTGACATTTCTCATTATATTTTCGGCGTATAGGTTAAATACATAGCGGGACAGCATACAGCCCTGACGGACTCCTTGCATGATGTGAAACCAATCTGATGTCTCGCCATCTATTCTAACCGCTGCTTGTTGGTCTAGATAGAGCATTTTAAGAGTTGTTTTACATGTGATGGAAAGACTATATTCTTCATTATTTCTAAGAATTGCTGATGTTGTACATAGTCAAATGCTTTTGAATAATACACAATATATGAGAATAGGTATACATTCAATTATCTGCACTTCTTTATCATTAAATGCATGTTGAGCATGCGATCTGTTGTTCCTATTCCTTGTATAAATCCAGCTTGAACCACGTTAATTTCTTCTTCCATTTTCTTATGAAGTCTTCTCATTATGATTTTTAGCAGAATTTTACTTGCATGACTGATCACAGCAAGATTTCTATAGTTGATGCATAAGTTCAGTTTGCCCTTTTTTGGTATCGGAATGAAGATTGTTCTCTTCTAATCTTTTGGCCACATACCATATTTCCATATATTTTTGCTTAATGTGTGATGGATGTGCATGATTTCTTCTCCTCCCGCGTTAATTAGTTCAGCTGGTATCTCATCACATCCAGGTGATGTATCATTCATCAGGTTATTTATTGCCCCTGCACATTAATTTAATTAGGGTTCATGTTCTGTCTCTGCAGTCATCGGTTCATGTATCCCATTGATATCTTCACTGTCATTCATATCATACATTCCACTGCAGTATTCCCGCCATCTTTCTAGAATTTGTCTAGATTCTGTTCGGTATTTCCCAACTTGTCACAGATAACATTCAATTGAGGTTGAACATTTCTTGTCAATAACTTCACTTATTTGAACATTTCATAATCTCTTCCAGTCTGGTGACATTGCTCTATTCTGGAACAGCAATCCTGTATATATTGGTTGTTGTCCTTTGTGAAAAGTGACTTCCGGTACAATGGCGACGACGTGACTCATCTATTCTTCGGGGTGACGCTGTTTTAGTGGAGGTTTTTTCTGTTTCAGTGTTTTTCCTGTGGATTATGTCTTGTTATTTCGTTTTCGTTTATTGGAAGTGTTCAAAGGAACATTTCGGAAGGCAGGTGGTGGATGAAATGTTGAGGGCAGCCGACATATATTGGTTGGTTATGGTCTCAAGTTTCACAACGGCAGGCAGAGGAGCTCTCTCGAGTAAATGGCTGCGGTCAAATGACCAGTACGGTCACTGCCATAGAGGAAAGCAACGGCAAACTATCTCTTTACAAGTGCCCAGTACATTAAGATTCGTCTAAAGACAGATCATCGTAAGATAAGGACAGAGACGTTAAAAGTAGTAACATGGAACGTAAAGACGTTAAACGACGACGAAAAATTAGAGAACATAAAACAAGAAATTGAAAGAGAAAAAATTAATATTCTAGGGATGTGCGAAACGAGATGGACATGAGCAGGCATCAAGATAGATGAAGAATTTAGGATCATGTATTATGGAGGTGAAGACCGAGAAAGGGGTGTGGCTATTAGTTTGGACCGAAAACATTAAAATCTGTTCAAGGATATTGGGCCGTGTCGGACAGAGTTCTACTAGTTAAATTGAGTGGCCGGCCTTTTAGCATAAATATTATTCAAGTATATGTCCCAACAGGAGAATCCAGTGAAGATAGTGTAGACGAATTTTATAATCACATAGAGACTGCCTTAAAGAGGTGTAAAAATTCAGAAATAAACATCATAATATTAGAATACAATGCAAAAGTAGGAAATCAAGGTGATAGATACACAGTAGGAAACTATGGTTTAGGTGAGAGAAATGAAAGATTATGCAGACTCGTAGAGTGGACAAAAGAACAGGAAATGATTGTAGGAAACACATGTTTTAAGCAACACCCTATCAGGAGGAGTCCTGATAGCAGGATCAGAAACCAGATTGACTACATTCTGATTAGCAGAAGAAGTAGAAACGCACTAACAATAGCAAAAACAGTTCCCAGTGCTGATTGTTATAGTCACCACAGACTACTTACAGGAACACTGCGGATAAAGTTGAAGAAAGTCAAGTATATAACAGGAAACACTAAATATGATTTGTGTACATTGAATAATGACAAGGAAATACAAAACAAATTCAACATAGAAGTATAGAACAGATTTGATATATTGTCTGATCTAGAGATATTATTCCAGGATGTGGATAATCAATGGGAAATGTTGAAGAATTCAATCAGTTTGGCTGCAGAAACAACTATTCCAATATTAAAGAATGTGGGTCGTAAGAAATGGATGACAGAAGAAATTTTACACCTAATGGAAACAAGAAGACTCAACAAAAATAATCCTGCCAAATATGAAGAAATTCACAGACAAGACAGAATATTATGTAAGGAGGCAAGAGAAGCATGGCTTGAGGAAAAGTGCTTAGACATTGAAAAACAACACAACAGTCAAAATACCAAATTAGTGCACAAAAGAATTCAGGAACTTACTAATAAAAGAAAAAGTATATCAACAGGCTGTCTAAAAACTAAAGATGGCAAAATCATAATAGAAAAAATCAGATTCTACATGTATGGACAGATTATGTGAAAAACCTTTATAATGATAACAGAGAGGAACAGTATGATATTAGATTTAATAATAAAGGGCCGCCAATTTTGAAGATGGAGGTTCGAAATGTTCTTAAGCATATGAAAGCTGGCAAGGCCCCCGGTGCAGGTAACATCACAACAGAAATTATTAAAGCTTTAGAAGTATTTGGACTAGATCAAGTCACCAGACTGCTGAACACATTATATGATACCGGAGATATACCTTTTGAATTATGTAACTCTGTATTTATTGCAATCCCAAAGAAATGAGGAACCTTGAAATGTGAGCAACATAGAACAATTAATATAATGAGCCACATCGCAAAGATTTTGCTACGAATTATCATGCAAAGAGTGAGGAAGAAAATACAACCTGAAATAGAGGAAGAACAATGTGGTTTTGTAGAAAGAACGGTACAGTAAATGATGTGTATATGCTGCGAACAGTTATTGAATGTGCTATAGAAGCAAACAAGGATATACACATTTGCTTTATTGACTACACAAAGGCTTTTGATAGAGTTAGACAGGTCGACATTGTAGATATGCTTGCACATATACAAATTGATAGGAAAGACATTAGACTTTAAAAAAAAAACATATTGGAAACAACAAGCTGCCATAAGGATTGATAATGAAGTGGGACAATATCAAACTATTAAGAGAGGTGTTAGGCAGGGATGTGTTATGTCTCCAGATCTTTTTTCCCTATACAGTGAAAATATTTTCAGAAATGTAGAAGATATAAATGGAATCAGTATTGGAAGAAGAAACATAAATAACATTAGATATGCAGATGATACAGTATTGATTGCAGACAATGCACAAGATCTACAACAATTAGTAGAAGCAGTTGTTGGACACAGTGAGCAGCTGGGGTTGGAATTAAATTGTAATAAGACACAGGTTATGGTCGTCACTAGGAAGAACGAAGTACCACAATGTAGTAGACACCTTGCAGTCTTGACAGACCAAAGTATGTGAGTGGAATGTGGCCAATATTCCAACACAATGTCTGGGCAGAGCTTCAGAGATCATGTGATGCCCAAACGACATGACCTCTCTCTCGGCCTAGTCTTGTGTATTCCAGAGGAATGGGTAACCAATACGTCTGGCACAAGGTAGGCTGCAGACGCTGGCGGCTCAGCGTCAATCCACCGAGACCTCACCACCACGAGCCGGTGGCGAGTTATGGCCAGACCCTGACACCCAAGGGACCTGGCTTAGAGGCGTTTAGCCATGTTCCACATGTGAGGGTCTTGTACGAGCCCGGACCATGAGGGTGCGCACATCTGTCATCACAAGTGTCCGGACCTGTGTAAAGCGTGCACTATCGTCAGACTCCCCACCTGACTTATAGCGGTCCCCGCGACCAGCGGGAATAGGCCCGCCATAGCTACCGCAGGAGATATTGCCTGTCTATTTGCAAGCAAATCTCCCATTCTTCCACTGTGCGGATCTCGCGACCAGCGAGAATAGGCCCGCCGGAGATTATGCTCGTCTGCTGCGAACAAATCTCTACCGAGAGACTGAATAAGTAAAGAAACGATAAAAGTAGTGGTCTAGTCCGACTTTGTGAAGACACATGAAGGGTGTAGCATAGGTGGGAGCGCAAGCGCAATTGAAATACCACTACCACAATGTAATATACAAGTAAATGGGAATATTCTTCAACAAGTGAATCGGTACAATTATCTCGGAACAGTCATAACATCTGATGGGAGATGCCTTGAAGAGACTAGAACAAGAATCGCCATGGCGAAAGTAGCCTTTAGAAAGGTGAAAATCATTCTGACCAATTAAAAGATGTCAATTGAAACGAAAAAAAGAGTGTTAAGGGGATACATAGAGCATATTCTTTTGTATGGATGTGAAACGTGGACAATGTGCAGTCAGGCGGAAAAACATCTGATGGCTGCAGAAATGTGGTTTCTGAGAAACGTGGTTTCTTTCGGTCGGTCGACCGACCGACCGACCGACCGACCGACCGACCGACCGACCGAAAGAAACCACGCGGTCGGTCGGTCGGTCGGTCGGTCGGTCGGTCGGTCGGTCGGTCGGTCGGTCGGTCGGTCGGTCGGTCGGTCGGTCGGTCGGTCGGTCGGTCGGTCGGTCGGTCGGTCGGTCGGTCGGTCGGTCGGTCGGTCGGTCGGTCGGTCGGTCGGTCGGTCGGTCGGTCGGTCGGTCGGTCGGTCGGTCGGTCGGTCGGTCGGTCGGTCGGTCGGTCGGTCGGTCGGTCGGTCGGTCGGTCGGTCGGTCGGTCGGTCGGTCGGTCGGTCGGTCGGTCGGTCGGTCGGTCGGTCGGTCGGTCGGTCGGTCGGTCGGTCGGTCGGTCGGTCGGTCGGTCGGTCGGTCGGTCGGTCGGTCGGTCGGTCGGTCGGTCGGTCGGTCGGTCGGTCGGTCGGTCGGTCGGTCGGTCGGTCGGTCGGTCGGTCGGTCGGTCGGTCGGTCGGTCGGTCGGTCGGTCGGTCGGTCGGTCGGTCGGTCGGTCGGTCGGTCGGTCGGTCGGTCGGTCGGTCGGTCGGTCGGTCGGTCGGTCGGTCGGTCGGTCGGTCGGTCGGTCGGTCGGTCGGTCGGTCGGTCGGTCGGTCGGTCGGTCGGTCGGTCGGTCGGTCGGTCGGTCGGTCGGTCGGTCGGTCGGTCGGTCGGTCGGTCGGTCGGTCGGTCGGTCGGTCGGTCGGTCGGTCGGTCGGTCGGTCGGTCGGTCGGTCGGTCGGTCGGTCGGTCGGTCGGTCGGTCGGTCGGTCGGTCGGTCGGTCGGTCGGTCGGAGCGTCGGTCGGTCGGAGCGTCGGTCGGTCGGAGCGTCGGTCGGTCGGTCGGTCGGTCGGTCGGTCGGTCGGTCGGTCGGTCGGTCGGTCGGTCGGTCGGTCGGTCGGTCGGTCGGTCGGTCGGTCGGTCGGTCGGTCGGTCGGTCGGTCGGTCGGTCGGTCGGTCGGTCGGTCGGTCGGTCGGTCGGTCGGTCGGTCGGTCGGTCGGTCGGTCGGTCGGTCGGTCGGTCGGTCGGTCGGTCGGTCGGTCGGTCGGTCGGTCGGTCGGTCGGTCGGTCGGTCGGTCGGTCGGTCGGTCGGTCGGTCGGTCGGAGCATTGGTCGGAGCGTCGGTCGGAGCGTCGGTCGGTCGGTCGGAGCGTCGGTCGGTCGTTCGGAGCGTCGGTCGGTCGGAGCGTCGGTCGGTCGGAGCGTCGGTCGGTCGGTCGGTCGGAGCGTCGGTCGGTCGGAGCGTCGGTCGGTCGGAGCGTCGGTCGGTCGGAGCGTCGGTCGGTCGGAGCTTCGGTCGGTCGGAGCGTCGGTCGGTCGGAGCGTCGGTCGGTCAGAGCGTCGGTCGGTCGGAGCGTCGGTCGGTCGGAGCGTCGGTCGGTCGGAGCGTCGGTCGGTCGGAGCGTCGGTCGGTCGGTCGGAGCGTCGGTCGGAGCGTCGGTCGGTCAGAGCGTCGGTCGGTCGGAGCGTCGGTCGGTCGGAGCGTCGGTCGGTCGGAGCGTCGGTCGGTCGGAGCGTCGGTCGGTCGGTCGGAGCGTCGGTCGGTCGGAGCGACGGTCGGTCGGAGCGTCGATCGGTCGGAGCGTTTGTCGGTCAGAGCACCGGTCGGTCGGAGCGTCGGTCGGTCGGAGCGTCGGTCGGTCGTAGCGTCGGTCGGTCGGAGCGTCGGTCGGTCGGAGCATAGGTCGGTCGGAACGTCGGTCGGTCGGTCGGAGCGTCGGTCGGTCGGTCGGTCGGTCGGACGGAGCGTCGGTCGGTCGGTCGGTCGGCCGGTCGGTCGGTCGGTCGGTCGGTTGGTCGGTCGGTCGGTCGGTCGGTCGGTCGGTCGGTCGGTCGGTCGGTCGGTCGGTCGGTCGGTCGATCGGTCGGTCGTTATGCATGTATGTATGTATGTATGTATGTATGTATGTATGTATGTATGTATGTATGTATGTATGTATGTATGTATGTATGTATGTATGTATGTATGTATGTATATATGTATATATGTATGTATGTATGTATGTATGTATGTATGTATGTATGTATGTATGTATGTATGTATGTATGTATGTATGTATGTATGTATGTATGTATGTATGTATATTCCACAACAGCTGCTTGCTTCACTGATGATTCTGGCTGCTTTGTTTGAATGCTGTGTTCAAGAAGCTTTTGCCCCCAATTATAGTAAGTTAATAATCATTCTTCTACATTACTAAGCATTACACATGGAAGTGGGGAGGGGGATTAAAGGCTAAAATATCGTTATCTTTGCATCTGGTTCTTTCCAATATGGCTGCGGAAAGCATCGCACAGAGCACACACTCTATACCCCTCAGAATAACAGAAATCATTGCACTCATCAGGTGTTGAAAGGAATGCGCGACCTTCGTAGCACGAAGCGGGCGAATTGATCGCTTTAACATTGCAGGACAACTTTCCCTCCCACCCGCACTCCACCCCATGTTAAGCGTTAGTCGTGTATACCTGCAGATTATTAGAATGTTCTAATGATTGTTTAACACGAAGAGTGTTGGTCATCATAGATCTTAACTTTGGGAAGGAAAACTTTCAACTGCGTCTCATAGTGGTAGATGATGGGAAACACACCACGATGTGGCAAGCCTTGGGAACTGTGTATCCACCGCGATAAGTTGACAACATTGCAGCTGAGCAGAGCAGGGCACTAACTTCTGAAAGACGAACATGTCTGCCAAAGGTAGAGGTAAAAGAGTCCCATGTGAATGTGGAAGGCAACGAAACATCACTACATTATCTTCCCACAGCTTCATAACTAAACACATTTCATAGACAGTGAACGACGTTAATGGACAATCTCGCCCTGTAGGGCAGTCATGAGCCATAGGCAACACCAGACAGACATCCAGCTACTGATGGAAAAATGATATCTAAAACGAATAAATTTAGGATAGGAACATGGAATGTGAGGACATTCAATGAGTTGGGAAATTTGAACAATATTATAAGAGAACTAGGAACCATGGCAATGAATATCCTATGCATAATGTGAGATGATATGCTGAGGATTCAGCAATCCTATATCCGACAAACACGCAGTAATTTATTCTGGAGGAGATACACACGGAAAAAGGAGTAGGACTACTATTTTAAGACAACAAAACCAGCTAGCCAGTTAATGGTTACTGGTGTATTTAAGAAAGAATTGTTATCTTCAACATAAAAGCCAACCAATGGTTATGCATATTGTACAAGTACAAGCACCAACAACAAGCTGTAATGAAGAAACACAACACTTTTGCGATTACGTAGAAATGACAATGTCTCAAATTAAAGCACAAGAAATAAAAATAATACTAAGAGATTTTAATGCAAAAGTAGGAAAGGAAAAAATAGATAATTATGGTTTAGGTACATGTAACGAAAGAAGAGAGAACCTAATATAATGAGCAAATAGCAATGATATGATAATTGGAAATATTTGGTTTAAATACCATACAAGACGGCTTTACACATGGAAAAACTCCGATAAGAAAGTTTTCAAGCAAATTGACTACATACTTATTAATAAAAGATTTAGAACTGCGTTAATAAATGTAAAGACAATGCTTGGTGCTGCCTGTAACGGTGTTCGCGTACCACTATGTGGACAAAACAAGGGAAGATTGAAGAGAGGGAAACAAGTGGTTAAGAACATGAGACTTAATAAAGAGGTTCTGAAAGTAGATAAAGCAACTCAAGAACAATATAAAGTGACTCTGAAAAAAATAGCTCAAATGAAATATCTAAAATACAGAATATAAACGAACAATGGAAACTGTTAAGGCATCCATTTATGAAACAAGCAATTAAAAATTAATGGAAAGACGGCAAACATGTTAAGAAAAAATGGATGACTGTATGAATCTTTAAGTTCATAAACAAAAGAAAGCATAGTAATAATGACAACCAAAAAATATGCAACAATAAAAAAAAAGGAACAAATGTAAGCGATAAATATGTGAAGGCAAAAGAAAGTTAGTTAAACGATCAGTTAAAGAAAATTGAATTAATTTCTATTAAGGATACAAAAAAAAAAAAACTATGACAACACGGAAATCAGTGAGCTCATGAGAAGAATAAATGCAAAGAATTTAAAATTAAAAAAATATAAAATATATTATTGGAGGAATATGTCTAATTAGCCTATCAAAATTAAATGATGCAGAAAGGTTTTAATTAACTGATAAAACTAACTTAGAAGGTCTACCTATTCTAAAAGAAGAATCACTGACTCTATCAAACATATGAAGAAAGGAAAAACAGCAGGGCCAGATGGAATCACAATAGAAGAATCAGAAGTACTGGGAGAAGTGTGAGTAGATATATTAAACACAAATATTGAATAACATTTACTGAAGTTCTGTTCTGTAATCTGCATTTATAGCAATACCAAACATAACAGGAGCAATGAATTCGAAGATTTTCTTATAATTAACCTCATAGACTATATCACTAAGCGTTTGCTCAGAATGATAAGGATAAGAACTAGTAACAAAATAAACAAGAACATTGGTCAAGATCAGTATGGATGTGTGGAATGAAAGGGAACAAACAATACAATATATGCATATCTAACACTAATAGAAAGATCAATAGAAACACAGAAAGACACATATGTTTGATTCCTTGATCATGCTAGGCATTTGATTAAATAAAAGAGGATGAACAGATTAAAATGTCAACGTTGAAAATATCAAGATTGATCGGAAAGATCTCAGAATAATAAAGAACATTTACTGGAACCTAGCAGCACCATCTAAAATGGAAAATAAAGAGGTCAGTTACGAACAAATAAAGGAATGCGGCAGGGATGTGTCTTGTTACCGGATCTATTCTCCCTCCATATCGGAGTAATAATGAGAGATATCAAAGAGAGGCCATGAAGACTAATCGGGAGTTATAATATAACCATTATACGCAATGTAGATGACAGTATTGGTTGCGTATAATGCAAAAGATCTACAACAATTTTTGGACATTGTAGTATTAGAAAATGCAAAGAAAGAACGCTCCTTGAATATCAAGAAAACAGTAACGGTGGTGACATCAAAGAAAACAGATGGCACCAAACTGTGAAATGAACATAGAAGGGACAATTCTTAACCAAGTGGATAATTGTTAATACCGAGGGCGTTTATAACACTAGATGGAAGATTCACAACACATACTAAGAGCAGAATATGGTAAGTAAAAGCAGAAGAAGAAAAGAACCTTATGCAGTAAGTCACTGTCATTGAATGTATGCAAGAGAGTGCTGAAATGCTACATAGAGTCTGATATGCTGTATGGCAGTGAATCTTGGAATATAAATTAACACATTAGAAAGAACTTGGAAGCAACAGAGATGTTGTTTCCTGAGGTGAATGTTGCGAATTCCTTGGAATACCAGAGTAACTAGCAAGGATTGCCTGAAATGGGCTATTAAAGCTAGAACATAATATACAACAATAAGAAAGAGCACAAAACAAAACAAAGACACAACGCTTTCTTTGGTTATTTGATGAGAAGAGAGGCAATGGAGAACATTGTGACAACTGGAAAGATCAAATGGAAGAGAAGCAGATGCAGACCAAGAAAAGTGATACTAGATGGATAGAGACGATTGCATGGAGGAATATCATAAACAGTGCTTATCCAGAACAGCAAGGACCGAGAACTTTAAAGAGCCATAAACTCCTACGCTAGCTAGGGGGCACTTGGTGATGATGGTATGTGACATCCTAGAAGGCGAGGTATGTGATATGCTACACTGAGGTGAAGCTAAAGTGTAATATATCCACGTTGTTTATTGTTAATTCTTCCGCGCACGGACAGGAACCCAACAATAGCAAGTCAAGGGCGGACGATCTATCTTTAAAATATAACCAACAATTTGTATAAAGATTGCGTGGGAGAACAGGCAAGGCATAATAAAATGTAAAGTACATCTGTGCCCCAGGGTAGAACAGGGAATACTAAACAAGACTGTAAGGTACACCTGCAACCTGGAGTAAATTAGGAAATGCAAAATAAGCACCTATCGTAACTCTAAACTTCAAGGTAGAAGAGGCAAGATTAAACACGATGTACGGTGCCTCTTCACACCAGGATAGAAGACGAAAGGCTAAACAATGTTATAAAACAAGTCAATTGCATGTCCTTTATTGGAAGTCACAGTATATTCTAGCATTTTTGGCTTTTTTGACTTACTAAGCAGCTAGCTATACGTTAAGTAGATGGCCATTACTTACTGAACGATCAAAGCTCATACCATTGCGATCAACCAGCGCAATGTGGCTCTTTAGAAATCACAGCTGTGCTTCGAAGGTCGTAAGCAGGATTGCGAATCCCGTTCATAACCCCTTCGCCACATCGCTGGTTCAGCGTTGACGAGGCAACGGCTGATAGTACCAATACACACCAGGGTAGAAGATGAAGGACTCAACTAATCTCATGGTACCAATACACACTAGGGTAGAAGAGGAAGAACTAAACACGGCTGAAGATAGCAATACACATCAGGGTAGAAGAGTACCGATAAACAAGGCTGATGGTAGCAATACACACCAGGGTAGAACATGAACAATAAACAAGGTTGATGGTAGCAATACACACCAGGATAGAAGAGGAAGGACTAAACAAGGCTGATGGTACCAATACACACCAGGGTAGAAGAGGAAGGACTAACCAAGGGTGATGGTACCAATACACACCAGGATAGAAGAGGAAGGACTAAACAAGGTTGATGGTGACTCTATACTTCAGAGCGACAGAAGAGGACAGACTAAATAAGATTGCAATGTTCTGCCTTAGCAGACCAAAATATTGGAGCTGGGAGTCGCGAAAGGATACTCCTTTAAGAAAACAAAATGATGAGTACCAAACAAATGATTGGAAGCAAAGGCTTCAGTTGTGATACTGACTACATTACCAGTCCGGTGCTGTAGCAGAGTTGACTTGGCATGGCAGATCGATGTATCCAGGTTAGCGTGCCCTATAGTTACCCCAAGCCAGCAGTTCAGTGGTTTTCGGTTTAGGGGAAGGTAATAACAGGTTCGAGGTTGAGCAGGAGGTATAGGTGATCAGTTGGGTTTGTTACATTGGGTTGAGAGAAATAACCATTCTGGCTGTTGCGGTGAAGATACAGTTGCGCGTGCTGTTTTAAGCATTCTCATGTTAATTCTTTCTTGTTCAATACAGGTAATTAGATATTAGAATGATCAACAAGGAACGCGTATTGCAAACCAACTGTCTAGTTTCACTAGAAAATCGTGATGCAGTCAATCCCTCACGGACTTTAGGAGTATTTAAGAAGAGCAAGTTGCAGCAGATAATGCTTGTTCAAAAAGGCACAATCAGGTGTCATTCAGGAAGTCAGAATCAGTGCTCGTTTAAAAAGGCTGAATCGGATCTTAATGAAGAAATATGGATGCAGAGACTGGGATCCAGAGACAGAGATGCAGAAACAGGGATGCAGAGACATAGATGCAGAGTCAGGGGTGCACGGTGAGGAATGCAGAATCGGAAATGCAAAGATAGGCATGCAGCGTCATGAATGCAGATATAGGGATATAGAGTCAGATAGAGTCAGATTTCAGTCTCATAGGCTCAGTCAGGCCAGAGCAAGGCCTAGTAGATTGAGTGATAAGGTAGAGTTAGTCACTGAGCTGAGCAGTCATTTGGCTCAATCAGTTGAATAGTTGAATATAGTTTCTGTAAAAGCTTTTAGATGAGAAATTTTTTGGCATATCCTTTACAGGACATCGTTGTCAATACCAGCATCTTTCAGCTGTATGTTGATTTCTTGGCAAGATTACGCTCAGTAGTTTGCCATTGCTTTCTGAGCGGCCGGCTCACATACCCCGTAAGTTACCGATGCGATTCGAACCACTGCTGATTCTCACCGTCATCACGTCACCGACGAGAGTATACAAGATTACGGAGAACAGTCATATCCTCTAAGCCACGAAGCCGGCTTTTAGAGGAGACTGCGGTATAATGTTTATTTGGACTGACATTCCATCGGCATGTAAACCAGGGATAGAAGTTACGTATTGCTAACCACTACACTATTACGGGCCAGACGCTCATAGCAATACTCATTTCGGTAAATAAACATTGAAACATGCAATACAGGACGCGTATAATTTGTTGATGAATTGTGACCTCTGACTCGGGTTATACCCGAGCAGTTAGCCATGTGACACACATAAAGAACATGAGGAGGGGGTTTGCACTGTTACAGTACGCTAGACCTGTGCAAATATGGGTCTATTTACCCACTATACCGAGACAGGGGAAGACAGCCACATTTCGTGCAGATTGGCATGCATCTATTAAAAATGTCAAAGATAGGGACCATTTGATCCTTTCCCCAGGGCATGCTAGTGTGGTGGGAAAGAAACGAGCAAACCGATTGTGATAAAATAAAACGTCCTTACCCTTTCCTATTTATTGACTCCCTTAAAAATAAACAACCCCTTACAATTACTGTTTAAGTAACTTACTTAATTTAGGAGAAATTAAAACAGCGATAGACTGAACGTGGCACAGATTAATTTATTTGGCTTTGTTTTTTTTTTCACGTACCTGGCAAGACCGGGACTGGTTGAACACAAAGACTAAAGTAGCCATTTTAGTTCAGATTAAGAAAGGAAACAGACGTGCGTTCCCCATGTGGAGTTTCTTTCCCCGTGTGGGGAAAAGTAGTGTTGCCTTTTGAAATCATCATTCTCTGCAAGTCGATTGGTATGTTATATCTACATTATTAAGATGTATTTATGTATTACATAGACCAGTACGTTTAATTAAGAATTAGAATAATAAGTCAACAATTCTCTTAAACCATGCTGGATGATGTTTACCAAGGAAACATATGGGCGCCACGCTGTAATTTTTCCTATGTCTTACAATTTCAAATCCCTACGTTAATATCTTTTATAGGCATTATGAACTTATATCTAACTAATAGTGCCTATAATCTATGAATATTATGCGTACTGTAGAGTATCAACTCTCATGTCTGAAACACATTCTAGAGATTTTATCAATGTAGGAGCAGACACCTGATTCATAATTCATAGTAAAGAACTAGTGTCTGTCAATTTCATATTCATATGAATAAAAACTTCTATGCATTGTGAAATATATCTCAATATCTATGCTTAGAAATCTGCAAATAATCTATGTACTGTAGAGATGAACTCTAAAGAACATTTTCAAAGAAACAATTTCTCAATGTAGGAGCAGACTCTTGATTTCATACTTCACAAGTAGAGAACTGGTGTCTGCCACTTTCAAATATTCTATGTAGTGTAAATTCACTGGTAAGGATGTCTCTGAATTTGTTTTATCCATGCGGGGACATACAAATGATTACGCATATTCCTGACTCTTACTTAGTCAGGGGATAAAATATTTTGCTACATCATAATCTGTAACTGGGAACTATAGTGCTAAAATTTAGTACAAGCCTTTTGTTAACAGATTAGCAACCAGTCAGCATGAGTGGTGAACATATAATCATTTCATAAAATAGTGTTAGGGAAATGCCATGGTTGAAAAATAAATTCCAGAACAAAGGAAGTAAACGCGTGATCAAAATCAATGTTCGGATAGGATTCAATCCGCATCACCTCACCATAGTAGGAACAGAAGCGAAGATTGATGTGAATAAATTGCTTGCAATATTCAGAAGACTGGACCATGCGGCATAATTTATTCTAATAAATACTCCGAATAATAGCAGTCATTGACAAAATATATCACAGCGGCTACTATCCTCATCTGCGGTACGCAGTGGGGAAAAACAATGTATGTTTTAGTTATGGATTAACCCCTGAAGAAAATTCAACACCATTGGCTCCGGCATTAAAATTTATGATTAACTTATTATGTATGATTATCATGTACTTAATATCAGAGAAATGTACATGTATGTTTTTTTTCTGGTATGAGAATTTCCATGTCCGGATTGTTACTTTTTACTGTGGGAAGATACATTTAATGTTGCCCCTGGTGATTAGAGGATGTTGATGTAAGAAACCTTGAGCATGTCAGTACACAAAAGGTGAACCGTATGGTCATTAGTCTTGACCTAATGCTGATTATAGTGCCGAGAGGAAGACGCGGCATTAGAAACCACAGAGATTATGTATATGCTATTCTCTTCAAGAATGAGAGATATACTATCAACATGTTGGATGGACAGAATGACTGCACTCATCTAATAGTCCCAGTAACAACAGAACAAAACAGAGTGAAAAGATATCTCACTCACTAACAGAGCTAGCAAAGTTCTACCACAAGCGACGAGGGACTGGGAACTTGGAAACCCACTCCTATCTCCTTCCCCTTTTTTGTTTGTAATTGTCCTGTGAAAGTTAACACATCACAGTAGGTTAATGCCCGTGTTGTATTCTTTGTCATCCCTTTTCTATAGAAGAGAAGCAGGTGGTGGTTGAATGTGGTGGGACTATATCACTACACCTGGATCCTGGGTCAACAGCCAGAAAGTGAATGTCCTAACCATAGTCTGCATCTAGAAATACCCATGGACTGATGCGCTCAATAGCTCCATAGCGAGCAACAAATAAATTTGAAGACAACTGACTGGGTGAGTGATTAAATCCTATTTTAGTAGGAATATCCAGGATGGACTTCAAGATCTAATAATCTACAAAGATGAAGATCAACAGAGTAACTGACAACAGTGTATCGTCTGCTTTACGTCTGAAAAGTATCACCTATAAGCCTTATCACTCAGCAAAATCAGTGAAACTATAGGACAATCCCACAAGTTACTAAAACTAGCAACAGTGAAAGCCCTTCAACTGTTGGTTGGGTTACCAAGTTAATATCCATCAATGGATAAGTCTTCGAAAGAATGTCTCACAGCTGCAACAGTCAAACATGGAATTCAGCTATTCAACACCAAGTTCTAACTGTGAACACCAACTCAAACAAATGGGAAGAAGACACTGAACCAATACAACCAAGGTACCAAATGAAAACCATAACTACACCAGATTACCTCTGGGATCCAAAACCTGAACCCTTTCAGATAAACGACCATATGAAAGCAACTAAATGCCGCTACATCAGCAACAAGAGGAATAATCTAATTGTTTGCAACCCTGTTACTGTGCTGGATTTATTCATCTGTGGATATATGTAAGTATAGATCAATTGTGGCCCTAGTCACAGATACTACCATGAGATGCCTCTCAGTTAATTAAAGTTCTACACTGGACTAGATAACAACGACTAACTCTTTGCTGGTCCAATGTCAACCTAAATGCCATGGGTTATAGACTCGCGACTTGGTGGGTGTAAAATCTTTGTGGAACTAATTGGGATTCTGATATTAGAAGCAGAGCAGCTGAATGGACGTTTACTTGGCACCATGTATGGTGAGATGGTAAAGTACCTTCTGTAGAGCTTAAGTGGAAATTCCGGAAAGTTAGACCAACCTGAGGCCCCAAATTTCAAAAAGACACCGAGCCTACTGCAACAGAGTACTCGAATATTCTAGCCCGCGGAGGGATATGTGATTGTAAATAATTTCTATTCTTGGATTATAAAGTAGGATTTGCACCAGCCAATTACCTGTGACTAAATAGTAAGAACATAACTGGGTGCATTAATTCGGTACCCAGATAATAGGAAAAGGATCTAATCGACAGCAAAGGTGAACCCATAACCGCACACCAGGAGATAGACTCGATTAATTAATTTAATTAGTAGTACAAAATGCTGTTTATGTGTTGGTATTTTTTTTATGAAGGTTACAGGTCAGTGGTTTTTTCCTCAATGGTATATATGGTATAGTATTTTGACACCAACTCATTATTTTTAAAATGAGAGAATGGTAAAAGGTGTCAGAAACAAAGGTTGATCTGTTGGGTTCTATTTACTTAGTTCATTATTTGCCTTAATTATGAGGGAAAATGAAAGTAGACCCAATTTGTGGTTGTTGTGTTGTTTGTAATACCCTTGTTTTTTTTCTGGAGTCACTGGGTACTATATTGTAATAATGCAATGAATCCCATGCCTGTCTGAAAATGCATAGTGTTTATTACACATATATATGTACTTGCAGATCTTGAGGTAATACCTGACCTGTTTGTCCAAAAGTGTTGTGTACATCAAGTAAATGTGGTGTCCAATAGTGGTTGTTTATATGTTGTGAGCAATCAATATCCTTCTAGCACTATAGAAAATTCAAAGGGTGATGAAGTGGGAAGGGAAACCTACACACAGATGCCATTGTTACAAGGATTGAACTCTTTTCTCCTGGGATTTGTGGTAAATATCCCGGATCACCCTGCATTCTAACCAGTGACCAGAGAATCAATAATACCCCTTAGACATTTTAACGAAATATTCTTAGGAATTAAAATCCACATCCCACATGTGTGGGCATCGTCCGTGAATTTAAAACTCATGGTAAACATCACAGATGGTGTATTATTGTGGGTATATGAATTCAAGGAAAACTTCTCGCAGGTAAACCGAGTCACTTCAGAATGTTATAGTGTTAGTAACAGACCTAATCACTCATAAGTATGAGCTGAGTCAAGTGTTATGTGAACCCATAATGGCTCAGATAAATATAGTTCTTTTTGGTACAAAACTGTTCACAGGTAATATCTTGATTCTGGTAGATGCATCATGTAGTTGGTTGTTGGGTATGAGATTTTTTTTAAACTCATATTTTATAACTTATTGATGGGAAACTAAGTCCGGTAATGATCCTCCAGTAGTAAGGTCTCTGGGATGGTAAACTCACATAAGATAGGTAATTCAGTGAATGTTTAGAATTCATAGTCATTCCCATTTGATGTTTGAGGTATGGTTCTGCTACTCTGATATTCTCTTTAAATGGTAAAAGTGGTGTAGTCTTGAACACACTACTATATTATGTATTCATAAGGATTATGTTCCTACATATGAATCATGTGTTAATTAACTATTTTGTCATTGATTATTATTGTATTTTCATGCTTGATCTGCTTGTATAATTCATGGAATATTGAAAAATTACCAAGGCAGCAGAGAGTGATAGACAATTTTATAGATAATTAGGACAGATAAGTTAAAAATCCAGTAATTTTTTTTAAGGGAAAATTTAATCAACAAATGATGATTCAGTAGGACAGTAAATAATACCTGAGAGATGAATTAAACCAAGGGAAAATAGCAGTAACTAAAGTAAATGAACTAATAGTAAGGCCAAAACCACAACTTGCAAAAATGTAGACATAGTTAATGGAAGGGAAGGAATAGTGTAAGAATTTGCAGTATTTAGGGGCACCCTAAATTAATCTTCTCTCATATAACATAACATGTTCTACAACACCGGTAGTCAAGTAAAGTGAATAAATGATGGATACTTAGGAAGAAAAGCCATACAGACACTTATGCTGTCCCACAGGTGATGTGAGTAGTAGTAAGAACTAACTCAGATGGCCCATATGTTAATGAGGGTCAAAACCAAAATATTCACCTGGTGATGTAAGTGAAACTGATCAACTCACTTACTGACCCAAGAGAATATAAGGTGTTTCTTTAAATTATCCACCCCGATTCCATTATTAATGGTAGCGGAAACAGACCGTATAGGTATGTAGGAGGTAGAATTAAAGAATTAACTTATAAATTGGAATTTCAAATGAACTTCCAGAGATACCGAAAAATATCTGTGCTAATCTCTAGTAAGAGACTAAACATTTCAGAAATTGGCTCCTTAGCTTTGAAATTTACAGTTTAATCTCATTAAGTGAAATGTTCACTATGAGAAGTCCTCATCAAAAAGAGGAATGAAACAACTTTTTAGTTAGCGATTAGCTTACGTAAAGTTATTTCAATAATTGCCTAACTAACATTAATCTTCTCATAAGGGAAGAATTACATAGGGCAAAATAAGGAGTGCATAAGAGGCGCGCGACTCAATTGTATTTTCTTTAAAACTAAACGAGTAACTAAATTCTATATAATGCTCGAAGCCTACTAATAGGTAGATTAATCAGAAATCAATCGCGAGACGAAACAGATTTCTACATCTCAGTTCTGATTTGGATGATATGTCAGCATTAAATAAGTGAAAGCAGATCTAGACCGACAGAGATGAGCTTAAATAACTGATACGAATCAGTAAAAGCAACAATGAAATAAAAAACTCTTGAAATAGATGCTGTTTATAGATAGGACGAACCTCTTGATGGTGAAGAGAGAGGAAACGCCTAAAACTTATACAGTGAACCAATGCTAGAAAAATGGAATATAGCTGTGTAAAAACCAAACAAATTGGAGCATATAGCTGAAGAATTGCTTGATGTTTACTAGATTAGGAATTTCAATCAGGAATCCAGCTAGTAAATTATATAACAGTTCAAAGATAGACCTTAGTCAATCTAAATAAATCCAGAGTTTCCACGTATTAAACGGATGAAAACAAAACTGGAGAAAAACATTAAGAGTACCTTACCTGTTATTCTGAGGACACAACTCAGGAGACGCCAGTATGAGAGGGATATACAGATGTAATAGTAATTTTACAAAGACTAGTAATCCACATGCATAACTGGAAAGTGAACCAGAAACTTGTATTTCTGGAAGACTATCACAGGAATCACCATAAAAGGGGATTTTAACTTCTCACTGAACTGATTATATATGGTAGGAGACAATACGTCTGAACCTACATACCAATGTATGTTGCCAAGTTGAATATTGTCTAAAATCTGGAGGGAGGCAGACGACGATCAATGTACGCCAAGCGACGCAAAATTGCTCGTAATTCAACACCAAAGCAACAAATACAGAGTGAAATTCAAACACATTAGCTTAGAATTACTAATAAGGATTCTAGCGTAAAATAGATCTCGATTAGAAGGAAAAGCAGAGAGAGTAAGCTAAAAGTTACTTCATTTCTGATAGATTCATGTTCCCCGGAATATTCGGTTCAGAACGGAAATCTAGAAAAGTTGGACCTTGTTTACATGTTAGACGAGATTCTCCGGGAAAACCCGCAAGAGAAAGGGACACCACTCTAATCAGTAGTTATCAAAACTGATCGGAAAATCCCAAACCTCGACTAATAACCCAAACACAGGATGTGTTGGATGAAAATGTATTCAACAGGAACCATCTTTAGCTTCCTTTAAATATCAGATCTATAGTTAAAACAAACGTCTAACTTACAGGGAGACGGGCGAGTTTAATATGCTATCAGGACACGCATAATTAACCGTCGGTTTTAACATAATCTCAAGATTGATAATCTAATGAGAGAGAAATCAAGCTGGTATATATCCCAACTAGTCATGCATAAGTTAGCAGTGGTTACACGTAGACCATAAATGAACTACAAGGAGAGAAGAGACTTTCTGCTGGGAAAAGAATCTAAGGGGAGTGGACGCACAAAACCCAGAATCAGCAAAATGCAGATGTTAGGTTTCTTAATAACCCATGTAGAAGTACTCAGGACTTTCTCCAGTTCTTAACGCCAGACTAAATATATTGGGAAAAGAAATTCAGCAAATGATCTCATATAAACAGTATCATCTGGCTATTGCAAGCTTAATGATGATATTTCAATTGCTTCACAAAGTCGGTTTGATGCAGACAAACTAGTACTTGAAAGTAACAAATTATCAGATAACCACTCATATTTCAAACAATAGCTGACAACAGTGGAGAGGGTGCTACACTCTTTCACTAAAAGAGAAATAATACTTTAAGGTTATGCCAGTTGTCGTGACTAAAAGAAAATGGACGTGGCTCTGATTATATAACATAGGGAAGTAATGTAAGAAATTAATACGGGATGGAGACTAGGTGAGTCAATGTAAAGACGGAAATTGTAGAGTACTACTTGACCATTTATTTTCTGAAAGAAATCAATGGCTTAAACGGGAGAGGCGTGTGCTATAATAAAACGTCCTTACCCTTTCCTATTTATTGACTCCCTTAAAAATAAACAACCCCTTACAATTACTGTTTAAGTAGTTTACTTAATATAGGAGAAATTAAAACAGCGATAGACTGAACGTGGCACAGATTAATTTATTTGGCTTTGTTTTTTTTTTCACGTACCTGGCAAGACCGAGACTGGTTGAACACAAAGACTAAAGTAGCCATTTTAGTTCAGATTAAGAAAGGAAACAGACGTGCGTTCCCCATGTGGGGTTTCTTTCCCCGTGTGGGGAAAAGTAGTGTTGCCTTTTGAAATCATAATTCTCTGCAAGTCAATTGGTATGTTATATCTACATTATTAAGATGTATTTATGTATTACATAGACCAGTACGTTTAATTAAGAATTAGAATAATAAGTCAACAATTCTCTTAAACCAGGCTGGATGATGTTTACCAAGGAAACATGTGGACGCCACAATTTCAAATCCCAACGTTAATATCTTTTATAGGCATTATGAACTTATATCTAACTAATAGTGCCTATAATCTATGAATATTATGTGTACTGTAGAGTATCAACTCTCATGTCTGAAACACATTCTAGAGATTTTATCAATGTAGGAGCAGACACCTGATTCATAATTCATAGTAAAGAACTAGTGTCTGTCAATTTCATATTCATATGAATAAAAACGTCTATGCATTGTGAAATATATCTCAATATCTATGCTTAGAAATCTGCAAATAATCTATGTACTGTAGAGATGAACTCTAAAGAACATTTTCAAAGAAACAATTTCTCAATGTAGGAGCAGACTCTTGATTTCATACTTCACAAGTAGAGAACTGGTGTCTGCCACTTTCAAATATCCTATGTCTCCCCCGATGTGTCTCCACCTTGCCGTGGTGGGGGAGCTTGCGTGTCCCATCGACCCCATGTGCTTGCCGATGGGTGAAAAACGACATATCGGACAGCATATGGGATAGGGACCAGACTAAGAGAGACACAACCTGCTGCTCTGCAGGTGAGACTGAGGATAGCAGTCTAAAATTTAAATCAGGCGCACGAAGGCAGAAGTTCTTGGTCCGGACAAAACACTAAAGGCTCGCTGTCGAGGGCTGTGGCTGAACGCCTCTAAGCCACAAACCCTCGGACCTGAGAGCCGGGCCGATAACCACCTTTCGAAAAATAAAGGCGTGATACTGAGCAAGCTACATGCTCAGGTCTGATAGAAGTTCGAAGACTCCCAGCTGGGGGATATGAGAGATTCCCGTATGAGAGGGCCAGGCCGTTTCTCGTTCACCGCTGCACGAAGGTAAGGTGCTGAACCGGCAGCACAAGTAGCCTACCTCGTGAGCGAGTACAAAAAGTCAAAAAAGTGCCCCAGTCGAAGAAAATGGCTGCGAAAACTGTATCTAACTCATAGAGTGTAGACAAAAGTGGAAGAACGTCTCAATGACACAAAATGGAACGCACGGTGAGAGAACCTATTGCGTGGTCCGAAGTCAAAAGCAATAGCTTACCGAGTGGGTGTCGCTTGCAGTCTGACCGTCCCTGGTGTGTGCTTGAGCGATCAGTGGCAAACGAGTTGCCCAACACATGGAAGTAAGGAACTAAAGCAGCCATGAGCAGGACGTGGCAACTCCTCGGGTGAGCCCAGTCACAGAGCAATATGTGCCGGCTCTGCAATTATGGAAGCCCCCTTGGATAGCAAGGGAATGCTCATGGTCTGCCCCTGCCTTCCCTTGAGGGCCGACCACGATGTCGTTCATCGTTCTGTCTTGACCAGCTGAGATGTTAGCGACATCACAACAGTCCAAAGTGCCTCGAAACCAGAGGAAGGCTAGCCTCATTAAAAAAATGCCCGCTGAAGCCGGAAGTGTCGTCCTACGGGTGGCAAACTAAAAATTGACACTACGCAATTACGTCCGAGTGAAATGTCTCGTCCGAATGTCTCTCGTGCTAGGAACAGCTCTGACTACCTAGTTTCCGAATGCCGCTCTTGTTCGGAACAGCTCTGACTGGGTAGTTTTCCGAATGTCTGTTGTGCCTGGAAAAGCTCTGATGGGCGCAACGACAAGCACATGTCCGAAAACTCGCTGAGTGGATGCCGTCTGCAAACATGTCTGGTTTGTGAGGGAATGACCCGGGGAAACGAAATGACCAATATATTGAAGTGAGGACTTAAAGCAGCCATGAGCAGGACGTGACGATCTCCCTCGGTGAGCCCAGATCCAGGGCGTTATGTGTCGGCCCTGCAACTATGGAAGCAACCTTGGATGGCGGAAAATGCTATGGACTGTCCCTGCCTTCCTTTGAGGGATGACCGTTGTCTTTGACCATTCAACCTTGGCCAGCATGGTTGCAGATGGCACCACAAAAGTGAGAGTCTCCCAGGAATGCTACCTGGTCAAAAAAGCACGCTAAAGTCGATGTGTTGGCCTACGGGTTTCGGCCCAAGGGCGCATAACAGACACACCGCAATCACATCTGAAAAAACACTCCGGATGAACGAAAAGAAGAAGAAGAAATATCCTATGTAGTGTAAATTCACTGGTAAGGATGTCTATGAATTTGTTTTATCCATGCGGGGACATACAAATGATTACGCATATTCCTGACTCTTACTTAGTCAGGGGATAAAATATTTTGCTACATCATAATCTGTAACTGGGAACTATAGTGCTAAAATTTAGTACAAGCCTTTTGTTAACAGATTAGCAACCAGTCAGCATGAGTGGTGAACATATAATCATTTCATAAAATAGTGTTAGGGAAATGCCATGGTTGAAAAATAAATTCCAGAACAAAGGAAGTAAACGCGTGATCAAAATCAATGTTCGGATAGGATTCAATCCATATCACCTCACCGTAGTAGGAACAGAAGCGAAGATTGATGTGAATAAATTGCTTGCAATATTCAGAAGACTGGACCATGCGGCATAATTTATTCTAATAAATACTCCGAATAATAGCAGTCATTGACAAAATATATCACAGCGGCTACTATCCTCATCTGCGGTACGTAGTGGGGAAAAACAATGTATGTTTTAGTTATGGATTAACCGCTGAAGAAAATTCAACACCATTGGCTCCGGCATTAAAATTTATGATTAACTTATTATGTATGATTATCATGTACTTAATATCAGAGAAATGTACATGTATGTTTTTTTTTCTGGTATGAGAATTTTCTATGTCCTGATTGTTACTTTTTACTGTGGGAAGATACATTTAATGTTGCCCCTGCGGATTAGAGGATGTTGATGTAAGAAACCTTGAGCATGTCAGTACACAAAAGGTGAACCGTATGGTCATTAGTCTTGGCCTAATGCTGATTATAGTGCCGAAAGGAAGACGCGGCATTAGAAACCACAGAGATTATGTATATGCTATTCTCTTCAAGAATGAGAGATATACTATCAACATGTTGGATGGACAGAATGACTGCACTCAACTAATAGTCCCAGTAACAACAGAACAAAACAGAGTGAAAAGATATCTCACTCACTAACAGAGTTAGCAAAGTTCTACCACAAGCGACGAGGGACAGGGAACTTGGAAACCCACTCCTATCTCCTTCCCCTTTTTTGTTTGTAATTGTCCTGTGAAAGTTAACACATCACAGTAGGTTAATGCCCGTGTTGTATTCTTTGTCATCCCTTTTCTATAGAAGAGAAGCAGGTGGTGGTTGAATGTGGTGGGACTATATCACTCCACCTGGATCCTGGGTCAACAGCCAGAAAGTGAATGTCCTAACCATAGTCTGCATCTAGAAATACCCATGGACTGCTGCGTTCAATAGCTCCATAGCGAGCAACAAATAAATTTGAAGACAACTGAGTGGATGAGTGATTAAATCAGATTTTAGTAGGAATATCCAGGATGGACTTCAAGATCTAATAATCTACAAAGATGAAGATCAACAGAGTAACTGACAACAGTGTATCGTCTGCTTTACGTCTGAGAATTATCACTTATAAGCCTTATCACTCTGCAAAATCAGTGAAACTATGGGACAATCCCACATGTTACTAAAACTAGCAACAGTGAAAGCCCTTCAACTGTTTGTTGGGTTTCCAAGTTAATATCCAACAATGGATAAGTCTTCGAAAGAATGTCTCACAGCTGCAACAGTCAAACGTGGAATTCAGCTATTCAACACCAAGTTCTAACTGTGAACACCAACTCAAACAAATGGGAAGAAGACACTGAACCAATACAACCAAGGTACCAACTGAAAACCATAACTACACCAGATTACCTCTGGGATCCAAAACCTGAACCCTTTCAGATAAAAGACAATATGAAAGCAACTAAATGCCGCTACATCAGCAACAAGAGGAATCATCTAATTGTTTGCAACCCTGTTACTGTGCTGGATTTATTCATCTGTGGATATATGTAAGTATAGATCAATTGTGGCCCTAGTCACAGATACTACCATGAGATGCCTCTCAGTTAATTAAAGTTCTACACTGCACTAGATAACAACGACTAACTGTTTGCTGGTCCAATGTCAACCTAAATGCCATGGGTTATAGACTCGCGACTTGATGGGTGTAAAATCTTTGTGGAACTAATTGGGATTCTGATATTAGAAGCAGAGCAGTTGAATGAACGTCTACTTGGCACCATGTATGGTGAGATGGTAAAGTACCTTCTGCAGAGCTTAAGTGGAAATTCCGGAAAGTTAGACCAACCTGAGGCCCCAAGTTTCAAAAAGACACCGAGCCTACTGCAACAGAGTACTCGAATATTCTAGCCCGCGGAGGGATATGTGATTGTGTGTAATTTCTTTTCTTGGATTATAAAGTAGGATTTGCACCAGCCAATTACCAGTGACTAAATAGTAAGAACATAACTGGGTGCATTAATTCGGTACCCAGATAATGGGAAAAGGATCTAATCGACAGCAAAGGTGAACCCATAACCGCACACCAGGAGATAGACTCGATTAATTAATTTAATTAGTAGTACAAAATGCTGTTTATGTGTTGGTATTTTTTTCTGAAGGTAAGAGGTCAGTGGTTTTTTTTTTCCCCCAATGGTATATATGGTATAGTATTTTGACACCAACTCATTATTTTTAAAATGAGAGAATGGTAAAAGGTGTCAGAAACAAAGGTTGATATGTTGGGTTCTATTTACTTAGTTCATTATTTGCCTTAATTATGAGGGAAAATGAAAGTAAACCCAATTTGTGGTTGTTGTGTTGTTTGTAATACCCTTGTTTTTTTCTGGGGTCACTGGGTACTATATTTTAATAATGCAATGAATCCCATGCCTGTCTGAAAAAGCATAGTGTTTATTACACATATATATGTACTTGCAGATCTTGAGTTAATACCTGAATTGTTTGTCCAAAAGTGTTGTGTACATCAAGTAAATGTGGTGTCCAATAGTGGTTTTTTATATGTTGTGAGCAATCAATATCCTTCTAGCACTATAGAAAATTCAAAGGGTGATGAAGTGGGAAGGGAAATCTACACACAGATGCCATTGTTACAAGGATTGAACTCTTTTCTCCTGGGATTTGTGGTAAATATCCCGGATCACCCTGCATTCTAACGAGTGACCAGAGAATCAATAATACCCCCTAGACATTTTAACGAAATATTCTTAGGAATTAAAATCCACATCCCACACCGATATACTGAATGGGTCTGCAAAGTTGAGTAGGGTATTGGTGCACGATACGACAGATGTGGTCAGATCTCATTGGAATCATGTGTATAGCGTGGAAGAACAGAGTAATCATAATGAGACTGGTGCAACATGGTGTAACGAAAGGATGTGATTGACACTCAGAACTCATAGGAAAGGTCGAACAGACACATAATCAATTGTACATCAAAGAATACTACACATAGCTTCGTTCTGTATCATTTCCATCCTTTCCATTTGTAAATGGATGAGAGTCAGGACAGCCGTCGCATACCCCTAAACAGAAAAGGCCAGACACTCGTAAATAACTCATAGATGGCGCTGCTCATAGTTTGCCGCCGCCATCAAATACATCGTCGCCAAACCCCACTTTGCCTTTGATATCACATTGCCTATGTGATCAGTATAAGCGAGGCTTCGATCAAATTGCATCCCCAGATAATTCATTGGATGTGTTCTTTCCTCGGTCTCTGAACCCAGATTTGCAGTTGGTGTTGGAGTGTTGACAATGGTTATTCAAAGAGAACCATATCGCTGCTGCCTTCGTTGGGTTGACCATTGCCCCAGTTTAAACACACCAAATGCTTATGCTATAGAGTTATGTTTGAAGATCCACATCAACCCGATCTCTATCCTTACCCTAACGATACACTAACACATAGTTTGCATAGAACAATGTCTTTCCCGGTCCTGTGATCTGCTCGCCGGTGATTCTCACAGTGTAGCTTTTAAACAGCACCGGAGACAATGATGATCCCTGTGGCAGGCCAGGGTATATTCTTGTTGGTTCAGAAGTCCAACTACCACATCTAAAATCTATTTTCCTTTGGAAGAGGGTTGTGACGATTAACTAATGAGGAAAGGACTTATATTGTTTTCAAGAAGCTGAAACATTAAACAATCCAACAGTACTCTGTTGTACTCGTTCTCAAGTACAATAGCTGCAGCAAATGTGTCAATGCCTGAGTGGAAACCTTCATCGACATCATGGACAAAAACTGCTGCGATGGTCCAGGTTTATCTGTGTGGATGGTACCATCTCAGAGTAGATGATAATAAACTTTGCCTCTCTATCTGGCTTGATACTTTTCTGGCAATTAATTTCCCAGCTGCTTGCCTATTGTATTCTGCATGGTTATTACCCCATATCCCTGAATTGTTATGTGTTCTTTGCCAGGCTTCGGCAAGGGAATCATATAGCTGTGTAACCACCCTCCTTTATGCTAACAATTCCTTTACTGTTGTTATATATATCTGATAGTTCTACTATGTCGGTATACATACTAATGTCATCATGCCTTATACCATCTGGCCCTGTTGCGCTGTTTTGTGTCCGTCAAAGCACAGCCTTGATCTCTCTCACCATCATCGTGTCTTCATCTGCAGTGTTCTGGGTCTTACACCTATCTGAGTTAGGCCCCTTGGCAAGATTCCTTCCTCTCATGTATGTCTGGTTGTTCTGCTATAGATAGCTTTCGAAATGGGATTTGCTCTAATCCCCGTCAGTCCTCTGCCATAGGAGGTCAGCACATTTGACAGCACCATGCCTATCCATCCAGGCCTTGTCCACCTGAAAATTCTACCAAGGTGGCTGCTGCCAGCTTTATTTTCCTTCCACGATGATTTCTGCGCTTGGCGCGCCTTATTCGACTTACCGCATCTTGCCTTGTACTGTCATACTTGAAAGTCTTTAACATTGACCTGTGCTATCTGGTTCTACCTTTCATACCCAATATGCTGCAAGAGTGGTGCACTCTGCCATGGTACCCTAGGACACCCCATCAACACACTGTAGAGAGACAAGGAGAAACCAGCACCAGGTTAATAATGCTGTCGTCATCATCTGGACGATTTGCTGTCCTGGTGACGCAGCCACTGTTGATTTTGTTGTTTATCCATCAAGAATGATGATGACCATGCATTTCATCCAGTGGGGTTGAAGGTATGGAGCTGTGGGTTCTAAGATGGCTGATAAGGCCTATTTTGGCTCGAAATGTTCATTGACAATGTGGGCAAAGAATGCTTGACGTTTCTGGAGGAGGATTTCCTGCAGTGGTTTTTCTGTCGTGTCTTTTCTTCACAGCTCTTGCAGTCCTTGTTGCCTCACATATGACTGCATCCTTGCGTAATGATGCACGCCACGAATTTCGGTTTCTGGCTGCAGCCTCCCAGGTGTCATGATGAATTTCAAATTTTCAGAGTTTCTTTAAAGCGTTTTCTCTGGCCACCTTGGGAGTGTTTACCACAACGCAGTTCGCTGTAAAATATTCGTTTAGGGAGCCTGTGATCTGGCATGCGAGTCAAGTGACCAGCCCAGCGAATCTGGTTCTTCATCAGTAGAGTGTGGATACTGGGCATGGACGCTATTTCTAGGACTTCAGTGTCTGGAATCTTGACTTGCCATTTATTTAGTCTTCAGTAGCTTCCTTAGGCAGACTGTGTGGAAGTGGTTTAATTTCTTATCGTGTTGCTGATAAACAGTCCAGGTTTCACAAGAATATAACAGTGTGGATAATACAACTGCTTTGTAGACTTTCAGCTTTGTTTGCAGGCGTATTCCAGTTCTGTCCCATACATTCTTGACAGTCTGCCAAAAGCGTCACTGGCCTTGGATATTCTTGCGTTCACTTCGTCATCAATTGTGACAGCTTGTGACACAGTGCTGCCAAGATACAAATAAGGTGGATGGTTTCAAGTGCAGCCTCGATCTCCTCCCCATGTGTGTTGGAAGAAATGGTTTCCTATGATCTGCCTTTAGCGTTGAAATTGCCACATACAATGCCATCTCTGTCTTGACATAATATGTCACTCAAGCACTACCGCCTCTGGGAATCAACCCTCGTGTAACAGGCATACACATCAGGCAATACGAATGGTTGATCGAATTGAACTCTTAACAGCATGTATGTGTATCTCGTGCGGTCCTACCTGGACATGTCCACCGCTAAAGCAACTGATAAAACTGATGTCACTAATAAAGATGGCCATTCTCAATTGCCGCCTGTTGTATAAACCTTTAAAGCTGGCTATATGGAGTGACTTAGCACCTAGTCTCGTCTCCTGAAGCACTACAACATCATTTCTATATGCTAGGCTTTCCAGTATGGGGCCTCGCATGTGTTTGTTTTTTTAGGTTTTTGTGTGTGTGTGTTTTGTTTTGTTGTTTTGTTTTTGTTTTTCGTTTTTTTTCATATCCCATATAGGATATGGGTATTCTTTAGGCCCAGGGGGTCGCATGTGAGCCTGGAACGCCTGGTTCCAGCTCGTCTGCCTTGACACTTTCGTCGACCTCGCCGAATCAGTGTTTTGTTTACCCTCTCTACGGGATACACACGTTCCACCATTTTGAGAAAACAAGAACAGCACACAGTAACCCACAATCTGCGAAATATAATAAAAACTTGATTTACTCAGATAAACGAAACTCCGTAGCAACGGCGAAAATCTTGAGAGGAAACTCCTGGTTTAATCCTTGCGCAGACATTACACGATGACATTATCCATCTTCTACGTGAAGAAAGGAGCGGTAATAAAACAACAGCAGGCTTCCTGGCCTAGAGGTTAAAAACTTCTCTCCGTAATCTCGTATACTCTCGTAAGTAACATGACGACGGTGATAATCAGCAGTGGTTCGAATCACGTCGGTAACTTACGGGATATGTCAGCCCGCCGCTCAGAAGGAAATGGCAAACGACTGAGCGCAATCTTGCCAAGAAATCAACAATCAGCTGAAAGATGCTGATGTTGACAGCGTTGTCCTGTAAAAGATATGCAAAACATTTTAATAAAACAACACAACCGTCCGCCACCATCTTGAACCGGAAGCTCCCAGGCTGTTTTGTTGTATGACTACAAATCATGTCATCTTAATGAACACATTAGGGGCAGTTATACTTTCCTAATCCCCTGGACTGCCAGAGTAACTAGCAATGATTGTCTGGTAGAAGCAAATACAATTAGATCATTGTACACAACAAATAAAAATAGATGACTTGAATGTGTGTCAAGAACCGACATCACAGCACTCGACACGTATCCACCTTTCCTCTTTTACCCTGGTGCAAATAAACAACAAGAGAGACAGAATGCAATGTTTAGTCATGTGATGGGAAGAGATACATTAGGTTATATCATGACAAATGAAAAGATAAGTGGGAAACAAAACAGATGCGGAGGAAGATAAACTATACTGGTTGGACTAAGACGGTGGGATGGATTAATAGCATCAGCAGAGTTGATCAAGAACACAAGAACCAGGATCTGCGGTGAGAAATGATCGCCTCCGCCAGCTGGTAGTTTCCGAGAAGCTCATGAAGTGAAATAGCCGTTAGGTAAGACTAAATTCACATACAACATATTTATACTTGCTCAAAAAGTGTACATACACTTCTATACAGTGAGTGCCAGTTGCCAAGAAGAGGGACAATTTGTTCTTCACGATTCAACCTTCATGCGTCCTGCAAGTATATGGTGCGACGTCTACGTATGCCATTTTAAAGAAGGGTATTTAATAAATCGTAAAGGTAAGTGAAATCAAATAAATAACCCGTTTACTGGCCTCGAGCGGTAGAGGGTAACACGTTCACACACACACACACACACACACACACACACACACACACACACACACACACGCACACACAAACAAAAATCGATCATCCTGAATCAGTTATATTATATGATGTGACAAATAGGCTATCACAGTCTGCCAGCCTGAATGCACGGAGGGATAGGCTACACATCATCCCCCATTTTAGCACGCGAAGAGCCCAGATGTCGAACGCACGTCATGCCATGATCAGCACTCACTTCAAGTAACATTGTTGAGAGCATCTTTCGTGTGGCCAGATATTGGCATGAGTAACGGACCACGTGACAATCACTAAACAATAAATTCTTGGCTCAAATGGTACAGACAGACTCTTAGACTATCGTGGAACAACAAGAAACAACAACAACAATACTGACATCTTATAGACAGACTCTTAAACTATCGTGGAACAACAAGAGACAACAACAACAATACTGGCATCTTACAGACAGACACTTAGACTATCGTGGAACAACAAGAAACAACAACAACAATACTAACATCTTACAGACAGACTCTTAGACTATCGTGGAACAACAAGAAACAACAACAACAATACTAACATCTTACAGACAGACTCTTAGACTATCGTGGAACAACAAGAAACAAACAACAACAATACTAACATCTTACAGACAGACTCTTAGACTATCGTGGAACAACAAGAAACAACAACAACAATACTAACATCTTACAGACAGACTCTTAGACTATCGTGGAACAACAAGAAACAAACAACAACAATACTAACATCTTACAGACAGACTCTTAGACTATCGTGGAACAACAAGAAACAAACAACAACAATACTAACATCTTACAGACAGACTCTTAGACTATCGTGGAACAACAAGAAACAACAACAACAATACTAACATCTTACAGACAGACTCTTAGACTATCGTGGAACAACAAGAAACAAACAACAACAATACTAACATCTTACAGACAGACTCTTAGACTATCGTGGAACAACAAGAAACAAACAACAACAATACTAACATCTTACAGACAGACTCTTAGACTATCGTGGAACAACAAGAAACAAACAACAACAATACTAACATCTTACAGACAGACTCTTAGACTATCGTGGAACAACAAGAAACAAACAACAACAATACTAACATCTTACAGACAGACTCTTAGACTATCGTGGAACAACAAGAAACAACAACAACAATACTAACATCTTACAGACAGACTCTTAGACTATCGTGGAACAACAAGAAACAAACAACAACAATTCTCAAATGTTACACCACCGACATGAAGGTGCATGAGGTGGTAGACATGGCCAGAGATGGAGAGTCTCTTCTGTAGGCCGTGATGAGAGCGACCTTCTCCATAGAACCTTGCAACATGATGATGATAGATCTTTGTCGTCATAGGTGTTTACAGACAGTGCTAAGATGTGTGTGCATCTATGAGTCTTCATATTGTCTTCATGGTGTGCATGACACTGCTGTCTAGGGGTGTAGCACATGGAACAAAAGGGTGAAAATGCAAACAATTAGAAAACTAGTTATTGAAACATGCTAGACATTACAAATAGTGTCACTGCTCACATGTTGTGTTTCTTGGTGTATATTTCACCTTCTTTAATTGTATATGTATATTGCTCATGATTAATCTATTGCCGCTGTAGCATAATGCGCTCGGAATAGTTTGTTTGTTTTTTTTAAATGTTAAATTGTAATGTGACTTTTAAGGCATTTCGAAATCTTCTGTTGATGATAATGTAATAAATCTGATTTCTTATCTTGTTGTCAGGGCATATACACATCTGCAACCTCTTTTATTCTGTTTACCAAGCCCATACTTGCCTACTATGCATCCGTCTTGTTGATTTCCAAATTTAGCATTAACATCACCCTTTATGATGTTCAGTTATGAATGTTTGCAATTCTTGAAGGTATTCTCCACATGCCGGTCTCTCTGACCGAGGGGTTACACGACTTTCCCCGTAATCCCGTTTATCCACGCAGGATCTCGCAGCGCGCGAGAACTGGACGCGGTTCTACCTGTGCGGGATAACTGAGCCGGCCGCTCAGAAAGCAATGGCAAACTACTGAGCGTAATCTTGCCAAGAAATCAACAATCAGCTGAAAGATGCTGATGTTGACAGCGATGTCCTGTAAAGGATATGAAAAATATTTAAACATTCTCCACATAATTATAACATTAATCGATGCTGTCATTACTGCAGTCTATTATTGGTTCATAAACGTGTATGATGTTGATATCGTAAGGTCGTCCACTCAACTTTACAAGTAATATTATGTCTGACACAGTCCTATATCATTTGATCTATTGTACCTCTTCATTCATTCATTCATTCATTCATTCAGTAGCATGTCCTTTGCAGAACCTCGCTCCCATGTTTGATTTCTGTCATAGTTGTTATGGTTTCTTGGCAAGGTTTGCAGAAGGTAGTTTGCCATTGCTTTCCTTCTGGGCAGTGACGGTACTAGTCGGTGGCCATCAGCCATTGTCTCTACTGATGAGATCATCTGCCTATCGCCGCAGAGTGCAGACCATAACCAACAACAATCTGTCGGCTGCTTTATCTCTAAATTCATATACAACATAGTTATAATTGCTCAAAAGATGTACATACACTTCTATACAGCGGATGTTGTTTTTATCTCTCCACATCCATTACAATTGTTACCCCTCGCTGTTTTTTTTTCTCTCCACCAGAATGGATTATGTTATATTTCTGGGAAGTTATCATGCCCATTCCTTTCCCTCTCGCCTAGCATATACCGAACATGTTAATATGCACTCTTGGCATTTCGATTGTAATGTTATCAAATTTTCCATCCCCTCCCATTCTAAGTACCCACTTTCAATGCTGGTAATCTGTAACACTTAGTTGCTTGCTCATGGTCTGGAGTCACCTGATGCACATAAATACCCTACCCGATGGGGCTGCCTATTTACTTGTTTCTTGGCATCTGTAACGAAGATAGTTTGCTATTGATTTCCTTCTTTGCTGTGACACCGTTGCCATTGTCACCAAATATATATATGTTATCATGAATGAATTATTAAATGAGATCAAGAAGTAAAGAAAAAGGCGCTATATAAACTATTGAATTCACAGTGCGGAGATAGTTGCCGAAAACACATTTTCCGACAACATTATGGGTCAAGATTGGGCAACACAGTACAGCTGAAGGCAATATAAGTGCTATTCTCTTACCCCTAGTAATGTGCGCTTTCTCCATTTCTAGATGAGAAGCTGAGCAGTGCTGCTAAACATCCATCGCAGTAAAACAGGAATAGACTACTTTAGATACAGAAAACACAATTGGCTGACAATGAGCTGTAGCGCCCATACGGCTTGCCGAACCGGGAGAGTATATCAATTAACGGAACTCTTCTGTGTAACTCTTTTGTACATAGTTCTACTGACTGGCACCTCGCCGCCATGGCAGATGATGGTTTGTAAAATGGAATTATACCCCTCTATAGCACACAGCCTAGGTTTAATTTAAAGACCATGTGGTACCCATACAGCCTGATCCTCTTTCAGCCTCACTAAATTGCTAAAAATAACGGTAGCACAAATACGTCTCGAACTAGACAAGCTGCAGAAGCTGCCGAATAAGCAAAGCAATATTATAAATGTCCGCCTATCGGAGCTTGCATCCTAGACCAGTTGCCGTCAAAGGCTTAAAGCCTTATCTGTTCTACCATGACATTTAATCTTTAGGCTGCGTTTCCTGCACTAGGTAAAGGCTTGCACACTTCGCCGTAAGCACAATGTGAGGTGTCGTGTTTCGTGGCCGCCGCACAACATTCCGCGCCAACAGATAGCACGTAATAGTCTAGTGTCATGTGGCAGCTCAGTCATATCTGACTAAGACCTTGTTCTTCTAATAATTCTTTGAATACATATCTAGACCACGTCTTGGTGGTATCTTGCCTTTGGACGAGGGGGAGGTGGTCGTGCGCTTGTGGGATCAGGTGGAGAAGGCGGAGGAACAGATTGAGAACCCATATATGGAAAGAATGAGATTGCGGGGAATCGGCAGGGGTTCTGAAAGAATCTCAAAATTGAGAGGGAAGACCAGGAGAACTTTTTTTTATCAGATAGCGGTGGGAACGACTAGTAGTATGACTCTTCGCTAGCTGTTGAACGAAGGGGCTGGGCACGTATGGGAATGTCCTGAGTGCAGTGATCCGGTTCTTAACTCAACTCAAATCTCGTACTGACATACAGAATAACAAATTAAACAGCCCAACATGTATTCAGGCGACGATTCCGAAGGCCAGTCAGTCACAGAGCGACTTCCATCTGATGTTAAAATTGACTCTAGGTATTTAAATATAACAATATGGCTAAGCATTGTCGCTGCTATTATTTTCTCACGTTTGTTTCAATGCAGTTATTGCTTGTCCTATCATGTTATGGTCTCAGTGATGCATGCTCCGTCTGATTGTTAGTCATGTCTACGATACGTAACACTTGTTGTTTATGATAGTTACACTTACTGTTTATGATAACAACACGCATTGTTTATGATATAAACGACTAGATTTCATTATTGCAGGTTGCAAATTCAATGGAGCGTGTTTTTATAAGAACCGTGCCGCCTACTATAACTGTTCAGATTACACGTGCATACAATCTGAAGGCCAATTGTACCCAAAGATGACTCCAAATATACTAAGTAGGTTTAATATACACACATATGTTTTTCATTGCATGGTAGCACTGGGCTGGAATCTGTTGATATTTAAATACGTCTATGGCTCTTCATCCCCCTCTTCCTCCTAACCCTTCTCACCTCACCTCTTACTATATCTTCTTCTTCTTCTTCTTCTTCTTCTTCTTCTTCTTCTTCTTCTTCTTCTTCTTCTTCTTCTTCTTCTTCTTCTTCTTCTTCTTCTTCTTCTTCTTCTTCTGTCCACTTTCGAGGAAAATTAGTTACAACCATTCATACACGTCATTGGGAAATTCTATGTGGTCAATCGAGAGATGGCCTTGTGCCTGTGGGACCACTTAGAGAAAGTGGGGGAATATATTGCGATTCTGTTTGTGGACCAAACACAATTGCGGGGGATTGGTAGAGCTTCTGGAAGAATCTCACATCTGAAAATAAATATTAGGAGTACTTTAAATCAGATAGCGGTTGGAACGATTAGTAGTGTGACTCTTCGTTGGCTGTTGAACGAGGGGACTAAGCCTGTATGTGAATGCCCCGAGTGCAGTGATGTCAGTTCGTTGCTTATCTCAACTCAACTCAACACAAGGAACCCCACCCAAACTAACGAAATATCTCATGAACAACCAAACAAACAAACAAACAAGGAGAAGAAAAACACGCAAACTAAAAAAAAAAAAACGATCCAAGTAACAAAGCAAACTATATATGAATCTATAGTGGCTGAGATTGCTACTAAAAGCGTAAAAATACTTGAGTTCGAGAAGAAAAACAAATTACGTCTCTGGTGTGACTCATAGCCAAATAATATGTGCAACAATGCAATAAGGTATGAGTTCATTTGACTTGAGGGTAACCCATCCAACAGTGCTGACCCAATCATATTTTCCGCCTGCTAGTTACCAACCACACCAGTATGTTCTGTGAAAATTTAAACCAAAACAAAAAAAACAAACTCTAACAGATTCTCCCTAGCATGGTGTTGTAGACTAAAATGAAACTAAGAATATTCAATGTGTCAAGAAAAGGACAAATCAGAACTGAAGACATCAAGACTAAAGTGGGTGTTAGAGTAGCACTTTATGTTATCAGAAAACAACAAGTTGAATGGTTTGACCTTATAACTAGACTACCAATTAACACTATGTCACAATAAGCAGTGATGTACAGACCAAATGAAAGCAGAAGAAAATACCGGCCACGTAAACGATGTAAAGAGGGAATAGCAGTGTCCATGGGGATTGTCGGATTATGAGATTGATGGCTCACTCCCAAAGAGAGAAAGGATACACGTTCCTTTTCCTCAATGTGATCCTGCCCGTTATAATCAATTAAGCTTGCACTGGCTCATATGCTTGCGCTAATATATCTATTGATAGATATAGAGTTCGGAGAACCAAGGAATTCCTTCAGGGAACAATGTAACGTTTCCTGAAGGTCAACACTTTCTTGTTGGGATTCCTTGCCTCTCTTCTAACCCAACTGATTAATATCTAGGGTGTGTCTATTGACTTACTGACACGACAAGAAAATACTCAAAGGAGGGAATGAACTCTTACATAATTTATTAAAACATAAACATGTTTTATGGTCATTCATTACATTAATAACAACAAGTACAATTAATATTCTACATTAATAGGTACAAGTTCAAGAAATATCCTCCCTGGATTCCTGAAATATACATATTACAATTTCATGTCATTTTGGAAAAGACTATCTTAACTTGCTTATCCTAGTTGTACTCCAGGGTGCCTGGATCTCTGATGTCACTAATTCTTTATCTGGTGTTAAGTTCTCCTAAAGAGTGATAATTCTCTCCCTGGGTATAGGATAGTGATTGTTCCTTACACTCCAGCTAAGTTACCTTCCTACTGGGCTAGGACTGTTTGCAGGTGAGTTCTGGTTGGGATACTGTTCTCCGTCACTTTGTTCAGAGACTTCACTCACAAAAGAAAGTCAGGCCTGGATCTAGATTCAATCAAGCTGCTACCTTCACCAAGTTCTGCATTCAGCTACTGCATTCCACTACTACATTCTACAATTGCATTCCACAACTGCATTCCAACTAGTCAGGTCTGGATCTATGGGTACCAATTTACTCTCTCATTTCAATGAAATGCTCCAATCACCACCTGTAAACAACAAGATATAAGGACCAGAATCGGCTTGTTTCCAAATCTATTGACTGATGAGTTTCGGTTCTGCTATTCTTACTATCATAAACTTTATAACATGTCCATAGCGAGTATAGAGCAACCAACTCAGACACAGGCGCCTTTCTTGTAGTTACGAAGAGTGTGTGGCAAGTGAGAGATTTGGGGCCGTTTGCTGTTGTTTTTATCCCAGCTATTTCCGAGTTACAGTTTTTCCCCATATTCGCTCTGATTCATGAAGTGTGTGATTTCCAATCCGGGGCGGTGTCGATTTTCCATTTTCCCCCAAGTTGAATGGTACCAATGGTTTATGTTCTAGTACAATTAGTTTTGATTTGAGGAGATCTTGACAGCTAGTAACGGCTTGTGAGTCAGTATACCACAGGGATCTCGGCACATGAGGCCCTTAAACGGTCATTTCCCTGCTGTTTAGGCTTCACCTGGATACCGCAAGGTACGAGAGGAACAAAATGGGATGCTATTATATGAATTAAACTGAGAATTGCCACCCTGCACAAAGCATGCCTATCTCCACGTTTCTCGGCTTGATCTGTGAGTCCGTTGCAATCAAGATGTGTTCATGTTGTTTGTCCCACTGACAACAGGACACCGTAGTGGCTCCCTTCGCCTCCATTTTCTGATTAGTTGTTATGGTATCATATGATAATCTCTCCTGTATTAAACAATATCTTATCTCTGAACACCACTTTTTTCTGCTCAGTACAAAGTCGCACGTGCTTTAGACTATTACAGCACGCGGTGGTACATTATTGTGTCTCAGTTGTTGCATCTCCCCTGCAGCCGTCCAATCCTTGCACTCTCGGTCCAATGCGATTAGGTCCCTGCAACGGTAAGACATTTACTCTGACATTTTGACCTATTTTTATCGTCATCCAATGTTTCAGAGCATACACACTTTTCTTATTGTGGTCTCGTTGGGGACATCCATGAGCTTCATGTTATGAGTCTGTGTCTCTTATCTGTTTCCAGCTAGAATGCATTTCAGAAATACTACTGGCGGGTCTGTTGTGCATCTCAACATCACCCGCTGAGCTACATTGTGTATGTACTCTTGTTTCGCTAGCTGGCTCTTTGTCTCTGATGACAGTCCATACTCAGTTACTGAGATAATCCAACAACTCCTTATAACAACTCCTTCCACGGGATCCGTGAATGGTTGGCTTATGTTCAGGTACGCCGACTATTATCTCTGATACAATATATGCCATTTATTGTGAGACTTGTGACATTAGTCTCAACAGTCATATTGTCCAGGGAATCATAACACATACCTCTAACGTGGGCTGGTGACACAACCCATCTCTGACATTACAGAATGCATGACAGGAGATAGCCAAGAAAGAAATACATTTAGTCGGCCTTCGTGGCCATTTATACAACATTGTAGGAATATAGCTAATTCCTTCTTGCACGCCCTAAAGAAGAATAGGAATGACACATACTGATCGTATAGTCGAGGGTAACAATCTACGATATGCTGATGGCATATGGAGTATAGCAAGAAAAACAGGAATAGAAGCTCCACTGAACAACAGACACAACTTTAAGAGCTATTTATGTTAGCATGCCAACTATAAAGACATCATCAAGAATCCACAAGCAGCGATCAGAGCACAAGATGCATGGATCGATTACAACAACCATCAACAAACACCTGCATTGAGAAACTAGAGATAATGCTTTATTCTGCAAGCACTACAGTGGGCAGGAGGAATAGTACTCAATCACATGTTGTCGTTTCTTGCAAGACTGCGTTGAGGAATCAACTACAACCCTCAAAAACATCCATCAGCAGTACACTGTGTAGAGCCATAGGTCTGCAATACACTGCACGGGGTCATGAATTTACAATACACTACACGGGGTCATGGATCTACAATACACTGTACGGCGCCATGGACCTACAATACACTGTGCGGTGCCATGGATCTCCAATACACTGTACGATGCCATGGATCTACAATACACTGTCGGTGGCATGGATCTAAAATACACTGTGCGGTGCCATGAATCTACAATACACTGTACGGCGCCATGGATCTACAATACACTGTACGGGGCCATGGATCTACAATACACTATACAGTGTCATGGCTCTACAATACACTGTACGGGCCTTGGATCTACAATTCACTGTACGGGCTATGGATCTGCAATATACTGTACGGGGCCATAGATCTACAATACCCTGTACGGGGGCATAGATCTACAATACACAGTACGGTGCCATGGATCTACAATACACTGTACAGTGTCATGGATCTACAATACACTGTATGGGGCGATGAATCTACAATACACTGTACAGTGTCATGGATCTACAATACACTGTATGGGGCCATGGATCTACAATACACTGTGCGGTGCCATGGATCTCCAATATACTGTACGATGCCATGGATCTACAATACACTGTACGATGCCATGGATCTACAATACACTGTGCGGTGCCATGAATCTACAATACACTGTACGGGGCCATGGATCTACAATTCACTGTACCGGGGCCATGGATCTACAATACACTATACGGTGCCATGGCTCTACAATACATTGTACGGGCCTTGGATCTACAATTCACTGTACTGGCTATGGATGTGCAATATACTGTACGGGGCCATAGATCTACAATACCCTGTACGGGAGCATAGATCTACAATACACAGTACGGTGCCATGAATCTACAATACACTGTACAGTGTCATGGATCTACAATACACTGTATGGGGCGATGAATCTACAATACACTGTACGGGCTATGGATCTACAATACACTGTACGGGTCCATGGATCTACAATACACTATACGGGCTATAGATCTATAATACACTGTACGGGCTATGGATCTACATAACACTATATTTCACAATAAATCAAAATTAGACATTGCAGAGCCATTGATCAACTATCAAACAACGCATATATTCCCACACATCTTTATTATATCTAACACACGGATTTCCAACAATGTATCGCCAATACACAAACGACAAACAGTCCATATTTTATATGACACGAGCGTGTATCAAACGATTTATATTACCTCCAACACATCAATGTTAAACAATCTATATTATTTCTAAAATACAAATGTCCAACAATATGTATTATACCTTGCACACGAATGTCCAACAATCTATACTATCTCTAGCACTCGAATGTCCAACAATCTATAATATGTATGTCATGTAGCGTCGGAGGCAAAGGACAATGATTTAGAGTAAGTTACGAACATTGTGGCACACAAAACAAGGAGAGTTAATCAAGACGCAGAGTAATACACAAGTTGCTAGATTACGTCACCGCATACTACGTCACCAAAAGTAGTCAGGTTTTGGAAGGATCATGGATACGGGCGGACGATATAACAGCTCTGAAATGTCAACACCAATATCCAATTGAAAGACGTTATGAACATAACATCTAATGCTCCAGGAAACATAAGGAAACAAGGGCACAGTCTTCATTACGGAGAATGATCGGAAGATGAACGTTTAACGCAGAGAAGGTGAGGAAAGTTTACTGCATTCCAATTTGCCGGTCGATTTTGAACTAGAGGTCATGGCATGAGCACATACATAGATCAGCGTAAGTCATACTGTGAGAATCAGGAGCGTAATGTGGTTTATAGAGCAATGCAGTTCACTCGTCATTAAGCTAAGTAATAGAATGGAATCGCATCCGACAGCTAATATTGATTATTTACTAATAATTATTATTATTATATTTTCACAGGCCCTCCCATCAACATGGGATGGTGATGTCTTAGACAAGACGAACGATTGCCACCAAATAAATTGTTATGTGACGTGGAACGCTATCGTTGATGCACTCATTTTCGTTGATATTGATTCTGGTTCCCGTTGATCTGCGACATTGTTTGACTGGACGGCGAGCGTGATATAATGGAGAAAAATATAGCTATTTCTAATACACGAAATTCGAACAGCCTATGCTATTTCTAACACACGAATATTTGCACGAGGTTCGAATAATACTCGAGATTCGTAATGTCGCTTACCCGCGTTCGAAACAAGGCGGCAACCGATTTGGCAGCAGAAAGTGTCGTGCTGGTTTTAACGTGATGGTATGGGAACCGGTCATTCAGAAAGCAATGGCAAACTACTGAAAGTAACGTTCCCAAGGCACGTGAAAAAAATAACAAAAAAACAAAAAACAAACAAAAAAACAAACAAACAAATAAACAAACAAAAAAAATGAATGTCCAACTATCTATAATATCTCAAACACGCTAATGTCTAATCTTGTTAGTTGACAGCTGGTTATACACATCCTCTACCAAGACAAGTCCGCTGCCTCTGAATGTGATTACTGATCCCATAAGCTATTGCGTCGTTGATTTGTGTGTCATCGTCCATCACGTATAGGCAGTTTCACTTCTCCTCTCCTGAGCCTCAGAATGCCTGCTGGAGGTCAGCCATCAGTCCTTTCTTTTCCATCAACCACAGCACCTCCAAGACATAACATGAACTTCAGCTCTTCTAGAAGTGATGATTCTATGTATGGCAATAAATAGTGCAATAACTGTCCCTGTGTATCAAGTGTAACAGCATGGCTAAGCGTGTTCGCTGCTATTATTATCTCGCATTTGATAGAATGCAGATAGCGCTTGTCCTATTCTGTTCTAATCTCAGTGATGCACGCTCCGTCTGATTGTTAATAATGATTCGGATATGCAACACTTATTGTTTATGATAACAACACTTAGTGTTTATGATAGCAAAGGCTATGTTCCATTATTGCAGGGTGCTCGTGGAATGGGGAATGTTATAATGTGGGACAAACTGTCTACAGCAACTGTTCACATTACAAGTGCACGAACACCGATTCGGGACTTCACATGTCTCCAACGAAACTGCGTTAAGTCATGTTTGTATATATGTATATGTATATATATATTATATATATATATATATATATATATATATATATATATATATATATATATATATATATATATATATATATACGCATATGTTTTATTGCTTTTGAGCTGAGTTGGAGGCTGTTGACAATGAAATACCTTTTACGTCTCTTCATCTTCCTACTCTTCATATTTCTTTTCCTCCTTCCCTCCTCCTATCTCCTCCTACTCCTCCTCTTTCTCCTCCCCCTTTCTTCTACTTCTTCTTCTTCTTCTTCTTCTTCTTCTTCTTCTTCTTCTTCTTCTTCTTCTTCTTCTTCTTCTTCTTCTTCTTCTTCTTCTTCTATGTCGTTTATTGTGAGACCTGCGACGTTAATCTGAACAGTCGCATTGTCTAGAGAGCACCATTACACAGACGTCTTAGCTGGGCTGATGACACCGTGCATCTCAGACATTACAGAAAGCATGAAAGGAGACCGACAAGAAATATATACATTTAGACATTCTGTATAGCCAATTATACAACATTTTGTTAATATAGCTCAGTTTCCTGCACACCCAAAAGAAGAATAGGAAGGATAAATACAGATTGCATAGTCGAAGTCAACAATCTGCGATATGTCAGTGACATAAGGCATGGAGTAAGCAAACAGCAATGGAAGCTCCATTACACTACAGACACACCTGTAAGAACAGTTTATGTTAACATGTCAACTCTAAAGGCAACATCAAGAACCCACAGGCCAGGGATATGAGCACAAGATGCGCACAAGGAACACAACAACCCTGTACACACACCTGCATTGAATAACTAGAGACTATGCGTGTTACTGGAAGCACTACAATGGAAAGGAGGAGGAGGTAATCAATCACAACTGGTCGTGTATTGCAAGACTGAGTTAGGAAATCACTATAACCTTCACACTGCTCTACAACCATTACATTATACGGAGCAATAGGACTACAATACACTGTACGGAGGCCATAGATCTACAATACACTGTACGGCGCCATAGATCTACAATACACTGTACGGGACCATGGATCTACAATACACTGTACGGCGCCATAGATCTACATTACACTGTACGGCGCCATAGATCTACAAAACACTGTACGGGACCATGTATCTACAAATACACTGTACGGGGTCATGCATCTACAATACACTGTACGGCGCCATAGATCTACAATACACTGTACGGCGCCATAGATCTACAATACACTGTACGGCGCCATAGATCTATAATACACTGTACGGCGCCATAGATCTACAATATACTGTACCCGGCCATAGATCTACAATACACTGTACGGGGCCTCGGATCTACAATACACTGTACGGGGCCATAGATCTACAATACACTGTACGGCGCCATAGATCTACAATACACTGTACGGGGCCACGGATCTACAGTACACTGTAAGAGGCTATAGATCTACAAAATACTGTACGGGGGTATGGATCTACAATACACTGTGAGAGGCTATAGATCTACAATACACTGTGAGAGGCTATAGATCTACAATACTCTGAATGAGGTTATGGATGAACAATACATAGTATGGGGCCATTGATCTAACTTAAACATTGCGGAGTCATTCATGTACCATGGATCTAACTTACACATTGCGGAGTCATTCATGTACCATGGATCTAACTTACACATTGTGGAGTCATTCATCTACCATCAAACCGCACATTCATTGCCACAGAATCTATATTATATCTAAGCCACGAATGTACAACAATGTATATTATCTCTAATAGGGAAAGAAAGAAGAAGAATATTATCTCTAACACACGAATGTCAATCACTCTATATTTTCTCGGACAAACGAATGCCAAGCAATCTATATTATCACCAACACACGAACGTAAAAATGAATCTATAATATTTCTAATGCATGAATGTCACGCAATATATATAATATCTCTATCAAACAAATGTCCAACAATCTATAATATAGTAGCATAAGGGTGTCCAGCAATCAATGTTATCACAAACACAAGAATGCCCATCACTATATATTATCATTAACACACAAATGTCCAGCAATCTATAATACCTCTAACACACACATTTCCAACAGTCTATAATACACTATCACGCGATGTCCAACAATTTATATTATCTCTTGCACACGCATGTCCAACAATCAATATTATCGCTTACATACGGATACCATACAATCTATATACTCTTTAACACACGACTGTCCATCAATCTATACTATCCCTAACACACGACTGTCCATCAATCTATACTATCCCTAACACACGACTGTCCATCAATCCATATTATCCCTAACTTACGACTGTCCATCAATCTATACTATCCCTAACACACGACTGTCCATCAATCTATACTATCCCTAACACACGACTGTCCATCAATCTATATTATCCCTAACACACGACTGTCCATCAATCTATACTATCCCTAACACACGACTGTCCATCAATCTATATTATCCCTAACACACGAATGTCCAGCAATCTATACTATCCCTAACACACGACTGTCCATCAATCTATACTATCCCTAACACACGACTGTCCATCAATCTATATTATCCCTAACACACGACTGTCCATCAATCTATACTATCCCTAACACACGACTGTCCATCAATCTATACTATCCCTAACACACGACTGTCCATCAATCTATACTATCCCTAACACACGACTGTCCATCAATCTATATATTATCCCTAACACACGACTGTCCATCAATCGATACTATCCCTAACACACGACTGTCCATCAATCTATACTATCCCTAACACACGACTGTCCATCAATCTATATTATCCCTAACACACGACTGTCCATCAATCTATACTATCCCTAACACACGACTGTCCATCAATCTATACTATCCCTAACACACGAATGCCCATCAATCTATACTATCCCTAACACACGACTGTCCATCAATCTATATATTATCCCTAACACACGACTGTCCATCAATCGATACTATCCCTAACACACGACTGTCCATCAATATATACTATCCCTAACACACGACTGTCCATCAATCTATATTATCCCTAACACACGACTGTCCATCAATCTATACTATCCCTAATACACGACTGTCCATCAATCAATACTATCCCTAACACACGACTGTCCATCAATCTATACTATCCCTAACACACGACTGTCCATCAATCTATATTATCCCTAACACACGACTGTCCATCAATTTATACTATCCCTAACACACGACTGTCCATCAATCTATATTATCCCTAACACACGACTGTCCATCAATCTATACTATCCCTAACACATGACTGTCCATCAATCTATATTATCCCTAACACACGACTGTCCATCAATCTATACTATCCCTAACACACGACTGTCCATCAATCTATACTATCCCTATCACACGACTGTCCATCAATCTATACTATCCCTAACACACGAATGTCCATCAATCTATACTATCCCTAACACACGAATGTCCAGCAATCTATACTATCCCTAACACACGAATGTCCAGCAATATATACTATCCCTAACACACGAATGTCCATCAATCTATATTATCCCTAACACACGACTGTCCATCAATCTATACTATCCCTAACACACGACTGTCCATCAATCTATACTATCCCTAACACACGACTGTCCATCAATCTATATTATCCCTAACACACGAATCCCCATCAATCTATACTATCCCTAACACACGAATGCCCATCAATCTATATTATCACTAACACACGAATCCCCATCAATCTATACTATCCCTAACACACGAATGCCCATCAATCTATACTATCCCTAACACACGAATGCCCATCAATCTATACTATCCCTAATACACGAATGTCCATCAATCTATACTATCCCTAACACACGACTGTCCATCAATCTATACTATCCCTAACACACGAATGTCCATCAATCTATACTATCCCTAACACACGAATGTCCATCAATCTATATTATCCCTAACACACGACTGTCCATCAATCTATACTATCCCTAACACACGACAGTCCATCAATCTATATTATCCCTAACACACGACTGTCCATCAATCTATACTATCCCTAACACACGACTGTCCATCAATCTATATTATCCCTAACACACGAATGCCCATCAATCTATACTATCCCTAACACACGAATGTCCATCAATCTATACTATCCCTAACACACGAATGCCCATCAATCTATACTATCCCTAACACACGAATGCCCATCAATCTATACTATCCCTAACACAAGAATGCCCATCAATCTATACTATCCCTAACAAACGAATGCCCATCAATCTATACTATCCCTAACACACGAATGCCCATCAATCTATACTATCCCTAACACACGAATGCCCATCAATCTATACTATCCCTAACACACGAATGCCCATCAATCTATACTATCCCTAACACACGAATGCCCATCAATCTATATTATCCCTAACACACGAATGTCCATCAATCTATATTATCCCTAACACACGAATGTTTATCAATCTATATTATCCCTAACACACGAATGTCCATCAATCTATATTATCCCTAACACACGAATGTCCATCAATCTATATTATCCCTAACACACGAATGTCCATCAATCTATATTATCCCTAACACACGAATGTCCATCAATCTATATTATCCCTAACACACGAATGTCCATCAATCTATGTTATCATTAACACACGAATGTCCATCAATCTATATTATCCCTAACACACGAATGTCCATCAATCTATATTATCCCTAACACACGAATGTCCATCAATCTATATTATCCCTAACACACGAATGTCCATCAATCTATATTATCCCTAACACACGAATGTCCATCAATCTATATTATCCCTAACACACGAATGTCCATCAATCTATATTATCCCTAACACACGAATGTCCATCAATCTATATTATCCCTAACACACGAATGTCCATCAATCTATATTATCCCTAACACACGAATGTCCATCAATCTATGTTATCATTAACACACGAATGTCCATCAATCTATATTATCCCTAACACACGAATGTCCATCAATCTATATTATCCCTAACACACGAATGTCCATCAATCTATATTATCCCTAACACACGAATGTCCATCAATCTATATTATCCCTAACACACGAATGTCCATCAATCTATATTATCCCTAACACACGAATGTCCATCAATCTATATTATCCCTAACACACGAATGTCCATCAATCTATATTATCCCTAACACACGAATGTCCATCAATCTATATTATCCCTAACACACGAATGTCCATCAATCTATGTTATCATTAACACACGAATGTCCATCAATCTATATTATCCCTAACACACGAATGTCCATCAATCTATATTATCCCTAACACACGAATGTCCATCAATCTATATTATCCCTAACACACGAATGTCCATCAATCTATATTATCCCTAACACACGAACACCAGCCAGTACGTATCGTTACAGTGTACAGCCGGTTACACATACCCTCTAGCAGGACCAGTACTAGAGGAGCGCTGGGCGTGATTTCTGATCCCATTAGCCATTCATTCATTCAATCAATCATTCATTCATTCATTCATTCATTCATTCATTCATTCAGTAGCATGTCATTTGCAGAACCTCGCTCCCATTAACCTACCTTCCGGAAAACCTCTCGATCATAAGCAAAATGTCCCGCGTCCGATACATCCATCTGGAGATCATCCGCCACATCCTGCACCCATCTTCTCTTTGGCCTTCCTCTTCCTCTCTTCCCAGGCCCTTCATTATTGTTCTCTCCAAACTTTCGTGACGTTTCAAGTGACCAAAATATTTCAATTTTCTTTCTTTTATTGTCTTTAATAGCCATCCCTCCTCAATATTCAACTCTTGAAGTATGGATGCATTTGTTCTTTTCTTTACCCAAGATATTCTTAGATCTCGTCTATAACATTTATATTCAAAGGCATGTATGCGCTGTTCAGCTTGTTTAGTAAGTGTCCAGGTCTCACAGGCATATGTTGCAATGGGAAAGATGCATGCTCTTAAAATCTTATTTTTGTAGTTATGTCTGTCCCATTCCATAATTTATTCAGTTGTTTTAGTCTTTGAAGAGCAATTGATAGTCGTCGTTTAATTTCTTTCATTGTGTCTCCGTTGTTGGTAATCAATGACCCAAGACATTAAAAATTGTCCACCACCTCCAATTTTTTCTCATTAACATATATTTCTTTCTCCATGGTGGTTTTATCTGCATGCATTATCTTTGTTTTTGCAATGTTAAGTTACAAGTTGTGATTTTCACTATTCAACTGAGTTGAGGCTATCAGGTTTTCTATACCAGTCTGTGTTGTGGATAGCAATACTGTATCATCAGCATACCGAATCTCTGGTATGTCATGACCACCGATATTTAGAGCATCATATAGCTCCATATTAATATCATCTCTTACATTTCTCATTATATTTTCGGCGTAAAGTTTAAACATATAGGGGACAGCACATCCCTGACGGATAATCCATAATACATGAGAATAGGTTTACATTAAATTGTTTGCACTTCTCTATTATTAAACGCATATTGAGAATGTGATCTCGTGTTCCTCTTCCTTGTCTAAATCCATCTTGAACTACGTTAATTTCTTCTTCCATTTTCTTACGAAGTCTTCCCATTATGATTTTTAGTAGAATTTTCCTTGCATGACTGATCAGGGCAACAGTTCTATGGTTGGTGCATAATTTCAGGTTGCCCTTTTTTGGTATTGGAATGAAGATACTTCTCTTCCAATCTTTTGGCCATATACCATATTTCCATATCTTTTTACATAATGCATTACGTATGCTTTCTTCACCTCTCGCTTTAATTAGCTCAGCTGGTATCTCATCACATCCAGGTGATTTACCATTCTAATGAGGGTTCAGGTTCTGTCTCTTCTGTCATTGTTTCATGTATTTCACTCCTATTCTCACCGTCACTCATATCATGCATTCCACTGCAATATTCCTGCCATATTTCTAGAATTTGTCTAGAATCTGTTAAGGTATTTCCCATCTTGTCACAGAGGTTAAACATTTCTTGTCTGTAGCTTTATTTCTTTGAACATTTCGTAATTTCACCCAGTCTTATGATATTGCTCTATTGTGGTACAGCAATCTTGTATATATTGCTTTTTTTCCTTTCTTGTGTTCTTTCTTATTTCTCGAGTTAAAGATTTATACTTCACCCTGCTGTTATCGGATTCACCTCCTTTCTGTTTCAGTTCCCTTCGTTGTTTCATTAATTCTAACGTGTCTGATGTAATCCATGTCTTAAGGTGCTTTTTCTTGGTCGGAATTAAATCTTTGGTGGCTGTTATTAAGATATCTCTAGCTTGTACTGCCAGTTCATCAGGTGTCATTTCCTTTTGTACAGACATCAAGACCCCAAAACGACTCCTAACTTCTACAGTGTATGCAGCTGGTATTTTTGTGAGATCAAAACGAAGTGACATTGGTCCTCGGATAAGCTTTTTGACTTTTAATTTCAGATGTGCCTCTAATAACTAATGATCCGTATCACAGTCTGCACTTCGTAGGGTTTTTGCAGATGTTATGCTTGATCTTCTTTTGTATTAACATATAATCTATCTGATTTTTGGTAATACTGTCCGGGGACTTTCATGTGAAGAGTCTTCTTGGGTGTTGTTTAAAAAGTGTGTTGGCTATCATTAACTCATTTTCTGTGCAGAATTCAATTAATTTGTCACCTGCATCATTTCTGTTTCCCAATCCAAATGTTCCTAAAACGTGTCTCTCATTTTCAGCTCTTCCTGAACCTACTTTTGCATTAAAATCACCCAGTATTATTGCTATATCATTATGACCAATCTTATGTAATGTGTCTTGCAGTGTATTGTAAAAATCTTAAATTTGGTCCTCCTCTGCTGTTGAAGTAGGTGCATATATCTGTACGGCCTTTAAGTCTAATAGTGAGGATTATATCACTAACTGGGTTATATCCCAGTAAAGCTTTTGCAGTTTTTTTATCTAATCAAAATGCCACTCCACTCTGGCCTCCGACGTCTTTACCAGAATAAATTAAAAGACTTCCATTTTCAGTTGTAAAATGTCCCCTGCCTTTCCAGCGATGTTCACTAATCCCTAAAATTTGAATGTTTAACCTCTCAATCTCATCACACACTACTTTAAGCTTCCCCTCACGCAGACTTCTCAAATTCCACGTTTCTATTCTCACTCTTTTTCTTAGTCTGACACAGGGGATTTCCTTGGTAACACAGTCAGGATTAACTCCGTCATCACGATTACTAGTACTGGTCCCTGTGTCACACTCTTCCCCAGTGTTATCTGATCTGCCTGGCCTGGGGGTCTCGCTACCAGATCTCTTTCTTATTATGTTTTATGTCATAGTTGTTATGGTTTCTTGGCAAGTTTTGCAGAAGGTAGTTTGCCATTGCTTTCCTTCTGGGCAGTGACTACTAGTCGGTGGTCATAGCCATTGTCTCTACTGATGAGATCATCTGCCTATCGCCGCAGAGTGCAAGACCATAACCAACAACAGTCTGTAGGCTGCTCTCACACTCCATCCACCACCTGCTTCCATGGCTTCACGTAACCCTGATCGGGAGGCTAAACGGGTACTCCACCTTGTCCAAGGATGTCCCGTAGACTAAAGCCACTAACGGAGGAAAGGAGACGTCTTACATCTCCTTTGATAGGGGATACCCCTATCCCGCTAACCGGCTATTAGCCATTTCGTCATTGATTTGTGTGTCCTCGTCCATCATTTATAGACCGTTTTACTTCTCCCCTCCAGAACCACATATTGATTACCTTCTGGAGGCCACCAACCAGGTCCTTTTATTTCCACCAACCACAGCACCTCCAAGACAGTGCATCCACCTCAGCTGTTCTAGATGTGGTGATTCTGTGTATGGCAACACCTGATGCTATAATTGTCCCTAGCTATCTAACTATAACAACAAGGATAAGCATTTTCCATGCTATTGCTATTAATATTTCACGTTTGAGGGAATGCAGTTAGTGCTGGTCCTATTCTGTTCTGATCTCTGTCATGCATGCCCCGTCTAATTGTTAATCATGACTGGGATGTGTACCATTTAGTGTTTGTGATAGTAACACTTATTGTTATTGACAGCAAAGGCAGGGTTCCATTGTTACAGGGTGCTCCTGGAATGGAGGGTGCTATGATGAGGGAGAGACCGCCAACAGCACTTGTTCACAATACATGTGCACAAAGACCAAATCGGGACTTCAGATGTCTCCAACGAAACTGAGTAAGGCGCAAACACACACACACACACACACACACACACACACACTTATATATATATATATATATATATATATATATATATATATATATATATATATATATATATATATATATATATATATATGTATATATATATGTCTCATTGCCATTGAGCACTGGGTTGGAGGTTGTTGACTTTGAAATACCTTCTACGTCTCTTCATCTTCCTCTTCTTCATATTCCTTTTCCTCCTCCAATAAGATTATATCCCTTTATTCCTCCTCAAACTTCTTCTTCTTCTTCTTCTTCTTCTTCTTCTTCTTCTTCTTCTTCTTCTTCTTCTTCTTCTTCTTCTTCTTCTTCTTCTTCTTCTTCTTCTTCTTCTTCGTTCGATTTTCAGGGAAAACGAGTCACAATTATTTACACACTTCTCTAGTTACCGTGTCGCATCTTTGAGATGCTGATGTGTACAATGTGCAACCTCTTGGCGATTGCAACATGTTACATCGTATGCCGTTTATTATGAGACCTGCGACGTTAGTCTCAACAGACGTATTGTTTAGAGAGCAGCATAACATAGACGTCTTACATGGGCTGATGACACCACCCATCTCTGGCATTGCAGAAGGCATGAACAGAGACAGAGAAGAAATATATACTTTTAGACGGTCTGCGTGGACAATTCTACATCACTGTAGGAATATAGTTCATTCCTTCTTGCACGCTCCAAAGACTAATAGGAAGGATACATACAGATCGTATAGTCCAGGGCAACAATCAGCGATATGCCGATGACGTAAGACATGTAGCAAATACAAACAGCAATGGAAGCTCCATTACACTACAGACACAACTGTAAGAACTGTTTATGTTAGCTCGTCAACTCTAAAGACCGCATCAAGAACCTACACACAAGAGATCAGAGCTTAAGATGCAAACAACGAACACAACAGCCGTTTGCAAACACCTGCATTGAGTAACTAGAGACTATGCGTGTTACTGGAAGCACTACAATGGAAGGGAGGAGGAAATAATCAGTCTCATATAGTCATGTCTTCCAAGACTGAGTTGGGGAATCAGTGCAACCCTCAAATGGTTCTACCACCAGTAGATTATACGGAGCCATAGGTCTACAATTCACTGCACGGCGTATGGATCTACAAGACTCTGTAGGGGGCAATGAATCTACAATACATTATATGTGGTCATTATCTACAATATATACTATACGGGGCCATACGTCCAAAATACACTATACGCGACCATGGATCTACAATACACTTTATACACTGTAAGGCGGAGGTGGACGGCATGTTCTAAAACACACTATACGAGGCTATGGATCTACAATACACTAAATGGGGTCCTGGATGTATAATAAACAGTATGGGGCCATGGATCTAACTTACACAGCGCGAAGTAATTTATCTACCATTAAACAACACATTAATTGCCAAACAATCTATATTATATCTATCCCACAAATGTCCAACAATCTATATGTTGTTTGTCCATCAAGAATGATGATGACCATTCATTTCATCCAGTGAGGTTGAAAGTATGGAGCCATGAGTTCTAAGATGGCTGATAAAGCCTATTTTGGCTCTAAATGTTCTTTGACAATGTGGACAAAGAATTCTTGACGTTTCTGGAGGGGGATTTAGTGCAGAGGTTTTACTGTCCTGCCTTTTCTTCACAGTTCTTGCGGTCCTGGTTGCCTCACACATGACTGCACCATGGTGTAATGATGCACTCCAGGAATTCCGATCTCTGGCTGCAGTCTCCCAGGTGTCATGATGAATTCCAAAAGCATTCAGTGAGTTTTTCCGAGTGTCTTTAAATCGTTTCCTCTGGCCGCCTTGAGAGTGTTTAACACAATGCAACTCGCCGTAAAAAATTCTTTTAGGGAACCTGTGATCTGGCATGCGAGTCAGGTGACCAGCCCAGCGAATCTGATTCTTCATTAGTATAGTGTGGATACTGGGCATGGACTCTCTTTCTAGGACTTCAGTGTCTGAGATCTTGTCTTGCCATTTAATCTTCAGTAACTTCCTAAGTCAGAATGTGTGGAAGTGGTTTAATTTCCTAGCGTACAGTCTTGTACAGTCGGCCAAAGGCCACACTGGCCTTGGAGATTTTTGCATTCACTTCATCATCAATTGTGGCAGCTTGTGACACAGTGCTGCCAAGAAAGGAGAATGTGTCCACAGCACTTAGTCTATGACCATTCACTTTGATATTCGGCACAGTGTAATTATTCCCTGGAGCTGGCTGGTACATAACTACAGTCTTCTCCAAGTTGATATTGAGCCCAAAGTTGGCAAGGCATGTCAGAAAGCTGAAACATTATGTTGCATGTCCGCCTCTGAGTTGGCGTATTGATCGCAATCATCAGCAAACAGGAGTTCTCTGACGGTGTCGCTGTTAATTTTGGTTTTTCAGCCTTCTGAGATTGAATAACTTTCCATCCATACGGTAGTTGATGTCTATTCCAATGTCGTCGTTCTCGAAGGCATTCATCAACATGGCTGAAAACATGAGGCTGAACAGTGTCGGTGCCAGGACACATCCTTGCTTCACTCCATTGGTGACAGGAAAGGTCTCAGACAGTTCACAATTTTCCAGTACTCTTGCCTGCATGCCATCATGAAATAGCCGCACTATTTGGACAGACCTTCGTGGACAGCCATATTTTGCCATAATCTTCCACAGTCCTTCTCTGCAGACTGTATCGAAAGCCTTGGTAAAGTCAATGAAAGTGGAGAACATTTCGCAGTTCTGTTCCTGACATTTCTCTTGCAGCTGCCTTGCAGCGAAAAGCATGTCAACAGTTCCTCGTTCTTTGCTGAAGCCACATTGACTCTCGGGAAGAAGACTTTGATCGAGATGGGCCGTGAGAAGATTGAGAAGAATTCTGGCGAGTATCTTCACTGCAATTAAAAGCAAGGAGATGCCTCGGTGGTTGTCGCAGGATTGACGGTTTCCTTAAGTTTGTAAAGGTGGACTATTGACGCGTCCTTGAAATCTTCTGGCATGGTCTCGTTCACCCATATGTTTGTAAATACTTGGTGAAGCTGCTCTGTTAGGACCGGCCCACCTGCCTTGTATATCTCTGCTGTGATGGAGTCAGGACCAGGCGCCTTGCCGCTGGAGAGTTGCTGGATGTCTTTGTGTACTTCTACTATGGTTGACAGGTCATCAAGTGTCTCATTGGTAGAAACTTGAGGAGGGCAGTTGATTGTTTCATCATCGAAGAAGGAAGTTGCATTTAAGATGTTGCTGAAATACTCTGCCCAACGTTGAAGGATTGTTTTCTTATCGGTGACCAATGTTCCTCCATCTGCACTGAGGAGGAGAACTATGCCTGGTGATGTTGGACCATAGACCGCTTTCAGTGAGTCGTAGAAGTTTTTCATATCATGTCTGTCAGCATAGCCCTGAATTTCATCAGCTTTGCTGCACAGCCAGGAGTCCCGCATGTGCTGAAGTTTCTGCTACACTACTCTCTGAATGTCCTTGAAGGCATAATTTTTTAATGTTGACTTCGGGTCATTCAAATGTGCCTTGAGGAGAAGATTTTTCTCGGCCAGCAATTGGTTGATGTCTTCGGAATTTTCATCAAACCAGTCTTTATGCTTTCGAAAGGATGGACCCCGGATTTCCATAGCAGTGTTGTGAATTATGTCCTTTAGGGCTCTCCACTCTGTTTCTGTATCCTGTTTAGCTGCAGCAATTGGCTTGAGGCCATTTTCTTGCTGTTTAGGCGGGTGACATTTAGTTGTTGTTTGTTTTGTTATTTTTGCATTTTCACCCCTTGAGGAAGCCATGGTGGTTTGATGTGTATGATTATTTTCAAGATAATGAGACAATAGTCTGTCCAACATTCGGTACCACACATGGATTTTGTCACCCGAACATCTTGTCTGTCACTCGTCCTGACGATGACATAGTCAATGAGGTGCCAGTGTTTCGAGCGAGGGTGCATCAACGATGTCCTGTTTCTCATAGGAAGACGGAAAATTTTGTTGGTAATCAGGAGATCGTTTTCGGCACATGTGTGAAGAAGGAGGAGTCCATTGCTGTTACAATTTCCGACTCCGTGCTTTCCAATAATGCCACTCCAAGAAATAGTGTCCGTACCTACTCTGGCATTGAAATCTCCAAGGAGTATAAGCTTGTCTTTGGGAACAGATGTTAATGCATTGTGCAGGTCCTCATAGAACTTGTTCTTGACATCATTTTTATTGGTTATAGTTAGTGCGTAGACACTCACAATGGTTGCATGCTTCCTTCCATTCAGCAGGGGCAATTTAATGGTCATGAGCCTGTTGTTTATAGCCTTTTAAAATCCGGATAATCTGCACGACCAGACTTAATGGTAAATCCCACACCGGATTGGCGTCTTTCCTCGCTTTTCCTTCCACTCCAGATAAATGTGTAGCCGGCACCTATTTCACAGATTTGGCCTTCTTCTGCAAGTCGTGTCTCGCTCAAGGCTGAAATGTCGATGTTGTACCTGCCCAGCTCTATCCCAATCAGTGCTGTTCGTCTCTCTGGACCAGACGCATCATCTCTGTTAATGTAGGGTGCGTACATTCCAAGTTCCAATTTTTAAGGGAATATGGTTTGCTCTTTAAGCTTTACCTGTTTTTCCTTTGTTTGTATGTCGACAGCAGTTTAGGGTACCCACCAACCGCGGCTAGCTGGTTAGGTAGTGATGGAGCAGACAATGTTTAGGGCACCTTTTCTAGCCCCTTGTTCATGCTATGGAGGTGAGAAGTGTGTTCCTATAGAGGAATGCTCAGTCGCTCAGGGGGATACCGAATCCCACTGCTGCTCTAGTCAGTAGAAGACGACCATATGGCCTGAGCCACCTGTGTATCAGGTCTGCGACTACAGCTGCCAGCGTACCCACGCCTGCCGCTTCGCCGCTCGCCCATCGCCACAGGACTTGGAGGTGATATATGACGTTGGATGAAGAATGACTTGCTCGATGAATTGGATTAAAGTGAGGAAGAGTTGCACAACTTGTCGACCTCACTCTCTCGCCTGAGTTCAGTGGCAAGACAAGTCAAGACGAATGGAGACGAATACAGGTGCAGTGGATGACCAGGGCGCTCTATGTGCCTTGACGTGCTCATTACGTTCCACAACGCTTTGCAGGTAAACGCCGTCTAGCCCCTTGAATCGGGAATTATTTCTTCCGCGCAGTCTGCCGAATCCCGTCTTCACATTCTGGGTAGGCATACCCTAGTTTACCTCTTGGTTTGACACCAAATCGGCTACCCACGCCTGGTTTAGCCAGCCTCTCACAGCTGTTGCCCGGGGGATGGCCGCTGTCGCATGCTGACAGCTACTAGGGGCCAGAGGCTTGAGCTGGGTGTCAGGCTTGGACCAGTGGTGGATGGGTCCTGAAAAGGACATGAGAGTCATCCTTACCAAAGGTGCTACCAATGCCTGACACCCTGTACTCCCCCCCCCCCCCCCAACAATCTATATAATCTCTAACACAAGAATGTCCAACAATCTATATAATCTCTAACACACGAATGTCCAACAATCTATATAATCTCTAACACACGAATGTCCAACAATCTATATAATCTCTAACACAAGAATGTCCAACAATCTATATAATCTCTAACACAAGAATGTCCAACATAAGAACACCAATCAATTGTTATCGTTTCAGTGTACAGCCGCTTACATACGTCCTCTACCAGGACCAGTCCTGCTATCACTGAGTGTGATTTATGATCCCATGGCGTTGATTTGTGTCTCATCGTCCATCACGTATAGACAGTTTCAATTATCCCCTCCTGAACCTAAGCGTGCCTTCTGGAGGCCAGCCATCAGGCCCTTTCATTTCAGTCAACCACGACACGGCCTGGACAGTACAGAGACTTTATTTCTTCTAGTTATGATGATTCTGTGTATGTCAACACCCGATGCTATTATTGCCTCTAGGTCTTTAAATGTAACAACACGATTAAGCATTGTCCCTGCTATTTTATCTCACAGTTGATATAATGCAGTTAACGGTTGTCCTGTTCTGTTCTTATCTCAGTGATGCATGCTCCCTCTGATTGTTAACCATGATCGGGATATGTGACACTTATTGTTTGTAATAGCAACATTTATTGGTTATGATAGCAAAGGCTAGGTTCCGTTGTTGCAGGGTGCTCATGGAATGGAAGGTGTTATGATGTGGGAGAGATCGCCAACAGCAGCTGTTCACAATACACGTGCATAAAGGCAGAATTGAAAGGCCACGCGGTCTCTCAAATGATTCCAACCAAACTGGGTAGGTTATATATGCACATATTTTTCATTGCCTTTGAGCATTGTGTCGGAGTCTTTTCCAATGAAATACCTTATCCAACTATTTATCTTCCTCCTCATCATATTCCTTCTACGCCTCCCCTCCTCCTATTCCTTCTCCTTCTCCTACTTATTCTCCTTCTTCTCCTTCTGTTCCCTTCTCTCCACGTTTCCTCATCCTCATCTCTCATCACCTTCCTCCTCTTCCTCCTCTTCGATATCGCGGTGCTGGAAGCTCTACAGTGAAACACAGGAGGAAACAACCACATGCGGCCGTGTCTTGCCAGACTGAGTTGGGGAAACAAATGCACCTTTCAAATCGCTCCACCATCACTACCATTACTGAGAAATAGGTCTATAATACACTGTATGGGGCTATATATCTACTGTACATTGCAGAGATCAAGAATACACTGCACGGGGCCATGTATCTGCATTACTCTATACGGTGTCATATATCTACAATACACTGTATGGGGTCATAGATATAATTTAACTATATAACTTACCACTAATATATTATCTCTTACACATGAATGTCAAATAAACGTAAATGAGAAACAGACTTAGTGGTTGGGGGTTTTACTGCAAAGGCTAATGGACAAGTTTTGAAAAAGGGAGTCTGGTGTATGAAACTACGAACTCCAGCATGAGAACGGAGGTGGAAGCAGTAAAAGCGGCATTCCGTTGGTTAGAGGAGACCACTGCAATACACATTATAGTCATTATGGATTCAAGGAGTATGCTTAGTAAGGTGGAGAAAGGAATGTTTCGTGTGGAATGGCTCTCGTCGCTTCACAGGCTACAGATTGTGAAAATTGCATGGATAGTTTGCCCTGGCCATGTGGGGGTAGGAAAGGGGAGGGGAGAAGAGGCTGATAGGCTGGCAGGGAATGCACCTGTTTGTGGTAGATTGACTATGGATAATTGGGGGGGGGGGGGGGGGGGGTTATGCATTTGTGGGACCAGGTGGAGAAAGTGGGAGAATAGCTTGAGAACCCTCATGTGGAAAGAATAAGATTGCGGGGGATCGGTAGGGGTTCTGGAAGAATCTCACAACTGAGAGGGAAGACCAGGAAAACTTTAAATCAGATAGCGATGGGAACTAGAATGACACTTCGCTGGCTGTTGAATGAGGGGACGGATCACAACAGGGAATGCCCTGAGTGCACATATGTCAGTTCTTATCTCAAAACAACTTAACACAACAATAACACATGGATGTCAAATAATTTATATTATTTCTAACATATGAAAGTCAAATAATCTATAATATATCTAACACACGAATGTCTAACAATCTGTAATATCTCTAACACACGAATGTGCAACAATCTATACTATTTCTAACAGACGAATGGCCAATAGATGTGAGAGTCTTGGAAAAGAACATAGAGAATGTCACTGAAGATAGTCTGTACTACTCCTGATGATTAAGTCTATTTGTGGATGACGTCTTTAGAAATATTTCAGAGTTGATTGTTATCAGTTTACATCTGAAAGTGTAGCGAATGCTGAACACACGCTGAGTAACGTTTTACATAGTGTCCTTTCTTTCCTCGTACGATGAAGCACATACGGAAGATATAGTTGATTTGCCAGTCAATCAATCATTTGCCATGCCGGAAAGAGTGGGTGGTCATGACTCGCCATTTCACTCGATCACCAGAGTCGTGGATCAGCTCAGTGTTCCTGTCTTGTCCATGCCATGTGGCCAAGCCATCCAGGTATTTTCCTCTCGGTCTTCCTCTTGGTCTGTTCCCTTCGATCTTGCCAGTTGTCAGTAAGTTCTCGAATACATTTCTTCCCATAACATGTTGAAAATATTGTGACTGTCTTCATCTAATTTCTCTAATCAGTCTACGATTTTCATTTGTCTCCTGTATTACTTGGTCATTGGTTTTTCTATCTGTCCATGGTAATCTTTGCATTTTCCTCAGAAACCACATTTCTGTAGCCATCAGATGTTTTTCAGCTTGACTGCACATTGTCCAAGTTTCATTTCACATCCATACAAAAGAAAAGGCTCTATGTATCCCCTCAACACTCTTGTTCTCATTTCAATTGACATCTTTTTATTGGTCAGAATGTTTTTCATCTTGATAAAGGCTACTTTCGCGTTGGCGATTCTTGTTCTAATCTCTTCAAGGCATCTCCCATCAGATGTTATGACTGTTCCGAGATAACTGTACCGATTCACGTGTTGAAGAATATTCCCATTTACTTGTATATTACATTGTGGTACTTCGTTCTTCCTAGTGACGACCATAACCTGTGCCTTCGTACAATTTAAGTCCAACCCCAGCTTCTCATTCTGTACAACAATCGCGTCTACTAATTGTTGCAGATCCTGTGCATTATCTGCAATCAATACTGTATCATCTGCATATCTAATGTTATTGATGTTTCTTCCTCCAATGCTAATTCCATTTATATCTTCTACATTTCTGAAAATGTTTTCACTGTATAGGGAAAAAAGATCTGGAGACATTACACATCCCTGCCTAACACCTCTCTTAATATGTTGATATTGTCCCACTTCATTATCAATCCTTATGGCAGCTTGTTGTTTCCAATATAGGTCTTTTATAAGTCTAAAGTCTTTCCCATCAATGTGTAGATCTGCAAGCATATCCACCATGTTGACATGTCTAACTCTATCAAAAGCCTTTGTGTAGTCAATAAAGCAAAGATATATATCCTTGTTTACTTCTATAGCACGTTCAATAACTGTTCGCAGCATATACACAGCATTTACTGCACCCTTTCCTTCTACACATCCACATTGTTCTTCCCCTTTTTCAGTTTGTATTTTCCCCTCACTCTTTGCATGATAATTCGTAACAAAATCTTTGTGATGTGACTCATTATACTAATTGTTCTATGTTGATCCCATTCCAAGGTTCCTGATTTCTTTGGGATTGCAATAAATACAACAACAAAAAAGTCGACAGGGTCAACTTCATTGCACCGGGTTTTATCCCATATGGCTCGGTCCCTTTCCGCAGCACGGAAAGCGTCGCATAAAGCACGAACTCCGTAGCTTTTAGCGACGACCCACAGGAGTCTCCGAAACATTTAACTCGTAAACCGAAGGACACGGCCCGGAATCGAACCCACAACCTTCGGAGCACGAGTCAAACGGCTTGACCACTTCGTCACAGAGACTCGCCACTTGCAATAAATGCAGAATTACATAATTCAGAAGGGTTATCTCCAGTATCGTATAAGGTGTTCAGCAGTCTGATGACTTTCTCTAATCTAAATTCTTCTAAAGCTTTAATAATTTATGTTGTGATGTTATCTGCACCGGGGGCGTTTCCAGCTTTCATATGCTTAAGAACATTTTGAACCTCCATCTTTAACATTGGTGGTCCTTCATTATTAAATCTAATATCATACTGTTCCTCTCTGTTATCATTATACAGGTTTTTCACGTAATCTGTCCATACATGTAGAATCTGATCTTTTTCTATTATCATTTTACCATTTTTAGTTTTTAGACAGCCTGTTGATGTACTTGTTCTTTTATTAGTAAGTTCATGAATTATTTTGTGCACTAATTTGGTATTTTGACAATAGTGTTGTTTTTCAATTTCTACGCACTTTTCCTCAAGCCATGATTCTTTTGCCTTCCTAAATAATATTCTGACTTGTCTGTGAATTTCTTCATATTTGGCAGGATTATTTTTGTTGAGTCTTCTTTTTTCCATTAGGCGTAAAATTTCTTCAGTCATCCATTTCATACAACCCATCTTCTTTAATTTTGGAATAGTTGTTTCTGCAGCCAAACTGATTGAATTCTTTAACATTTTCCATTGATCATTCACATCCAGGAATAATATCTCTAAATCAGACAATATAGCAAATCTGTTCTGTACTTCTATGTTGAATTTGTTTAGTATTTCCTTGTCATTACTCAATGCACACACATCATATTTAGTGTTTCCTGTTATATACTTGACTTTCTTCAGCTTTATCCTCAATGTTCCTGTAAGTAGTCTGTGGTCACTATAACAATCAGCACTGCGAACTGTTTTTGCTACTGTTAGTGCGTTTCTAAATCTTATGCTAATCAGAATGTAGTCAATCTAAGACAAGTCTGATCCTGCTATCATGACTCCTCCATGTCCATAATCGTCTAGGGTGTTGCTAAAACCAGGTGTTTCCTACAATCATTTCCTTTTCTTTTGCCCACTTTACGAGTCTGTATCCTCTATCATTTCTCTCTCCTAAACCATAGTTTCCTACTGTGTATCTATCACCTTGATATCCTACGTTTGCATTGAAGTCTCCTATTATGGTGTTTATTTCTGAATTTTTACATTCCTTTAAGGAAGACTCTATGTCACTGTCCGAAAATCCCACATAGCAACTGGAAATGTCAGTAATCACACAGCACATAATGAAACGCAGGATGAGCTTCTTTCATATTCAATGGACACCGTTAACGTCCTCGTTGTTATTGAGTGGCAGTAAATCACCCCAAAATGTCTCAAGCAACCAAAGAGACCCTTAAACAAGAAGGGACATTGGTGAGTGTCCCAAGTCGTACCCAGGCTTTCCTCTTCAGAAAAAGTAGCCATTATCAACACACGGTATATCCACTCATATATATATGCGATCATGTCAAAATGTGATCTGCCACAACAAGACTTTTACTCTTTTAGATAAGAGACCATTTGCTTATAAATATCGAATTTTGAAAACACCGTCTTATTATAGGATTCCTACAATAGACTCGAAACAGTGCAACGAATTAATCTTCTTCGAAGAACCAATCTTTCTAGTAGCATTTATACAAAATTAGAACACAAAAAACAGCTGCTATCCGATGAGGCGTAATATATGGAAAGTTACGGGTCATGGCTAGCCACATGATAATGAGAAGCTGAATTTTACTTAACTCCCATAGAAAGAAGTCAATCAATCTCTATTCGCCCAACGAGTTAGATTCCAAGTGAGTTTGTCTCGATCATTGTGTGTGATTATCTATCAAATACTTGTGTGCTATAGGGATCTTTAAAGTTTCCATTCACTGATGTATTATCCCTCAGTCAACATCCCCACCAAATGAGCTTGACAATCTATATCTATAAAACACAATGTATGTATGTATGTATGTATGTATGTATGTATGTATGTATGTATGTATGTATGTATGTATGTATGTATGTATGTATGTATGTATGTATGTATGTATGTATGTATGTATGTATGTATGTATGTATGTATGTATGTATGTATGTATGTATGTATGTATGTATGTATGTATGTATGTATGTATGTATGTATGTATGTATGTATGTATGTATGTATGTATGTATGTATGTATGTATGTATGTATGTATGTATGTATGTATGTATGTATGTATGTATGTATGTATGTATGTATGTATGTATGTATGTATGTATGTATGTATGTATGTATGTATGTATGTATGTATGTATGTATGTATGTATGTATGTATGTATGTATGTATGTATGTATGTATGTATGTATGTATGTATGTATGTATGTATGTATGTATGTATGTATGTATGTATGTATGTATGTATGTATGTATGTATGTATGTATGTATGTATGTATGTATGTATGTATGTATGTATGTATGTATGTATGTATGTATGTATGTATGTATGTATGTATGTATGTATGTATGTATGTATGTATGTATGTATGTATGTATGTATGTATGTATGTATGTATGTATGTATGTATGTATGTATGTATGTATGTATGTATGTATGTATGTATGTATGTATGTATGTATGTATGTATGTATGTATGTATGTATGTATGTATGTATGTATGTATGTATGTATGTATGTATGTATGTATGTATGTATGTATGTATGTATGTATGTATGTATGTATGTATGTATGTATGTATGTATGTATGTATGTATGTATGTATGTATGTATGTATGTATGTATGTATGTATGTATGTATGTATGTATGTATGTATGTATGTATGTATGTATGTATGTATGTATGTATGTATGTATGTATGTATGTATGTATGTATGTATGTATGTATGTATGTATGTATGTATGTATGTATGTATGTATGTATGTATGTATGTATGTATGTATGTATGTATGTATGTATGTATGTATGTATGTATGTATGTATGTATGTATGTATGTATGTATGTATGTATGTATGTATGTATGTATGTATGTATGTATGTATGTATGTATGTATGTATGTATGTATGTATGTATGTATGTATGTATGTATGTATGTATGTATGTATGTATGTATGTATGTATGTATGTATGTATGTATGTATGTATGTATGTATGTATGTATGTATGTATGTATGTATGTATGTATGTATGTATGTATGTATGTATGTATGTATGTATGTATGTATGTATGTATGTATGTATGTATGTATGTATGTATGTATGTATGTATGTATGTATGTATGTATGTATGTATGTATGTATGTATGTATGTATGTATGTATGTATGTATGTATGTATGTATGTATGTATGTATGTATGTATGTATGTATGTATGTATGGCGGAAGAGCGCAATTGGGAGGGTACACGCCTTACCCTGGTGCGAGGAAATGCAAGCTAAAGACAAAATTGTCATGGCAGGGCAGACCAGGCCCTAAGCCTTGGTTGGCGACTGGTCTAGGATCGAAGCTCCGACAGGCGGACAGTTAGAGCATTGCTTTGCTGATCCGGCAGCTTCTGCAGCTTGTCTTGTTCCAGATGTAGGGGTGTTACCTTTCCTCTGGAGTGAACTAGGCAGGCCGAGAGAGGGATCATGCTGCATGGGCAACACATGATCTCTATATATTAGCCCAGGCTTTGTGCTATGGAGAGGCAATAACTCCATCCCTGGTCTTAACTGGTCTCGGAATCAAAGCGAGAGGCAACTGTTACGGGTTATAAGTCCTTGTCAGTTGGCGTAGACATGGGGCGCCACGCGTTGCCTCTGATGGTGGGAGACACCTATAGGTGTCACTGATCAGCTACCGCCCGCCTCAAGCTGGGCAGCCCCCAGCCAATTGGGTGCTGATCCGCCACAGCCTGCCTGCTTCAATGGGTGCTTGGGGCTAGGACAAAATCTGAATCGCAGGCTATAAAACCAATGCACCAGGTACAAACAAAAATATAAATAGAAACCTCAAGCTACGGCTTGCAACCTGGAACGTGAGAACCATGTGTCCAGGATTTTCCACTGACTTGACCAATATTGACGATGTGAGAAAAACGGCTGTGATTGATGCCGAACTCAATCGTCTTAACATCGATATTGCTGGCCTGCAGGAGACTCGCCTCGCTGAGGAAGGGTCACTCAGGGAAAACAACTACACCTTTTTCTGGAAGGGTAAAGGGCAGGCAGAAAAAAGGCAACGCGGTGTGGGCTTTGCAGTGAATAATTCGCTACTGGGAATGATTGAAATTCCAGCAGGAGGAAATGAAAGACTATTATCCCTGCGCTTGGCAACCTCTTGTGGGTTTGCCACCATTATTACTGCATATGCACCGACACTCGATTCCTCTGATGATGTGAAGGATTTGTTCTATGAGGAGTTAGACTCTGTGATTAAGGCAGTTCCAAAATCCGACTACATTTATATGCTCGGTGATTTCAATGCTCGTGTGGGCAGGGACTCGAGTTCATGGCCAGTGTGCCTTGGAAAATACAACATCGGTCGCATGAATGAAAATGGGCAAAGGCTGCTGGAGCATTGCACCAGTAATGACCTATGTATTACAAACTCTTTTTTTATAACAAAAGAGATGCATAAGGTCACATGGAAACATCCAAGATCCGGCCATTGGCACCAGCTGGACTTCATCATCACACGGAGACAACATCTGAACCATATATCATTGACTCGTAGTTACCACAGTGCTGACTGTGATACGGATCATTCTTTGGTTGTTGCAAGGGTTAGACTGAGACCAAAGAGAATCTACACAGCTAAACACAAATCTAGCCCCAGGATTAATATTATTAACACTCATGATCCTGAAAAGTGCTTTCAGTTTCAACAGCAACTTGAAGACGCTTTCACTGATACACCAGAAAATTGTACAGTAAATGAAAAGTGGGGTCAAATTAAGGAAACTCTTTGTAAAACTGCCGTAAGGGTTTACGGCACTGTGGATCATACGAGGCAGGACTGGTTTGCGGCCAACAGCGAGACTCTGCAGCCCTTGATTGATAAGAAGAAGAAAGCTCTCTTAAGAAACAAGGAAAGACCAACGCGTAACACTCTGAGTGAGCTAAGGCAAGCTAGGAAGGATGTGCAAAAGGCTGCCTGGCAGTGTGCAAATGATTATTGGATCAAGTTATGTGAGTCCATTCAAATCACAAGTGATAAGGGAGACATAAGAAGCATGTATGAAGGAATAAAGAAAGCCTGTGGTCCAGTGATCAAAAGAAGTGCACCATTGAAAACCTTGACTGGAGAAGTCATCACTGATAAGAAACAGCATATGGACAGATGGGTAGAGCACTATTTGGAGCTTTACTCAAGTGAGACCAAACTAGCGGATAATGCCCTCAACGCCATAGAGGCTCTACCAACTCTTGACCACCTGGACACACTTCCCACCATAACAGAAGTTACGTGTGCTATAAATGAACTTGCATCTGGCAAGGCTCCAGGTAAGGATGGGATTCCATTAGAGGTTATCAGGAGTGGGCAAGACACACTCACTATACAGATCCACCAGCTAATAGAGCTATGCTGGCGTGAAGGACAAGTCCCACAGGATTTCAAAGATTCAAGCATCATAACACTGTACAAGAACAAGGGCGATCGGAGCGACTGCAACAACTATAGGGGTATCTCACTTCTGTGTATTGTTGGAAAAGTATTTGCCAGAATTGTTCTGCGCAGACTTCAAGTCCTAGGAGATCAAGTCTACCCCGAATCACAGTGTGGCTTTCGACAGAACCGGTCTACCACTGATATGCTATTCTCATTGCGACAAATGCAAGAAAAATGCCATGAACAGAATCAACCACTGTTTATTGCCTTCTTTACCTCACAAAGGCATTTGATTTGGTCAGTCGTGAGGGTCTGTTCAAGGCACTAAAGAAGATTGGCTGCCCACCAACTCTTCTGTCCATTGTGGAATCGTTCCACACAGGCATGAAGGGTATAATCAAGTTTGATGGTGCAACTTCTGAAGAATTTGAAATCAAGAGTGGAGTTAAGCAAGGTTGTGTACTAGCTCCCACCCTCTTTGGAATATACTTTTCACTTCTACTGAAATATGCATTTCGTGATCAGGATGGTGGTATATACATTCACTCACGCTCAGATGGCGGCCTCTACAATGCTCAGAGATTGAAGGCTAAGACCAAAATTAGGAGGGTACTGATCAGAGAGCTGCTTTTTGCAGATGATGCTGCAGTTACGACCCACTCTGAGGAAGAATTGCAATGTCTACTATCTGCATTCTCCAATGCTTGTTCTGAATTTGGTTTAACAATTAGCAAAAAGAAGACACAGATTATGTCACAAGGTGCACATGGGGTACCATCAATCTTTATTGACGACCTAGAGATAGTAGACCATTTTACATATCTAGGATCAGTGGTAAATAGCAAATTATCCCTAGATCAGGAAATCAACATCCGGATTGGTAAGGCAGCAACAACAATGAACAGGTTAAGAAAAAGAGTCTGGGAGAACAGGAAGCTTACTGCCAAAACAAAAGTCCTTGTCTATCAAGCCTGTGTCCTTAGTACTCTTCTCTATGGCAGTGAAACCTGGACAACTTACTCACACCAAGAGAACAATTTAAACAGCTTTCATATGCGGTGTCTGCGAAGAATTCTTGGTATTAAGTGGCAAGACAAAATCACAAATACTGAAGTATTGGAAAGATCAGGTTGTGTGACAGTTTATGCCATGCTCAGTCTTCGTAGACTTAGATGGACAGGACATCTTAGGAGGATGGATGATGGTAGAATACCAAAGGATATCTTTTTTGGTGAATTACAGATGGGTAAGAGATCTCAGGGTCGGCCTCTACTACGATACAAAGATGTGTGTAAGCGGGACATGATTGATACAGGCATTGATAATGCACATTGGGAGCAAGTCGCCGCTGAACGTGTTGCATGGAGGGCAAATATCAGAAATGGAATAAAGTCAAAGGAGAAAATTATTGCAGAAAAGTCACACACCAAGCGTTTGAGACGTAAGATGGTGCATGATGGTGGAAATGACCACGTGTTCACATGCACCCACTGTGAACGGACATTTACAGCGCAAATTGGCCTTATCAGTCACACTCGCTACCGCCATAGTTAAAAGTTATTATACCTTTTTAAAGCACAAACTATCGTCTGTCAAGACGACAAGGTGCCAATGTATGTATGTATGTATGTATGTATGTATGTATGTATGTATGTATGTATGTATGTATGTATGTATGTATGTATGTATGTATGTATGTATGTATGTATGTATGTATGTATGTATGTATGTATGTATGTATGTATGTATGTATGTATGTATGTATGTATGTATGTATGTATGTATGTATGTATGTATGTATGCATGCATGCATGCATGCATGCATGCATGTATGTATGTATGTATGTATGTATGTATGTATGTATGTATGTATGTATGTATGTATGTATGTATGTATGTATGTATGTATGTATGTATGTATGTATGTATGTATGTATGTATGTATGTATGTATGTATGTATGTATGTATGTATGTATGTATGTATGTATGTATGTATGTATGTATGTATGTATGTATGTATGTATGTATGTATGTATGTATGTATGTATGTATGTATGTATGTATGTATGTGTGTATGTAGGAGTGTATGTATGTACCTCTCGATCATAAGCAAGATGTCCCGCGTCTGATACACCCATCTGGAGATCATCCGCCACATTCCTGCACCCATCTTCTCTTTGGCCTTCCTCTTCCTCTCTTCCCAGGCATATACCCCTCCATTATTGTTCTCTCCAAGCTTTCTTGACGTTTCAAGTGACCAAAATATCTCAATTTTCTTTGTTTTATCGTCTTTAATAGCCAACCTTCTTCAATATTCAACTCTTGAAGTATGGATGCATTTGTTCTTATCTTTACCCAAGATATTCTTAGAGCTCGTCTATAACATTTATATTCAAAGGCGTTTATGCGCTGTGCACCTTGTTTAGTAAGTGCCCATGTCTCACAGGCGTATGTTGCAATGGGAAAGATGCATGCTCTTAAAAATCTAATTTCTGTATTTCTGTCTGTCCCACTACATAATTTATTCAGCTGTTTTAGTCTTTGAAGAGCAATTTATAGTCACCGTTTAATTTCTTTCATTGTGTCGCCGTTGTTGGTAATGACCCAAGATATTCAAAATTTTCCACTACCTCCAATTTTTCCCCATTAATGTATATTTCTTTCTCCATAGTAATTTTATCTGTATGCATTATTTTTGTTTTTGCTATGTTAAGATATAAGTTGAGATTTTCACTATTCAGTTGGGTTGAGGCTATTAGATTTTCTATGCCACCCTGTGTTGTGGAGAGTAATACTGTATCATCAGCATATCGAATCTCTGTTATGTCATGACCGCCGATATTTAGGGCATCACATAGCTCCCTGTTTATATCATCTCTTACATTTCTCATTATAGTTTCGGCGTACAGGTTAAACAAATAGGGTGACAGCACGCAGCCCTGACGGACTCCTTGCTTGAGGTCAAACCAATCTGATGCCTCGCCATCTATTCTAACTGCTGCTTGTTGGTCTAGATAGAGCATTTTTATGAGTTGTACTACATGTGATGGAAAGCCCATATTCCTCATGATTTCCTAAAGTTTCTGATGTTGTACACAGTCAAATGCCTTTGAATAATCCACAAAACATGTGAATAGGTTTACATTAAATTCCCTGCACTTCTCTATTATTAAACGCATGTTGAATATGTGATCTCTTGTTCCTCTTCCTTGTCTAAATCCAGCTTGAACTACGTTAATCTCTTCTTCCATTTTCTTACGAAGTCTTCCCATTATGACTTTTAATAGAATTTTACTTCCATGACTGATCAGGGCAACAGTTCTATAGTTGGTGCATAATTTCAGTTTGCCCTTTTTTGGTATTGGAATGAATAATCTGTTGGCAAAATACTATGTTTCCAAATCTTTGTACATAATGCATGATATATGTGAATGCTTTCTTCTCCTCCCGCTTTAATTAGTTCAGCTGGTATCTCATCACATCCAGGTGATTTACCATTCTTCAGGTTCTTTATAGCCCATGCAATTTTATCTAATGAGGGTTCAGGTTCTGTCTCTGCTGTCACTGGCTCATGTATCTCATTCATATCCTCACTGTCACTCGCATCATACTCTCCACTGCAGTACTCCTGCCATCTTTCTAGAATTTGTCTAGATTCTGTTAAGGTATTTCCCATCTTGTCACAGGTAACATTCAATTGAGGTTGAACATTTCTTGTCAATAACTTCATTTCTTTGAACATTTCATAATCTCTTCCAGTCTTATGATATTGCTCTATTCTGGTACAGCATTCTTGTATATGTTGATTTTAGTCCTTTCTTGTTGTCAAGGTCACACTTAGAATAAATAAGGGACGTAATAAGAAACACAGAAACAGTGGAGGTAATAGTAAGTGCTCGAACATTCGAGAGCGATGAGTCACACGACCAACATCCAGGTACAACCCGCGGGAAGCGTGGAAACGCGAAAGCCACGAGATACCCACAGGGGCATTCACTCCGTGTCCACCCGACGAAAGTCGAGAGGCAGACGGCCACCGGACACTGACTGGACTGGATGCGGGTGTAGCTCTGAGAGGGAGACACTTAGATATAGACATTAGAAGCTTTAAGCTGTGTATTAGTTTAGCGATGATTAAATGTTGTTGTGTGTAGAGATACTTTGAATGATTGTTATGCTGTATCTATAATATGATATTGTGCGAGACGTTTATCCACATGACAGATATCGTAATAAACCATGACGACAATGATTGAACTTTGAGTTTGTCGTATCTGTACTCGCACTAATCTGCCTGTCTGAACCCGAGTCTTTCTATCCCTATTTGTAAGACGCTGACAGGAATATTTGGGGGCTCCTGTCCGTTTTGGCAAACCCAAGACAGTCAAAGATAAATTTAATTACATTTAGAAATATTACATTGACGGATCTTGGTCTAGCCAAGTAAAATCTATAAATTACACACGACATCGACATGTCTAAACTCTATACAACGTATACTGATCTATTAAACTGCACTATCTTCCTCTCACGTTACATGATAATAATGCTAACTCTCAACATAGACATGACATTGAGGTGACATGACAAAATACTAATATTTTTCTCTCTGATAAGAGGTTGTTCTATGATGTATTGTGTTTGATGTATATGTCCACCAAGAGAAGCAGAAACATCCAGCGAACCAAACAGAGGTGGTACTGAAGAAACATCTTTAAATCAGCTAAGTCCAAACATTAATTACATCTTGTATCTCTAAACGATACTAATTTCATTTTTCACATGTAAATTTTGTTTCCGATTAATATATATGTGTATTATTACTATAAATGACACATTAAGGGATATAACCAAAAATTGTATTTCACAAATTTTTCAAAGGGATATAATAATCTAGAAATAATCATTTTCAAAAAGACAGAAAATGTCAACACTAGAAAAGTGCATTGAGCTAGGTCAAAAGCTAGGTTATACGGCAGATAAATTGTCGGAATGGAGCCAGAAAACACATGCAGACAATCTAGCGAAAGAAGAAAAAGAACAAGAAAGGCAAGAAAGAGCGGCAGAACGAGAACAGAGAAAGGCAGAGCTCGACGCAGAACAGAACAAGCTCGACGCAGCTAGCAAAAAGGCAGAGCTCGACGCAGCTAGCAAAAAGGCAGAGCTCGACGCAGCTAACAAAAAAACTAGAAAGTGAAGCATCCATAAAACAGAAAGAAATTGAGTCACAACTACAAATAAAAATGAAACAACTAGAAATAGACTCAAATGTAGAAATTTCAATGAACAAACTAAAAAGTAAAGAAGAAGAACAAAAGTATAACAAATGTAAGGGCATTGTCAAACCATTTTGCTCTGGCGATTCAATCAGCGCCTACACACATAACTTTGAATGTATCATGAAACATAAGGAAATTCCAAAGTCGAATTGGGCAATGATCTATATGAGAAATTTAGCTTTTGAGCCCTTAAAAGTAATTGAAACCATTCCTCAAGACTTAAGGATTACATCAAACGTAGAATAATGCAACATTTCTCATTAGATGCAGCAGGATACCAACTACAGTTTGCCAAACTTTGTCCCAAAGCCAACCAGACCTTCATAGATTTTGTCTCAATGGTACAGGACATATTCAATAAATGGATAACTTCAGCAAAGGTCGATAACAGCTTTGAGATCTAATGATCATTAACAAAATTATTACATCATTGCCAACTACATTTTCAAAATTTCTGAAGCAGAACGATTGTCATACAATACAAGACATTGAAAACAAAGGGTCTGCATTCTTTACAGCAAATAGCGATATCTTTGCTTTAAATGATCGCCAGAATGAGGTATCAGCTGCTATGAATGTAAACAAATTTAAACCACCTCAAAACAAGTACAAACTGAAGCCAAAGTACTCACCAAGTAAATATTGTAGGTTGTCACACGAAAAATACGCTGTGCGAAAAATCACCTAACTATAGCCTCCATCTAAAAATGATGGTAGAGAAACAGAAAGCCAAACGAACACAATTTAGGAGAGCAGTTAAATGTTATTTTTATAAATCTTGTGGCCACTATTCAGGGCAATGTGAAGGCTGTAGGATGACCAAACAAGCTAATGCTATATTAGTTGACACCTCAAGCGAGGATGAGATTGAAAGTGCGAATGAAAGTGATCATGAAATATTTAATTTTTTACAAGTAATGTACATTTTTGACTATGATGGATAAAATACATGTAAGAAATTTCAGTTAGACACTACTCTTGAATGTGGCCACACAATACCCATATCAAACGAGATGTCCAATGGAGCACTATCATCCAAAGGCAAACTGCATTTTTACAAAGGTTTTGCCAACAACAAACCTTGTAAAATAATGCGCGATAGCGGCTCGACTATTATCGGGGTAAGAAAAACATATGTTAAAGACTGTGACTACATAGGAGACTTTGTAACATCTCGTACATTTGCAGGGAACATCGAAAAATACCCTTTAGCTATGACTGAAATTCATACACCATTCATTTCAGGACGCGTGTTATGCACAGTCTTGCACAATCCATGTGCAGACATAATTGTAAGGTACCTTCCCATTGCAAAAGAATGTTCAGAAAACGACATCAAAAGTGGGAAGCACAATTTTGTAAACAGAAACTAACAAAGAATCCGACGACTGAGGAAGAGAACTGTGACCCTATAAATGACACCAATCTCAGGAAAAACACCTATGACAAATCCCCAGAAGAAACAAGCGAGGTTCAATATACAGTTACCACTCAAAATTTACAAACCATAAACGAAATTACACTGAGAAAGAAAGCCGTCACGTGTTTCCACGATGACCTAACAAAACCTCCAACAGACTGCTATCAACCTAGAAAACAGTCACCCTGCATGTGAACAGAATTATAAGTGCCATCAAAGAAAAGTGCAAACAAAATTTCTAAGGCACACTACCAGTGACAAATCTATACGAAAAACAGACAATTATCATTACACGTGTTCCAACCAAATTTGTCATCTCTTAAGAACAAATAAAACACTAACCAATACGACATACAAATCTACAGAACGTTCCACCACTACCAAACTAACATCACAAAATAATAACCAAGCATACAAACACCATAGAAATAAAACAACTCAAACAATTGACTTAACACACGAACCACATACCCTATTCCCACATATCAGCAAACAAGGTTACCGCATCGACAGCAACAAAAACATTGTTTCAACTCGCAACAACAGGGAAACAATTGTTCGGATTAACACAGAGTTACCCACCCACCAATAACACTGACAGTGACAACATCTCCTCTAACAGACACGACACAACAGAAAAATCTAAGCACCAGACATCACCAGAATCGACAGGGCACTCGTGGAAAATACTCGTAATACTTCTGTGGTTAACCAGACTAACAACATCATTGTTCATACTTCAAAATGTTTCCTTAACCGCAATCCTCTGTACAAACGAACTTTCTATGATAATTATAACTTTGATGATGAATCAGCCAACATTATTGTACACTGTAAGTGCAAATACCACCATGATGTCTATTCAGTATTATTGTTGTAAAATTGTCAATTTATTCTATAGAAAATTCACACCCATTTTGACAATTTCTATTAATGTTATTCTATATTTAATTAGAGCATTTGACAATAGTTGCATTTGTAAGTGTATCAGTTTAGAAGATGCAATTTATGAATTAAAAACCATTTTTTCAAATCCACCTATACTCCGACTTCCAGATGTACATTCTCAGTTTATTTTGAAAACAGACGCCAGTACCATCACCATAAGTGGATGTCTTATGCAGAATCATAAAGGAGTAGATCATCCGATCGTTTATGTAAGTCGCAAGCTAAAACCAGCTAAACGAAGATATTCCACAGCGGAACTTGAGGGATTGAGTCTGATCTATTGTGTACTGAAATTGCAGAAATACCTTCGGGGCTCCCACTTCATGGTTCAGACAGATAATTCACCACTGCTGGTAGTTAATTCTCCAAGACTTTAGCTTTGAGATCCAGCACATTAAATGCTCCAAAAATTGGTTTCCTGATCTTTCAACGAGACTGCCAAACACACCAGCTGAGTAACACAGCTATCGGTACGCCATAAAAACTGTGATACCATTTTATAAGGACGTCTACCTAACAGCAAACTTCCAAATTCAGACTTTAACCACTCACTTACAACAAATAGTACACTATTACAGTATTTCTGATATGAATAACTTTCAAAGAGCACTCATTACAAGATAACCACCAGTCGGTTATAACCTACAACCACTAATGACTAAGAAATTACATCATCTACGACCTCATTATATCAGTCAAATCTCATATTGTGGAAACGACACATTGGACTGTTTGTAACCTACATTTCATATTGATTAACCATCATGAATAGAACATTAGAAAAAACCGTCACATGAACAGCGACGAGACTATCAACACTCTTCAACCAGGAATATACTTGCACCAAGGAACGACATCACGAGGATCATCGATTAGTTAGTTAATTACTTAAACGTGTAAAATATTTGTTTACTATCTTTCAAAAATTAATGTCTTTTTCTGTAAATTTTTCTCACAAATATATTTAATAAAACTCGTTGATAAGATACTCAACGTAACTTGTATTAACAAGTCAAATTTTGGTTTCAAACCGTTAATTTTTTCAATCAGTTCAATTTAAATTGTAAACAATCTTTTTGTGGTCGGTACAGTAGTACCAAACATTCATGTTAAACTTCTTTATTTTCGCCAAATTTTTCTAAGGGCGATAAACATTACCTTAACTTCACTTATAATTTTTAAACATAAAACATTGTGAATGAGAGGCAGATAAATGAGAGTGTGAAAGTAATAAATGGAGGTAGGATGTACATTGCGTGCAAATCGTACGCGCCACTTGTAAATTATAATTTGTCCATGTCTGATGTAAACTGTAACACTTGTTTCAAAATTTTTATACGTATTTAAACAGAGTAGAATCAAATTACTTAGGAATTAGAAGGGAAGGAATATAAGCAATCTAAGAATCACTACTCGAAAATCAAAGTCATGAATTACACATGAGAGGTAAATAAGGACAGTTGAAATTCTAGCTAGTGACACTTAGATCAAGATTAACACTACAAACATTAACAACACATCAATGTCTCATACACTAAACACATCAAGTCAAACACACATTTTCGACACTCAACAAAAACAGTTAACTTACATACACTTTTATAGAACACCAAAGGGAGATTAGTAGACACTAACAAGATAACAGGGACAGAAGTAATTAGTGGAGTAAAACAAGGTATGTGTATCTTATACACGATCATCATACGGAAATAAAACGATGTATACAAGTCCACATTAGGGAACAAGGGATTGCAAATATTCTTAAAGAGGCCAAGGCAATTTGCCTTGATGAGTCTCTGTAAGAAGAGGTCATTGTTCATGGCATCATTTTTTGGATGCTTGACAAGGGCGCATTTGTGAAACACAACGTCAGAATACTAGTCGTCAGGGAACTTCGGACTGGATAGCTTCAATTTAAGAATAGGAAGAGAATGTGACTCTTCAGCAACCATTCTAAATAGCCGTACTCAACGTACATTAGTTGCTGGTGCATGAACACACAGAACTGAGTTACCATCCATTAAATTACTATCCCAAACCAGTTATTTATTCTCGTGATCCCTTGACATAATTAGTTCCAACTAATTTAGCGATACTAAACCCATAGAAAGGGGGGGGGGTGGTGGACCCTGTCAAGGTCCCACTTAGAATAAATAAGGGACGTAATAAGAAACACAGAAACAAGGGAGGTAATATTAAGCGCTCGAACATTCGAGAGCGATGAGTCACACGACCAACATCCAGGTACAACCCGCGGGAAGCGTGAAAAGGCGAAAACCACGAGATACCCGCAGGGGCAAGCACTCCGTGTCCACCCGACGAAAGTCGAGAGGCAGACTGCCACCGGACACTGACTGGACTGGATGCGGGTGTAGCTCTGAGAGGGAGACACTTAGATATAGACATTAGAAGCTTTTAGCTATGTACTAGTTTAGCGATGATTAAATGATGTTGGGTGTAGAGATACTTTGAATGATTTTTATGATGTATCTATAATATGATATTGTGCGAGACGTTTATCCACATGACAGATATCGTAATAAACCATGACGGCAATGATTGAACTTTGAGTTTGTCGTATCTGTACTCGCACTGATCTGCCTGTCTGAACCCGAGTCTTTCTATCCCTATTTGTAAGACGCTGACACTTGTGTTATTCCTTATTTCTTGAGTTACAGATGTATGCTTCATCCTGCTGTTATCGGATTCATTTCCTTTCTGTTTCAGCTCCCTTCGTTGTTTTATTAATTATAACGTGTCTGATGTAATCCATGGTTTAAGTTGCCTTTTCTTGGTCGGAATTAGATCTTTGGCTGCAGTTATCAAGATATCTCTAGCTTGTACTGCCTGTTCATCAGGTGTCATTTCTTCTTGTACAGACATCAAGACCTCAAAGCGATTCCTAACTTCTACAGTGTATGCATCCGGTATTTTTGTGAGATCAAAACGAAGTGACCTTGGTCCTCGGATAAGCTTTTTGAGTTTTAATTTCAGATCTGCTTCTAATAACTGATGATCTGTATCACTGTCTGCACTTCGTAGGGTTTTTGCAGATGTTATGCTTGATCTCCATCTTCTGTGTATTAAAATATAATCTATCTGATTTTTGGTAATACTGTCTGGAGACTTCCATGTGAAGAGTCTTCTTGGATGTTGTTTAAAAAGCGTGTTGGCTATCGTTAACTCATTTTCTGTACACAATTTAATTAATTTGTCACATGCATCATTTCTATTTCCTAATCCAAATTTTCCCAAAACGTGTCTCTCATTTTCAGCTCTTCCTGCACCTACTTTTGCATTAAAATCTCCCATTATTATTGCTATATCATTATGACCAATCTTATTTAATGTGTCTTGTAGTGTATTGTAAAAATCTTCAATTTCGTCCTCATCTGCTGTTGAAGTAGGTGCATATATCTATATGAGAGTTGGGTTTTTTGGACGGCCTTTAAGTCTAATGGTGAGGATTCTATCACTAACTGAATTATATCCCATTAAAGATTTTGCAGTTGTCTTATCTAAACAAAATGCCACTCCACTCTGGCCTCTGACGTCTCTACCAGAATAAATGAAAAGACTTCAATTTTCAGTTGTAAAATGTCCCTTGCCGCTCCAGCGATGTTCACTAATCCCTAAAATTTGAATGCTTAACCTCTCAATCTCATCACACACTACTTTAATCTTTCCCTCATACAGACTTCTCACATTCCGTTGCTATTCTCACTCTGTTTCTTAATCTGACACAGGGGATTTCCTTGGTAACACAGTCAGGATTAACTCCGTCATCACGATTACTAGTACTGGTCCCTGCGTCACACTCTTCCCCAGTGTTATCTGATCTGCCTGGCCTGGGGGTCTCGCCACCAGATCTCTTTCTTATTATGTTTTCTTTCATGGTTGTTATGGTTTCTTGGCAAGTTTTGCAGAAGGTAGTTTGCCATTGCTTTCCTTCTGGGCAGTGACTGTACTACTCGGTGGCCATAGCCATTGTCTCTACTGATGAGATCATCTGCCTATCGCCGCAGAGTGCAAGACCATAACCAACAACAATCTGTCGGCTGCTCTCACACTCCATCCACCACCTGCTTCCATGGCTTCACGTAACCCTGATCGGGGGGCTAAACGGGTACTCCACCTTGCCCAAGGGTGTCCCGTAGACTAACGGAGGAAAGGAGGCGTCTTACATCTCCTTTGATATCGGATACCCCTACCCCGCTGACTTAGTATTTATGATGCCCATGTTAAAAGTTACTTTTCATGCATTGTCAAAGAATTGCTTCACAAGAGATGTTGAATGAAAGAATGTATGAGAGGAAATAGAGAAGACGGGCAGAATGTAGGACGGGCCTGCGAAAGATTTTCGTTCGTTAAAAAAAAAAGTAATTTTTTGTGAGAGGAAGTTAGTTGCATATCGTTTGCAGCACTCTGCAGTCAACCCACCGCCCACCAATTATTGGCTCTTAGTGTTATCTTGGTAAGTTTACTTTAGATAGATCTCTTCCAATCATATTTTCTACTATCAATCTTTCTATTCTTCTATTCTATTTATATTTTTAACGGGAACGGGCCGAACATAGATAGATAGATAGATAGATAGATAGATAGATAGATAGATAGATAGATAGATAGATAGATAGATAGATAGATAGATAGATAGATAGATAGATAGATAGATAGATAGATAGATAGATCGGCAACGGGAACTTATATGACTACTTATATGAATTAAATGAGATGCTCCCCACCAGGAGCTGGGCGAAGTCGGGCCAGGTCGGACAGACAGATAGACAGACAGACAGATAGACAGACAGACAGATAGTCGTGAACGGGAGCTTATATGACTACTTATTTGAATTAAATGAGATGCTCCCCACCAGGAGCTGGGCGAAGCCGGGCCGGGCCAGACAGACAGACAGACAGACAGACAGACAGACAGACAGACAGACAGACAGACAGCCAGACAGACAGACAGACAAGCAGACAGACAGACAGACAGACAGATAGATAGATAGATAGATCCCCGCCAGGGCCTGGTTGAAGCCGGGCCGGTTCATCTAGTAATCATTATAATCCAAATCACCAACATCATCAAAACCACAATCATCACCATCCCATTCGCTACCATCATAACCATCTTTATTATAACCATGAACACTATCAAATTGATTATCATCCTTATCTTCATTATAATAATGAAGATCAACATCACCATAACATCACCTTTAGTATTATCATCATCATCATGATCATGATCATCATTCATATCGTCATCATAATTACCATCGTCAGCATCATCATCATCGCCTAAATAACTAGCTAGCATGGGCGATCATGCCTCTTCAGATGTAATCATCAAAGCATGTTAGTTTGTTACATTGTCATTATCACCATGAAAGGCTGTTATGATTTTTTTTTTCTCGCTGCTTACCTCTGTATCTTTCGGAATAATGTTTCAGGTTGTTACATTATTTTCTATGTAGCCTCTATACATGATGTACCCTACATATGAATTGCTTCTGTTCTCTATTCTACTGATAATTTGTCTTTGCCTTGCAGCCTTTTTTTATCAACTGTACATTTCGGTTTGTTTGTATGACCATATTTGTATAGCTTCAAAGGGTTACATTGCTTGTTCAGTAAATGCTCATTATTGATAGCCATGTGTTTAACTGGTTCTATGTAAAATGCAGTAATTGTATTTCATACGTTTCAAAGACAATGAATTATTAAATCATGTATTCTTCAAATGCATTCTATGTTTGCTTTACTCTGCTTATGTAATACACCTCCCGACTGATATTATCATTGTAAAACTGTCCAGCCATTTCTCCCTCTTTTTCTATCTTGCCTCTCCGCAAACTTTGTCACAATGTAGCGCAGTTGTCCCATTCTGGTAGCAAGTCTACAGAGTGTTGACCATCTTCTTCTGATGATAGTATCCAGCTCTCTTTGTGAGTTAAAATCTTTCAAAATATCTACAATGCTCTTTTTTTTATCCGTCCCTGTGTTCTCAACACTCTTGTATAACAACACACATGCACAGCCACCACATAATTCCTCACTCGTCTGCAAAGTGTCCATACTTCGCTTGCCACCATCGTATGCGGCTCCATATAGCTCATAAGGCTGTGGCGCTAGCGAAGTTGACAGCAAACAGCTCTGGAAATGTCACCAGCACGGTGGAACTCGGATTCCACGCTTGGGATCGTCGCTGGTCAAAGTGAGGGAACAACTGGCCAGCTATTGCTCCTTGTTCTCAGCCCTACACAATGTGATGGTCAAAGTGAGGAAACAACTGGCGACCTATTGCTCCTTATTCTCAGTCCTACACAATGTGATGGTCAAAGTGAGGGAACAACTGGGGACCTATTGCTCCTTATTCTCAGCCCTACACAATGTGATGGTCAAAGTGAGGGAACAATTTGCCACCTATTGATCCTTGTTCTCAGCCCTACACAATGTGATGGTCAAAGTGAGGGAACAACTGGCCACCTATTGATCCTTATTCTCAGTCCTACACAATGTGATGGTCAAAGTGAGGGAACAATTTGCCACCTATTGATCCTTATTCTCAGTCCTACACAATGTGATGGTCAAAGTGAGGGAACAATTTGCCACCTATTGATCCTTGTTCTCAGCCCTACACAATGTGATAGTCAAAGTGAGGGAACAATTTGCCACCTATTGATCCTTATTCTCAGTCCTACACAATGTGATGGTCAAAGTGAGGGAACAATTTGCCACCTATTGCTCCTTGTTCTCAGCCATACACAATGTGATGACGATATGACATTACCAACCCATTGCAGGACATTTGGGACTTTAAATTAAAGAAATAATGAGAGATGTTTCTCTCTCCCAAAGAATATTCTTCATCCTGTGACATGATCCCACTATGTGGGTTATTCTACTGTTAACTTCATTAACATATCTTCCACATACTGCTAGTAAAATATCCACATATTTAACTACATTGACATTTTCCTGCACCGTACGTCATTGTAATTGGCAGGTGATGGTGATGAATAACCAACAAACTAAGTTTATCCATCTGTATATCTGACTCCTAGAATGCCAGGATGGGGACAAATGTCATCCCGTGGACTCCGAGTACTATATGAACGGCTGTGAGCTGAATGTCTGTACCCAAGAATCAGAGAATGCAGTGAAACACCAGCTAATAGAACAACGTACGTTAATATGTTTTTATATCACAGCCTCCATCATCACTAGCTTCACCATCTGATTAACCAGCTAGCATAGGCGATCATGTCTCTGCGAATCGCAAATTGTTTAATCTGCTTATACTGTTCATAATATGATGGTGTGATGCTCATCTTCGCTCTCTGCGTATCTATGTGTGTGGGGTTGAGTCGAGTCAAGAACTCAAATCACATACCTCGGGACATTACCATACGTGTTGAGTCCGTCATCTTCAACAGCCAGCAAAGAGTCCCACAACTAATGGTACCAGATGATGTATGATTATGAGTTCATCTGCCCTTTCCTGGGAGTACTGAGTGACTGTAAGAACGTCTGGTCGACATAATTTATCAGATACCTAGTATAGCTTGCAAACATTCGACCAGCTTGCCTGGTTCTATATGCAAGTCTTTCTTAAGCTATTATACGTTATTATTCTTTCTTGTAGTATTCTACATTGACAATTCATTCATCCATTCAGTAGCATGGTCTATGCAGACCCTCGCTCACATAACAACCTTTCGGAAAACTTCTCGGTCATGAGCAATTGTCCCCGCGTCCAGAAGACCCATCTGCGAATTTATAGCGGTTCTCGCCGCGTTGGTAACTTACGGGATAAGTGAGCCGACCGCTCAGAAATCAAAGGCAAGCTACTGAGCGTTATCTTGCCAAGAAATTAACAACAGCGATAAAATGCCGGTGTTGATAGCAATGTCCTATAAAGGATATGTGGAACAAATTCCCACTTTAAAGGTTTTTTTTTTTAAATTATTCTAATGTCGTACATTTAACTTCTTTCCATAGTAACTATAAAGTTTACTCCTTTCTTGACATGTTCTACATTTTACTTGTTTCTTTATATATTCTACATTTAACGTTTTTTTCTGGGGTTATTTCGTTAGCTATTCAACACTGGGGATATTTTGCAATAAATAAAAAATAAAATAAAAATATTAGCTGCCTATCCTTTATAGGACGTCGCATTCAACACCATCATTGTTTTTCTATTTTGATATATTGTCAAGTTTACGTTCAGTGGTTTATATATTACACATTGTGAGATATTTCCAGACACCTCACGGTCTTCGACTTGAGATTCCTGACCAAAACCGCACGCCATACACCCGCGTCGCTCAACGGGCGCTCAACGGGCCAGAGAATTAGCGAGATCCGTCTAGCGACAATTGAGGGGGCAAAGGAAATGATTGTTCTAGCCTTAACATTCTTAGTTGTTCACCACCTGGCGCGTTGAAGCCAAGCAGTGTTCTAGAATTTCCTTGGGCAGGTTCAGCTTTCATTGTGTGGCGAATCATTTCGTGAAGTTAAGGTAATACAATGTATATATTCATAATACGGCCGATGTACTGTTTAAAATGTTTACAAATGATTATAGTCTAATCTTTCGTTCTTGTGGGGATGCAATCAAACGCCATGTTTGCTGTTTACTGCACTTGCTGGCTAGAACCTTTAGGTAGACCTTCGGTTGCCGTTTACTCCTAAAGAATATTTTCTTACATCCTGTTGTAATATACTACTCAAGAATATTTTCTTACATTCTTTTACGATATGCGGCTAAAGGATATTTTTTAAAATTCTTTTACATATGCGGCTAAAGAGTATTTTGTTACATTCTGTTACCATGTGCTAGCAAAAGAATATTTCTGATATTGTTACCATGTGCTACTAAAGATATCTCTTTATATTCTGTTACATATGCGACTAAAAGAAGATTTCTGTATATTTTGTGACAATATGCCAATGAAGAATATTCCCATATATTCTGTTACAATCGGTATATAAATACTTTTCTCAATATATGAATAATGTACATTTCAAATGTACTTGCTAGACATTGAGGCTTTTACAGAAGAAATGTAGCTTAAGAGTCTATCTCTGTAAAACCATGTACACTGACTCACACCTGTAGAGATGCATATATCTTGTGATTCTTTTATTCACATTTTTTCCCTGAATATGTTTAGTGAAATTGTCATGCGTTGTTCTGAGAATAAATGCTCATTAATAAGAGTTGCATCATATACCCAAATGTTAGTCAGACGCGGCACACACCAAAAACCTCACACCTTAGTGATGATGATTAGGTGGTTCTTACGGTCAAGGGCATGCCATTTATGTTCTGAAATAGGATTATAAAACAGCCCATTTCTGACTATGTGCATGTGATAACCTACATTCTTGGGTGGTTTAACAATGTCGTCCCCCAGCCCTTTGTTTAGAAGAGACCACGGGGAATGACCATACCTGTTTGTTAAAATCAGTGCTTATGTTAAATACATAACTCTTTTAAAGGCACTCACATAAACTAAGGAGATAAACATATTCTCATTTGTGATGGTTGGAAAATGGCTGATAGTTAAGGTAGATTACTGTGGTGTGGGAGGAAAAGCTATAATCTTTCCCTCTGATATAAAAAGGCAGTTATATCAATACATGATGATGATGATGATGATGATGATGATGACGATGATGATGATGATGATAATGATGATGATGATGATGATGATGATGATGATGATGATGATGATGACGACGACGATGATGATGATGACGACGACGACGACGATGATGATGATGATGATGATGATGATGATGATGATGATGATGATGATTATGATGATGATGATGATGATGATGATGATGATGATGATGATGATGATGATGATGATGATGATGATGATATTATATGGTGGACAAGTAACTCTCAGTAATTGATGATGATGTTGATAGGCATTTGAGATCCAAGCTGAACCCAGAGAAAGGGGTATGAGTTTATTTACAGGCACCTGATGATGACAGTGATGATGATGATTTTATAAGGTTGACCATTAACTCAACTTACATCCATCTCAACACACCCTATCTTATAAAGCAACAGTCTCAACCTTTTTCTGGCTTACTAAGAATTGTCACTACATACACCTTTTCCATGCATCTACCATAGTAGGCATCTATCTCAACCCACTTTCATCACAATATACCTTTATCTTAATTACAACATGCCTCTACCACAACCTACCTTCATCCCAACATGTCTGTTACATCCTTGATGACTTTGAATCAACTTAATACAACCGGATAACCTGGTCACAACCAGACTCCCTGGTCTTAAAGTTATGACTATTATTTTTCGATTTGTCCTGGTTGCGCCAAGAGTGGATCCCATCAGGACCTTACAGCATGAGATGATGGATTGGATGCCATCTATACAGATAAGAGGGAGGTGATCTCACTATTGAGGGGACACATTCTCCCCCCCCCCCTCTTATTGTCTTACTCTCTTCTCTTTTTTTTTTCTTTTTTTTTTTCTTGATTGTTTTTTTCCCTTGACATGTTTTATTCTTTACGGATATGTAAATGTTAGCAAAATGCTTATGAAGTTGCATTTTGTTTGGACAGTCAGATGGGCGGTGTAACAGGAAACTTACTGTTGTGAAGATGCGAACTTGGTTGCTGAGGGCGGTAAACTTGTATGGCATGTCCATCTTTTGCCAGCCCAAATATTAATACAGGTCATTTCCTTACACCATCCACCACCCCCATCCTTCAAGGATCTCACAAATGTAACCCATGAATCCACTGAGAATTCCTGATGATCCTAACTGAAGACCCTTACCATCCCTCACTCACATAAGAGATGACCCTCTGCTAGAGAACTGACTCCATGGAAGTGACTTGCATCCATTTGAATCTTAAACCCACCGAAGTACCTACCGGCTGATATCAGCTGCACAAGACATAATATCCTTTTACTTATGTTTTAGTTACTTAGGATACATATATCCATTTGTGGTGTACCGAATGATTCACTTGGTTTTTTGTTGTTGTTTGTTTCCACCATTATGCATTCACCTGAGTAAGCATTTCAGGTGAACATATATGTCAATTTTTTTGCAGAGATGTACTCTATGTGAAATTAATATTTTGTTATCATATTTTTTTTTGATTTATTACACATATGTTACCAGACCAATTGTTGATTGATTCTTACAGAATGTGTGTAAACATAAATATTATGTGATGACACTGGATGTCCTGTTTATACTGTGAATGTTCTGTCATGATATTGTTGGTCTATTCCATCACATACTTGTGTAAGTTAATCCATCATATATGATAATAATAATTTAGACCGCATGAGGGCGGTCACCTGCACACTAGCACCTTTTCCCCAGTGATAGAAAAGGGCATCCATTTTTGAGATAGTGGCAACAGTCCGTGGTCTCCACACCTTCCCAAGAAGCTTAAACTTATATCTATATTTTTCTTTCATTAATTCGTGTAGATACAACACATCCTTAGTATCTTCACGTGGGGGCACGAGCCATAAAGTTTAGCTTCTAGAAGGTGATTTTGATAGAGGATAGGAACCCATCCCCTTTGGGCATACCCTGATAATATTCCTCAGATAATTAAATTCCTCTTAAGTGGGTGTTACAGTCTAACAGATGTAACCCCTAATAAATAAACCTCACACATATACTTGCTTTTGGCTAATAGACTACAATGGCTGGAGCATATAGAAAGAATGGAAGATAATAGGGAAACAAAACGTGCTCACACTCAGAAAATAAATGACCGTAGACCCCGAGATAGACCAAGAAGACGGTGGAGAGATAATATATATACAGACATACAAGCACTTGGAATCAACGACTGGCAAGAGAAGGTCAAACAGAGAGACGAATGGAGACGGATTGCATCTGCAGCAAAGAACGTCAATGGCTCGGAACGCTGAAGAAGAAGAAGACTTGCTTTAATACATCTTTCCTCTACTGCTATAGAAGTACCCGAATAACCAAATGCATTGACACCATACATTAATGTATTTGACACATGAAAATGTTGACTAACCTACAAATTGAGTTGCTTCATCTGTCATGTCTGACACCCAGATTGCAAGGGTAGGAACTCATGTGTCCCTGTGGGCCAAGTGATCCCTTCACGTATCTGCCGACGATATAATTGTACACGGGGAGCAACAGGCAAACTGAGACTCGTGGTCTTACAGCGATGTAAGTCAGTGTGTATTTTTATACAACATTCATCATCATCATCATCATCATCATCATCATCATCATTATTATCACCATCACCATCATCATCATCATTAGATTAACTAACTAGCAAAGGTGATCATGTCTCTTCAAATCTCTTATCTCCAACGAAATATTTTATTTCAATTACTTATAGTCTCTGTCAGAACCTTATGTAAGGAGGCAAAAGAAACATGGCTTGAGAACAATTGGAGAGAAATTGAAAAACAACACAACAGTAAACATGCGAAACTAATGCACAAACGAATTCAGGAGCTTACTAATCAAAGAACACGTACATCAGCAGGCTGCCTAAAGACAAAAGATGGAAGAGTCATAATAGAAAAAGATAAGATATTACATGTATGGTCAGATTACGTAAAAAACCTTTATGACGACAACAGAGGCGAACAGTATGATGTTCAAAATAATAATGAAGGACCAGCAAGTTTGAAGATGGAGATTCAGAATGCTCTTAACCATATGAAATCTGGCAAGACCCCCGGATCAGACAGCACACAACAGAAATGATTAATGCTTTAGAAGAATATGGAATAGATAAAGTTACCACTCTGCTTAATACAATATATGATACTGGAAATTTACCTCAGGAGTTATGTAATTCTGTATTTATAGCAATCCCAAAGAAATCAGGAGCCTTGGAATGTGATCAACATCGAACAATTAGTATAATAAGTCACATCACGAAGATTTTGCTAAGAATTATCATGCAAAGAGATAGGAGGAAAATACAACCTGAAATAGGAGAACAACAATGTGGGTTTGTAGAAGGCAATGGTACAGTAAATGCTGTGTACATACTGTAACAAGCTACGTGGAGGGTCCCAAATAACTATGTAACAATATTTCAAAATTATTCTATAGCCCTGGCTGGGATAGGTCTTTGCTTGCCAACCCTCCGCCGTTCCCCGGGCTCACTGTCACTCTATCTTTCGACCTCGGGTCCTATTCCCTGACGTGTCTTTCTGGCTGATCCATATATATAACACAGTGATCGTTGGAGTAAACTAAAACGTGATTTATTAAATTAATAATGAACAGCGCAGGAAAACATCAAGGCAGTTAAAACAGATAGTTCTAAACAGACACAACAAGGATAAAGTTCAGGCACAGAGCCTCAGGTAGCTATCGTCACAGACCCAGCTTCATACACTGTCCGATCTATCCACATACAGCTCACCGCGTGTGCAAGAATCTCCTTCCTTCCAGGTAATTGGTTGTACGTACAACAGGCTTCTGTAGAATCAAAGCCACTGGTTTTTGAGGACCTCTATTCATAGTCAATTGAGTTAATTTGGCACAAGGTTTTCACTGATTGGGAAATGAATTATGGTTTCCAATAATGGGAATTGTTCATGGAGGTATAATGGATAGGTGCCTTTCACTGTCCTGTACAAAATGGGTATGCAGGATAATCATGCGTAGGCCCAGCTAAGAAACCAACTGCTCTCGAGCCTATGTCGCTGAAAGGACTTGAGATGCGCCATTACCGCAAATTGTCATTTTACCCAAGACCAACCTTGCCTCTCTCTCAGAGTTAGTCACACCACGTGTGGTATGGCCAATACCTTGACCTGGCTTCATCAGACGTATTTGGCTTTAGCATAGAAGCCCTGTGGATACTGTCCGATTTAGTCACGTCCAACAGAAGAGGACCCTTTTCATTCCTCCAGTAGGAGACGGCACTTGACTTGTACAATTCTTTAAAACTTCAATACATTGTGCCGACAACCGATAAGGTTTTCAATGGACATTCATGGCCCAAGAAATTATACTAGTACATATTTGGTGCAAGGCGCGCCATCGGGTTTTCCCCAAGACAGGCCAGACTTCCAATCATTCTATTAAGAAGATCGGGTTGTAGAGGTAACCCAGAGAACTATCCTTCAGGGGAATTGATCGGACAAGAGAACTGAGAGTTCCCGAAAGCCATTTCCCCCTGTTTTCCCAAAATCAAAGAATGCATAAGGACATGGGCCACTGGCGTTTCGCTACTAAGAAAGTCGAACCCTACGAAATTTCTACTGCCAGTGGTTCTGTTCGAATGACCCCACCCTCACATTCAACCATAGGATGCCGCGATAGAAAATCCGCTCCCACATTCTCCCTTCCGGGGATGTATTCGACCGTGAACTGATACGGTTGTAGGAGCAATGACCATCTCATTAACCTCGCGTTCAGTTTCTTAGAAGTTGCCAAAAACGTCAGAGGTTGATGGTCGGATTGTACTTTGAACGGTACTCCATACAGATAAGGTTGAAATTTCTGTACCTCCCACACTAGAGCTAGACATTCCCGTTCGACGGTGGAGTAATTCCGTTCCGCGGGTAACAGTTTTCAACTGGCATACGCCACCGGACATAGCACCGAAGGATCATCTCGCCCTTCCTGCAACAGAGTTGCCCCAATCCCTATGTTACTCGCGTCGGTTCTTAGAACAAACGTTTTCTCCAAATTTGGGAGTTGCAGGACTGGCCTGTCCACGAAAGCCTGTTTCAGCTTCCCATAAGCTTCTTCACAGCTCGGGGTCCAGACTATAGGATCTGGTGATCCTTTCTTCGGGGTTTCTGTTAACGGCGCCCCAATTTCATTGAACTTCGGAATAAATTTCTGGTAAAACCCACACAGAGACAAGAAAGACCTAACATCCTTTTTGGACTTAGGACGGGGTGCGAGTCTGACCTTCTCAATATTCTTTTCTTCCGGTACCAGTTCCCCTGGGGTAATAGTATGTCCCAGAAATTCCAAGGATTGATAGCCAATCATGCATTTGGTTGGACGGGCGGTTAACCCTTCCTCTTTTAACCTTGTGAAAATTTGTCCCAAGGACTTCAGGTGATCTTTCAGATTGTCAGACGCAATGAGAATATCATCCATAAACTAGACGACAGAGGGATCCTTTAAAGGCTCTAATAACATTCTCATCATGCGGGTGAACACACTGGGCGCATTGCTCAGCCCAAATGGCATCACCTTGAATTCGTAATGCCCGCTCGGAATACTGAAGGCGAGCAAGGGGCGAACCTCGGGTTTCACAGGGATCTGATAATATCCCCGGCTTAGATCAATCTTTGAAAAGTACTTTGCCTTATTTAGTCTGGCAAACAGTTGATTTGTGTTCGGTAACGGTTCAACTTGGAATGTCGTACAACTGTTTAAATGCCTGTAATCAATACATAGGCGGTGCTCCCCACTGGGCTTCCTCAACAAGACCACCCCGGCATTATAAGGAGAAGTCGAAGGAGTGATGATGTCATCGTCCAGAAATTTCTGGATTTCGGCTTCCAGGGCCTTCTCTTTCGAAAAGGGCACTGGATATATTTTTTGGCGAACGGGGTCTTGGGTAGTCAGAGTCATATCAAACTCGACCAACCCTGTCCGCCCTGGCCGATCGGTAAGAATCTGCTGATGGGACTCCAACAAACGGATGACCCAGTCTGTTTCTTCAGCCGACAGATCAGAATTTATATGTACATCCCTATAGGTTTCCCCAGGGTGTAAAGGATACTCATTATCCGCGTCTTCGCCCGATTCAGTTTCCATCGCGACCGCCATCGTCATGAGTGGGAGAGAAGTACCATCAGACCGTTCTTCATACTTTTTGAGGAGGTTAATGTGGAAGATTTTGGATTTCCCCCTGATCCGGATGGCATAGTTGGTGCGGGACACAACCCTTTCCACCGGGAAAGGCCCCTGCCAACCAATCTCGAGTTTATTGGAACCTACTGGAAGTAACAACAGAACCCGATCCCCCACTTTAAGAGACCTATCTTTCGTCCTTCTATTGTAGTAAGCCGCGTGTCTCTTCCTGGCCGCCCTCAGATTCTGAGCTGCCAAAGCCCAACCCGTCTGGAGTTTCTTCTTTAACTCTTCGACGTATTTATATGAGGATAGAACTTCTTCGGAAGTTTCCTCCTCTGTCCAACATCTCAATAGGGCTTCTAAGGGACCCTTGATTGGCCTCCCGAATAGTAGAGTGGCTGGTAGCAACCCGGTCGACCCATGGGGAACCTCCCGATAGGCGAACAAGGCGGCTGGGATATACTCATCCCATCTGTCTGGTTTCTCTTGAGCCAGCTTCCGAAGCATGGTCATCAAGGTACCATTAAACCTCTCTACTTGCCCATTCGACTGAGGGTGGTATGGACTTGTGTGAATGTGGTTAGTCTGGAAGATACGAAAGACTTCCTCCATCAGCTTACCACAGAACTGAGACCCATTGTCCGTTAGGATCTGGTTGGGAAATCCCAACCGAGTAAAGGTCTCCATCAGTGCATCAGCCACTCGCTTAGAGTCGATTGTGGCCAACGGTATCGCCTCACCCCACATGGAACAGCAATCCACCATCGTAAGAATATACATATTCCTCTTCCTAGTCCGAGGAAGAGGACCAACAAGATCGATGACAACTCTCTCGAAAGGAGAGTTCATAATGGGCATGTCGCCCAGGATTACTGGAGCCGTCCAGTGTTTTGGTGCCACACGCTGGCACTCTGGGCACGACTTGACGTACCGACGCACGTCTCCAGTCATCCCTGGCCAGTAGTAATGGCAGGAAATGCGCTGGAGTGTTGCCCCGACACCCATATGTCCACTGAATGAAATGGTGTGTCCCATATGAAGAATCTGTTCCCGATAGGCCTTAGGAACTACCAGCTGTCCATGCTGGCGTTCCTCCACTCCGGCTCTTCGGTACAGTAACCGATTCTTCATATAATACTGACCCTGTCTTGGTGGGTCAGAACTTTTTGGCAACTGGTTAAAGCAAGGTTGCAAAGTAGCATCCTGGCTTTGAGCAGCTCGTAACTCCCCAGGCAAGGGATTCACGATCAAGGCCGGCGTCTGCTCATCTCCCGATTGCGATCTGGTTTGTATTGCCCCTACGTACATGGGTTCTGTTGGGATCCCTAGAAAGACGTAGCGACAACCCAGGATCATTGGGAAGATCGGATCTAGCAGAACGGCTGCCTGTATAGTGCCGGTAACATATTTCGATTTGATGTCAACCTTCGCAATCGGAAGAGTTATCGCTACCGCACTCTTGGTCGCCGTTTGAATCTCAATAGACTCCCCGGTTAGCTGCTCTGGGCTCACTAAGTGTGAGGAAATTACGGCCTCAAACTGCAGACCGGTGTCATAGAGACACTCGACTGGTTGTCCGTTCACAAGTATCGTCTCTACTACTGGTGGTTTCTCTGAATCTTTGTTCTCAAGACCCCTCCCTTCTACCTCCTTGTTAGACCCTTCCCCGGTTTCTACAAGACAGGCAGCATAGTGAGAGTCTTTCTGTTTGCGCCTGCAATCGGCCGTATTGTGGGTGGGAGATTTGCAGTAGGCGCACCACTTTTCACTCCACTTTCTTTTAGGAGATCCAGGTGGACTCTTACCAGAGGGTTTCTTAATTGGAACTTTATCGAAAGGATCCTCCTTCTTGGTGTGAGCTGTTTTAGGGTTCTTCTTCTTTCCAGACCATGTGTCTGGTGGTCGGGGATTGGGTTGTGACAGTTCCCCATTATCCCCATGAGCTAGCACATACCTTTCCGCTAATGTGTTTACTACGTCTAACCTTTCTGCCCCATTTTCAAGCAAGAAGGTTTGCAATGGCTTAGGCATCATTCTCTTCATTTGGTCCACGACCACTAATTCTTCTAAACTTTCATAGTCGTTAGCAAATCCAGCTAATGACATCCACTTCAAACGGTAAGACTTAAGTCTAATGCTGTAGGCTGCGAACATCTCCCCTGGCTCTCTCTTTGACTTTCTGAACTGCTGTCGGTATGTATGGGCCGTCATCTGGAACCTTTTCAATAATGCTTTTTCCAGGGCCTCATAGTCATTCTCCATACCAGGTGGCAACCTTGAGTAGACCTCGTACGCTGTCCCCCTCAGGCCCTGTGAGAGTTTCAAGTTCCATTTCCCACGTTCCAATCCCATAGCCAAAGCCATCGACTGAAATCTGTGAAGATACTGGTCGATCTTATCTTTGTGTTCATCGAACGGGAGTAATGGGAACTTCATTGCCTGGTATGGACCGCCACTAGAAGTTGTTGAGTCAGGGAGAACTGCGCCTCCCACTGCACCCTCGCTTTCCTTGGCAGTTTGAGCTTTCAGCTCCAACTCCCTCATACGGAACTCATGGTCTCTGACTGCCTGCTCGGCCTCCATCTTGCTAGCCTCAGCCTCCATCTTCCTAGCCTCAGCCTCAGCCTCAATTTTCTTAGCTTCGCGCACAGCTTGTCTGAAGTCTCTTTCCACTTCCTGAACATATTTCTGTAACTCCGCCCCATCATAACCCATCTCACGCCCTGTAGCCTGTACTTCGGCAACATTAAATTTAGCGGATGCCATCTTACATTCAGAGGGTAAGGGAAGAGGTAATTGTATATTAACTTTCAATCTCAAGTACACAACTGGTTATTTTACCTGACCACAACACGTCGTATCTCGGTCAGTCCGTGTCAGGAAGAGAATAGACAATAGCCAGGTACGGTAGGCAGAACCTATTGATAGTAGACAAGAATATATGTCCCCTATCACTATATCAGCCAGAACTCCACCAGGATTTCAAATATCCCGCGACGTGCCCCCAGAAATTGTAACAAGCTACGTGGAGGGTCCCAAATAACTATGTAACAATATTTCAAAATTATTCTATAGCCCTGGCTGGGATAGGTCTTTGCTTGCCAACCCTCCGCCGTTCCCCGGACTCACTGTCACTCTATCTTTCGACCTCGGGTCCTATTCCCTGACGTGTCTTTCTGGCTGATCCATATATATAACACAGTGATCGTTGGAGTAAACTAAAACGTGATTTATTAAATTAATAATGAACAGCACAGGAAAACATCAAGGCAGTTAAAACAGATAGTTCTAAACAGACACAACAAGGATAAAGTTCAGGCACAGAGCCTCAGGTAGCTATCGTCACAGACCCAGCTTCATACACTGTCCGATCTATCCACATACAGCTCACCGCGTGTGCAAGAATCTCCTTCCTTTCAGGTAATTGGTTGTACGTACAACAGGCTTCTGTAGAATCAAAGCCACTGGTTTTTGAGGACCTCTATTCATAGTCAATTGAGTTAATTTGGCACAAGGTTATCACTGATTGGGAAATGAATTATGGTTTCCAATAATGGGAATTGTTCATGGAGGTATAATGGATAGGTGCCTTTCACTGTCCTGTACAATATGGGTATGCAGGATAATCATGCGTAGGCCCAGCTAAGAAACCAACTGCTCTCGAGCCTATGTCGCTGAAAGGACTTGAGATGCGCCATTACCGCAAATTGTCATTTTACCCAAGACCAACCTTGCCTCTCTCTCAGAGTTAGTCACACCATGTGTGGTATGGCCAATACCTTAACCTGGCTTCATCAGACGTATTTGGCTTTAGCATAGAAGCCCTGTGGATACTGTCCGATTTTGTCACGTCCAACAGAAGAGGACCCTTTTCATTCCTCCAGTAGGAGACGGCACTTGACTTGTAAAATTCTTTAAAACTTCAATACATTGTGTCGACAACCGATAAGGTTTTCAATGTACATTCCTGGCCCAAGAAATTATCCTAGTACATATTTGGTGCAAGGCGCGCCATCGGGTTTTCCCCAAGACACGCCAGACTTCCAATCATTCTATTAAGAAGATCGGGTTGTAGAGGTAACCCAGAGAACTATCCTTCAGGGGAATTGATCGGACAAGAGAACTGAGAGTTCCCGAAAGCCATTTCCCCCTGTTTTCCCAAAATCAAAGAATGCATAAGGACATGGGCCACTGGCATTTCGCTACACATACTGAGAACAATAATTGAACGTTCTATAGAAGTAAACAAAGACCTGTATCTTTGCTTTATTGACTACACAAAGGTGTTCGATAAAGTGAGACATGTCAACATGATAAGGATGCTTAAAGATCTACAAATTGATGGAAAAGACCTTAGACTTGTAAAAAACATATATTGGAAACAACAAGCTGCCATAAGAGTTGATAATGAAGTATGCCAATATCAGCCTATTAAGAGAGGTGTGAGACAGGGATGCGTAATGTCTCCAGATCTGTCTTCCCTGTACAGTGAAAGTATTTTTAGAAATATTGAAGATATGGAATGAATCAACATTAGGGGACGATGCATCAATAACATTAGATATACAGATGATACAGTCTTGAATGCAGACAATGAACAGGACCTGCAAAATGTAGTAGATGCGGTTGTTACACACAGTGAACAACTAGGGTTAGAATTAAATTGTAAAAAGACACAGATTATGGTCATCACTAGGAAGAACGAAATACCACAATGTAATATACAAGTAAATGGGAATATTCTTCAACAAGTGAATAGGTACAATTGTCTCGGAACAGTAATAACATCTGGTGGGAGATGCCTTGAAGAGATTAGAACGAGAATTGCCATGGCAAAAGTAGCCTTTAGCAAGATGAAAAATATACTGACCAATAAAAAGATGTCAATTGAAACGAGAAAAAGAGTGTTGTGATGCTACATAGAACCTGCACTTTTATACGGATGTGAAGCTTGGACAATGAGCAGTCAGGCTGAAAAACATCTGATGGCTGTAGAAATGTGGTTTCTGAGGAAAATGCAAAGAATACCATGGACAGCAAGAAAGACCAATGAACAAGTCATTCAAGAAACAAATGAAGATCGTAAACTGATTAGAGACATTGGACGTAGACAGTTACAATTTTGTGGGCATGTTATGAGAAGAAATGATTTGGAGAACTTGGTGACAACAGGTAAGATCGAGGGGAACAGACCAAGGGGAAGACCTAGAAGCAAGTACCTGGATGGCTTGACCTTGTTACATAGTCAAGACAGAAACACGAAGCTGATCCACGACTCTGGTGATCGAGTGAGATGGCAGAAGATGACTGCCGACGCTTACCGTCATGGCACATGATGGATGGATTGTCTGCGTACTGTTATGAAGTGTTGTTATGATTCTTCTCTTTTTGTTTCCCCCTATGTCTTTCGTCACGAATTGTCCTGTCACTGCATTATGTTTAGTTATTCTCTAATGATTATGCAACCAAGATTTTGACTATCTTGAGCTGTTGGACACTAATTGTATGTTTTTATATGTTCTAAAATTGACTTCTTTCTTTGCCAGTTCTATATTTAAATCCTTTCTTTATAAGTATTATATTTATCTTCTTTCTTTAGCAGTTCTATATTTAACTTTTTTTTTTCTTTATCAGCTCTATAATTAACTCCTTTGTGCTTGAATTTAATAACTTTTTTTTGCTGTAAGAAAGTGACAAAACTCCACAAGGAACAGAGCTGCCCATCCTAGTCTTATCTTGCACTTGGAAAGCGACATGGACACAAAAGTTAGCTGTTTCAAATAACTGGTTACAGTTGTAAAAAATTGCAAATGGGCAGACGTTTGCCAAAGAATAAGGAAAGGATCCGAAGACACTGATTAGTGTCTCAGGGGCAGTGACGTTTGCAAAGATTAGTTTAATTTTCCTGCCAAGGTATATAGGTGTAAAAAAACATGAGCAGGATGATAGGCTGGCGGGTTAGGCTACTGTGGAAGATGGACGAGTCATGAACCAGACTGATATACTGAATGCTTTACAATAAGTAACTCATTTGCGAGAACCAAATGATGACTGTGAATCTAATCCATGGTCATACTGCGAGAACAGAAAGTTAAAAGAGGTTTGGCAGACAAGTGCACTATGCTGAAAGCAAACGAAAATTAATAAACAGAACCGGTGTCGAAAGCCGCTACACCCTACGGGATTTACTGACGGTGGTTCGAGCACTTATGGACTGAATGGTTCGATATGCAATGATGATGATATGTAGAACTAACTAACAAACTAAGCAACCAACCAACCGAGAAACAAACAAACCCACCAACCGAACAACGTACCAACCGACCAACCAACTGATCGACCGACCGACCTACCCACCGATCGTCCGACTGACTGACTGACTGACTAACTAACAACATAGCCGTAAATGAGGGGAAAACAAAAACAAAAACCATTTACCTTTGCTATGGTGATGTATCGAGCCTAGCACAACCCTGGCTGTGTAGGGCGAAAGAAGAAAATTAATAGAGAGAGAGAGAGAGAGAGAGAGAGAGAGAGAGGAGAGAGAGAGGGAGAGAGAGAGGGAGAGGGAGAGGGAGAGAGAGAAAGAGAGAGAGAGAGAGAGAGAGAGAGAGAGAGAGAGAGAGAGAGAGAGAGAGAGAGTACCTTTCACCACCCCCTACTGACAAGAAAGGATAGAAATAAGCTTAAGAAGATTTCGGATTTAAGTCACAGGTATTTCAGGTGTTACTGATGTGCAGGCAGGAACCATCATGTAAAAACCTAGCATAATGAATTAAACAGTTCGGTTGCGGTTGAAATAGTGAGTGTATAAACTAAACGAGACTATACAAACAAATCAAGAACAATAACACACGCTCTTTATTTATCACTTCTTGCAGAACATCGTCAACTGATGTGTAAACACACGTTAGATCCTACAACCAACTACCACTTAGATGAAACATCACCAAGTGTAGTCACATAACCAGTCATCCGCCTACTTCTGTAGGGTACCTGTCAGGGTCTTAAACTTGGCTCGCTAACCTAATACATGTGAGACAGTACAAGTACAACGTGATTTGACGTAAGACTCAACGACACACCGTTCAATGGATTTATTCACAGATTAAATACATTACGATGATCACAACAATATATACTTGATACTTCAAAACACTTACATCCACAATACAGCTCACAAGTCTAACTCTCAAGATGTCCAGACACTCGACTTTCAAGCACAGAAAACCACACAACGCCTTTCTCTCATCATGCGTCCGTCCAAGTCCGTGTCCCAGAGCTGTCTGCCGCTAGTTAGCAACTTGCCTCCCACCGCAGGTGGCTTCACGAGGCATGCGTGCGTCTAGCGTCGTCCTGGCCTGACCGCTGGTCGTTCGTCAGCCAGCAATCTTGCAGGCCGGTAACTACTACTCGCCTGGCGGCGTAACGAAGTTGCTGCATCCCTGCTGGGAGCTAAGTCGCCTGGCGGGCGTAACGATATCACTGCATCACTGTACCCTTTCTGGACTCTGACACGCTCCCCCGGCAAATTCATGAAAGATGTCATCTTTCATGTATAATATATGTACATACTGTGTTAATATTCTAACCTTGTCAGAGTCTACCCTTCTGTTGTTATATACATTGGTATCAAAATACAAATAAATACACATATGCCATAGAAATATATACGCAATGGAAGTTGCATTCAACGACATGTGGTGTTCAACCTTTAACACATGTCAGGTTTCATCCTCTCGATGGCTGATTACCTTAATTGCATTAATGACCCAGTCAGATCGGTAGTACCAGCTTCACGCATCTACCTCGCAGCTTACAAAAAAAAACGTAATAATATGGTTCTTGAAACAAAAACCATCTAGCTAGACTGAAATACGGCTTTATATAAGTCGTATAAAACGCTCAAACCCTGACCTTATTTGGCCAGTAGCTCTTGTGTTGGTCTGCAATGTCGGCAAACCTCTGCCATGCCCAGTAGATGGCTACCTGTTGTGTCAATAATCTGGCAACACTTGGCTATTTATACACAACACATTACTGAATATATTTCAAATTATGGCCCTTTGTGTAATGATGTCATAACAAAATAATGAAAAGGGGAATAATTTCCACATTAATGAAATACAATAATTTACAATAATTATCCTATTTCTTAGCGTCATCGCTTTTCGTTTCTTCATATTAACGAGAAAAAGTCGGTACTATGAATACATTAATCAAGATATGATTCTAAGATTACACTACATAAATATATAAACACACAATTCGTGTATTTAACTTTGTTGATTCCCAAAGATTTTAGATTCGTCATAGCTTTTTAAACTTTTATTTGTCGTCTGCTAATTTTGCTCTAAATTTCTAACTAATCCGGAAGTACACACGAACACTAAAATCAGCTGATGTTGAAGCTTGCAGAACACACTTGTTCCGGTCTGATGTAGTTACGGAAAGTACAAGGTTCTCACAGTTCATGTGTTGGATGTTTCACTACAAAACCTTCTGGATTACGATTGACTGTTCATGTGTTGGATGTTTCACTACAGAACATTATGGATTTCGTTTCACTGCAGTGGTGTAGCTGTCAATGTTTAGTTTACACGTTCACACCCGTCTTTAAAATATCCCTGGAATGTTACACACGCAGATGTCACTGTCAAATTGGATAGTTCGCTTACGGTACGTTTTTGAGCGAATGTGACACTGTTCTTGTTCGTGATATATACAATTAATAAAGTTCGCTTTCTACCACACACTACACAATTATACACGACAATCACTACATGAATTAGTAAAATAAGAATACTATATATATTGGGAGTAACCCCTATCACATCATATTGTAGACATTACACAGCTTTTTGTTAATGAAAAAAATATATTCACTGATAAATGGCTGTGTCGGTCTGAGTGTATTTGTACACACTGCACTCAGACATTGGTGCTTACTGGGTCGGTCGGACAACGGGACAAAAGATCGGCAATTGAGTTGGTTCTGCCTGGGATATGTCGAACCTCAAAGCTATAATCTTGAAGTTTAAGAGACCAGCGCGCTACCATATGGTTTGAAGGTACACCTGAATTTATAAAACGCAACGGGCTGCTGTCAGATTCCACGATGAAATGGCATCCTAGAAGAAATCTGGATAATTTAGTTATACCCACCACTAAAGCTAGGGCTTCTAACTGGGGTATAGACCACGCCCGTTCTCTGGGCTTTAGTTTTCTGGATACGAAGTACACGTGATGGAGGATGTTATTGTACTCTTGCAACAAGACTGCTCCAATCGCCACGGAGCTAGCATCTGTACGCAATCTGAAAGGTAAATGGAGATTGGGCAATTTCAGGATGAGATTATTTGAACTATTATCAGAAAAACATGCTAGTACTTTATTGAATGCAATTTTTAGGCATTCATTGTTTACAATTTTATCTGGTTTATCTTTGGTTAGTAAATTAGTAAATACTTCGGTCAGTTCGGAAAAATCAGGAATGAACTGCCGGTAATAATTTATCAGTCCCAATAAACTTCTGACTTGTTTTTTTGTAGTCGGAAGTGATAGTTTTAGTATCTTGGACACAATGTTATCGTCTGTCGTGACAAAGCCATTGGATATTTTGTACCCCAAGAAGGATATTTCCTGGTAGGCTATGTCTACTTTCGCAGGCTTTACTGTCAGTCCGTGCTGTCTAATACGTTCAAATGTCTGTTCTAACGTCTTAATGTGCTCTGTCATTGTCTCTGTGTGAACACAGATGTCGTCTATGTAGCAGATTATGTTAGGAATGTCTACTAGGAGAAGTCGTGTCATACGTACGAATGTGGCAGGGGCATTGACAAGCCCAAATGGAAGTTTGCACCATTCGTACAGTCCCCAAGGTGTGGCAAATGCTGTCAGATGTCTGCTCTGTTCGTCTACTCCTATTTGCCAATATCCTTTCGTCATATCTATCTTCGTAAAGAACCTAGCGTCTGTCAGTTCTGTCAGAAGATCGTCAGAGTTAGCCATTGGCTCATGATCTAGAACAGTTATTTTATTGTGCTTTCGATAGTCGATACACAGTCTTATTGTATTGTCCATTTTGCGTACTATGACCATTGGAGATGAGAAGTCTGATTGGGATCGTCTTATGATGTTGTTTTTCTCTAAGTTGATGATCTCCTGATGTAAATGTTCTTTGTAATGTAATGGAATGGTGTATGGTCTGCATCTTATGGGTGTGTTTGGTGTGAGTGTGATGTGATACTGCACTAATTCTGTTTGTCCTGGGTTGTTGGAAAAGATGGTGTTGTACTGTTGTATAAGCTGTTTGCAACTGTTTGTCTCTGCTTGAGTTAACTTCGGGTTGATTTTGATCCCCTTCAAGCAGTTTGTCATGTCTAATGCAGGTGTTGGAATTTCGTCACTAGCGTCGTCATCTTCGTGATCTATTATCACTGTACAAGCTGTCGTATCGTCTTGTTCGTTGTCTCTGTTGTGGTAGGGTCTTAGCATATTTATGTGAAATATTTTGTGTTTGTCTTTTATTTGGATTTCGTAGTCTACAGGTGAAATCTGTCTCGTCACTTTAAAAGGTCTCTGCCAAGAATCAGTCAATAAGTGTCTGTCACTAGGTAGTAGAAGAAGAACGTCCTGTCCAGGTGTCAACGTTATTGTCCTGTTACCTTTGTCAGCATACTGTCTATAAGTAGCACCAGATAATTTTAGTGCATTCTTTGCAATAATACAAGATTTGATGATTCTTTCACGCAATGATGTAACATATACGTATGATGATATGGGTTTAAGTACTGGAGTAGAGTCAGTTAACATTTGGTGATAAATAGTCAATGGGCCACGTGGTTTGGCACCATAGATAAGTTCAAAAGGAGAGAAACCGGTACTAGAATGTGGTACCTCGCGATAAGCAAAAAGAATAGCTGATAGAAATACATCCCAGTTATTGGGGTGCTCTTGCGTTACTTTTGCAAGCATGTGCTTTAGATCCCCGTTAAATTTTTCTATTACTCCACTAGAGTGAGGATGGTACGGGGAATTGAAACATTGCTTCACTCCCAACATTTTTGTGAAAGCTTGGGTAGATGCGGCGATAAACTGAGTGCCCCTATCAGATTGGATAGTATCTGGAAACCCTATCCGAGAAAATATATGGAAGAACACTTCCATTATATCATTGGCAGTTATGTTCTTTAGCGGAATAGCTTCTGGCCAGCGACTACATTGATCAATGACAGTTAGAATATATTTATTCCCTCTAGTTGTTGTATGATTAAGAGGGCCCACTATGTCAACAGATAGTTTTTCAAAGGGTCGACTGGCTAAGTCAGTAACTTGTAACTTAGCCTGTGGGTGTTTACCTTTTTTTTACCAGTTTCTGGCAGGTGTCACAACTTCTGCAATATTCTTTAATGTCATTGCAAAATTTGGGCCAATGAAACTGTGTCAATAACCTTGATCTGGTCTTAACATATGCCATATGCCCTGCAAGAGGTATATCGTGGGCAAGATGTAAGGCTTGCTTGCGATAATTAGTTGGCAAAACAGTTTGCTCTGTTGTATTGTCACCTCTGGTATAATACGTGGTGAGTATATCATTTTTCACAGCAAAATGCCATTTTGCATTCTTGGTTACCTTTGGCTTTTGGCCGATCAGATTAAAGTATTTTGACAATGAAGGATCAGCTTTTTGAGCTGTTACAAACGTTTCCTTCATGGTGTTAGTAGGTAGTGATACTGGGCTAAGCATTTGTATAGTCTCAGTTTGATTACTTTCATCTTGCACTCTAGCAGTAGATCTAGTTACTGCGTTCACACATTCAATGATATCAGATGGTGATGGAACAATGTTATCAATGATGTCATGAGATGTTAGTGCTACATTAGCTACCATACAATCAATAGGTGGTGTGACATTATCAATGATGACATTTGATGGTGAGGTTATGTTATCATCAATACACCTAGATGTTATGTCATGAGGTTTATCATTCACCTATGGTAAATTTCCAATAATTACATCACACACTGGGTTTGTTAATGCAGCGAACTTTACTTTCCCAGTGAGGAAAGGTGTTTCAATATACGCCCATGCTAGTGGGTATTTCTCAATATTGCCTGAGAATGTTCTGCATGTTACGTGCCTGCCTGTATAGTCTGTAGGCATTATGAACGTTCTCTTCAGACCAATAAGTGAACTGCCCGTGTCACGAAGGACTGTAGCAGACTTGCCATTCACATATCCGTGATGGACGATTATCTTGCCTTTTGAATCTACTACCAAATTAGCTTCTTCATTGGCAATAGGGATGGCGTGACCGCATGTTAAAATACCATCTTCATAGAAGGTGTTACAAACAGAACATTTTTTTGCGCTAAACATGTCAAAAGCCTGTGCTGAGTTCACAGGATGTTTCTCTGGCTGTTCTTCATCAGACGCCGAACTGTCAAACAAGGCGGCATTTGCTTTGTTGGTCATTTGCCTACCTTTACACTCTTTCCGATGGTGTCCGTACGCCTTACAGAGGAAACATTTACGCAAACTTCTGAAGGATTTACGCTTCATATCTTGTCTGTTTACCATGTTTAGTAGGTAAGTATGGTATCCTGGGTGCTTATCGCACATTTCACCCGGATGATGTGAAAATTTACAATAGTTACAGTGATTGAACTTCTCAGAGGTAGGCCTATGAGGTTTCTGCCTACTATAGGGTTTGTCATAGTTAGCCGCTGCTACAAAATTTATGTCAGTAGCTTCACTGGCAAAACAATGTTTGTTGGCTGCGTAATACGCCGAACCACGTCTCTCAATCTCATCTACACTAGTGCATTCATTCTCTTGCAAAAATTTTGAAAATGCTGATGGAATGGATGAAATGATTTTATCTCGAATGATCAGATCTTCTAGTCTCTGATAATTTTTGTCAATTTTAGCTGCTGAAGTCCATTTGGTAAATATATCTCGGACTAAGCAGAGGTAATCAGAGAACGTTTGAGTCGGTTTTGGGCTCAACTTACTGAATTGTTCTCTGTAACCTGCCTCATCTAACATAAAATGTGCCATAATCTTAGATTTCAGATAATGGTAATCTTTTCTGATGTCTTTTGGGATAGTCTCAATGACTTTAAGAGGCTCCCCTGATAAACTCCTCATATAAACAATATTCCATTCAGACAGAGGAACTTGGTAATGTTCCATTAAAGTTTCAAAATTTTGGGTAAAGGCTGCGATGCAGTCACCCGAGGTATAATTACGTACAATACCTTGATATTTCTTGTACTGGTTTTATTTCTCCAGTCTCTCAGATTTCTTATATTTTTTGTTGATAGCAGTCTCAGTATCAAGTTGTTTCATCTTCAACTGTACCTCCAGTTCTTCTCTCTTACTCTGAGCTGCTATTTCTGCTTTCTTTAACTCTGTTTCTCGTTCGATCTCGGCCTTCTTCAGTGCACTATCTACTTCAGCTTGCTTTAAGGCTGTTTCTGCCTCTGTTTGCTTGGCGGCCCTTTCAGCTGCCCTTTCTTCGCGTTCATTAGCTTTCCCTTGTACTAGTAGGTATTCAGAGTATTTCTTCTCACTCCATTTTGTTAATTCATCACCTGTCAACTGTAATTTTATCCCCATATCGATGAAATCAAATAATGAAGACATGATGGAAAATGTCAATGAAATATCAGCCACACAAAATATGTTGTAAGTGGTTAGTAATGAACAATTTACCATTGATTTCTATTGACAATACGTGCCTAAAATTGCATCCTCAAAGTATATGAAAAGAAAAATATACTCAAGTGCCCTGGATGCGGTGAAGAACGGTTGGAAATCGGGCTAGGAACTGTAGGGTCGCTACTTCGCAAACACAAATGACCTCTACGGCAAGGTTTCGGATGGTACGGAAAACCTGCTTTGTTTTTGGAGGAAAATAAATTAGCGTCTATTTGTTGGTGTGTGCCTGCTTGTCACTAAGTGTTGATTAGGTTTGTATGGCGTTGAGTGTAATTGTAGGTCGTAAGTTTGTCCGTCAACAATTTTTTTTCAAAACAAGTCACTTTCTTTCCAAGAACTTTCTGCTTTCCACAACTCAATGCACAAAGACAATTTACATGTATCTCAACACTCTACAACATTGATGACACATCACTTACATCAGGATGACATTCAGTAAGGACATAGACATCAAGTTTACAAGATGGCGACAAGGTCACAATGGCGACAAGATCACAATGTCGACAAGGTCAAAACGGTGACAAGTTTCACAAATCACAAATGTTTTACACGCTTACAAGATCAAACAATATGTATGCACTGTACGTTTACAAATGGTCTCCATGTTTAAATAATGTAGTAATAAATCACAATGAGCCTTCCACGATCACATTTACATCTACTATAAAGTTTGACAAAAATTTCTAAGTTCACAAACTCTAATTTTAAATCGTTAATCACATAAACACGTTCATCTCAAAGCCGGACGAGTGCCACCACGTCCACACATGTCAGGGTCTTAAACTTGGCTCGCTAACCTAACACATGTGAGACAGTACAAGTACAACGTGATTTGACGTAAGACTCAACGACACACCGTTCAATGGATTTATTCACAGATTAAATACATTACGATGATCACAACAATATATACTTGATACTTCAAAACACTTACATCCACAATACAGCTCACAAGTCTAACTCTCAAGATGTCCAGACACTCGACTTTCAAGCACATAAAACCACACAACGCCTTTCTCTCATCATGCGTCCGTCCAAGTCCGTGTCCCAGAGCTGTCTGCCGCTAGTTAGCAACTTGCCTCCCGCCGCAGGTGGCTTCACGAGGCATGCGTGCGTCTAGCGTCGTCCTGGCCTGACCGCTGGTCGTTCGTCAGCCAGCAATCTTGCAGGCCGGTAACTACTACTCGCCTGGCGGCGTAACGAAGTTGCTGCATCCCTGCTGGGAGCTAAGTCGCCTGGCGGGCTTAACGATGTCACTGCATCACTGTACCCTTTCTGGACTCTGACAGTACCCCAGGTACCACCATCATGTGCTGACACCTGGAGTAGAATGTAAAACAACAAAGAACTTTGGCACTTACAAAAATAAGACACTATAAAACCATAAGTTACACAACACAAACTTAAGACGCAACAAAAAACTAAGAGTCGTGACACTAAACAAACATAGGTTGTTTTATATTACTACTCCATGATGAGCCCAGAAAATATCTGACATTATTTAGCCACCCCTGCAACATTAATCTATGACTATTATTTATACCACATCAAAATACATATATGACTCGTAGTGTATCACAATGCATGCATATTCAATGTCTACGTGCCCATACTTATCCTCCAGAGTGATTAAATCTGCAACAATCACAGTTGTATCTCCAATTCACCAACTTTACCATTATTTGCAGCTATATCACTGTTATTATGAGATCTAAACTGATCTCTTTTTAATGCCATATGTTCAGTCTGTCCTGGCTTTCCATGCGGTACAGCTTTCATTTACAAAGTATATCCAAATTAGACCAACTGCCACATACAGATTCTACACACACCAGAGATGGATGGTTAGATCTGACTTGTCCAGATGTAAAAATATGTAACTATAAATTGCAAAGGACACACATACGCATATATCTGATAATGGAGATCGGTATGATGTATTTGCATTACCCTCCTCTGCATCTAATTACCTCAACTTATGTGGATTCCCATGTGATATGAGACAAACTACGCACGCATTAGCCATGGTTGGATAACAAAATATCAACACTAATATAACACAATACAGTTTGCCACACCTGCTATCATTACAAACTAATGTCAACCAGTGTTGCCTAAAGACAACAGCAGTTAGAGTACTTTGTGGCTGGAAAACAGATGCCCAATTACCTTCTCTCTTCCACGTGGTCGAAAAGAGGTAACAAAACTCCGAAACACAAACACATAATTATACCATATACAAAGTATAAAAATCTCAGTCAATATATCTTTCTATAAGACTTGCTCAACTCATCTCTTCACTATGTTTATCAGCTTCCTGAACCAGATGATGGCCTGGAACACTGGCTGAAGACCTTTCTAAGTGCATTTGATAAGCACGTTCCATGTAAAGTTAAATATTACACCAAGCCCACTTCAATCACCCAGAAGGTAGTTGAAATTATGAGAGACCGGGACAAAGCACATAACAATACAGACCTTACTACATACAGTAGTCAGAGAAACAAAGTTTAATATGAAATTCGAGAGGAAAAGTAAAACTACTTTAAGAAATTAATAATCGATAAAACTAATACTAAATATTTATGGAAAGTAATTAATATATTGACACCCAAACACAAGTCCTCACAATCATTACCATCAAATCTTGCTACATGTGATAAATACAGTAGTTTCTTTCAATCCGACATAAACCAGTTGAAGGTTGCATACCAGATTCTCCTCATGACATATCATTATTGTCATCATTGTGTGAGAATAAATGTTATAAAGACAAATCCCTCCAACATACTGCTAACGACGATGGCCGAAATATTTAATCATCTCAGTAACCTAAAAATAAAAATAAAAGAACAAGAACTCATAAGTTCAAAATGGAATCAGTAATCGGATCATTCACTGTGTTACACCGGTGATCTGCGAGTCACTAACTTGTATATATATAATTAATGTCTCACCAAATGTCACTTCCCATCAGCCTTTAAAATCGCTGAAGTCTATCCTCATTTAAAAGCTGGTTCGAAAGACGATAGTCTCATGAGTAACCATAGGTCAATGTCCATACTTGCATTACTATCCAAATCACTAGTAAAACACATTCACAAAACAACACTACAACGCTTAATTCGCCATAAACTAATAATTGACAGTCAGTCAGGGTTCTAGCCAAAATGTTCCTGTCATAAGACCCTAACAAACATGATAGCAAACTGACATCAGTTTATTAATAACAATACTCTGTGTGGAGCAGTGTTTGTAGACTTTAGAAAATCATTCGATATTATAGATAATAATATTTTAATTAAAAACCTAGAAACAATAGAAGTAAGCCTTAATATAGTGGCAATAATAAAATCATGTTTATAGACAGAAAACAAGTACTGTAACACAATAAATCGTTATCTCAAAACATTACCATTCACAGTGAAGTACATCAGGGGTCTATATTTGGCCCTCTGATATTTACAATTTATATAAATGATCTTCCCTTATATCTTTCGTCGTCCTGCAATCTATTTTCAGACGACTGCATAGTATTCACAAACGCAATTAGTCGTAATGTGCTAGAATCGTCCTTGCAACATACATTACACAGTGTATTTAACTGGAGTTACGCAAACCGCATGCAAATTAACATCTCTAAAACGTAATCTATGTTAATAGCAGCCAGGCAAAGATTTCAAACTCTAAACTCATAGAGAACTCATCAGCTACACATTGGTAGCACGCCTGAAGAAAATGCAACCGAGCGCAAAGCACTTGGTCTTATCCTTAATCAAAATATAAACTTTAATGCAGATGTTCATGCTCTCGTTAAAAAAATACCCCCTCCCCCCCCCAAAAAAAAAAAAAGTATACCAACATACCAAAATGTTAAAATAAAAAGGTCCTTGATGAAAACACAAGAAAGATATTATATACTTCCCATATACAAACACATATTGACTATAGCTCCACCATCTGGAATGGATGCTCCAAATCTATAATAATACGCCTTTATTCACTCCAGAAAAGGGCTGAACGCTTAATTAATGGTACACGAATTACCAACAATTCTAACCTACATGAACGTTTTCAGTTACTGCCATTCCATAAACACTTACTTTTTAATTAGGCTAAACTAATTGACACACTCCTAGTTGAAAATGCTCCAAGCTACATTTGGCCATTGTTCAAATATAACGCAAAACATAGCGAACGACTAAACATTTGTCATGCCCCTAACCTGAGATGAACTTATACAAAACAAGTTTAGCGTACTCTGCAGCTCAGTTTCGGAACATTCTTCAACAATAAATCAAAGACGCCATCAACTACTGTACATACAGTCGTAACCTGTTTGAACACTATCCTAGTAAAGACTGCATGCCCCTCCCAACACCCTAAAACTAAACAATAATAATTATCTCAAATGACAACTAGTATAATAAACATTCCTATATGTATGGTACGTTACATTTTCCTTGGGTATTTACAACAGCAACGTTAAACAATTGCCTTAGAGAGTTATGCATTATTGATTTTTTCCCATGCGTTTTAATGCATATTGGTCTGTTGCTGTCATAGATTAGCTTCATAAGTGATGTATGAATGAAATAACGTACGTGAAGAAGAGCAGAATGTCATACGGGCCTAAGTGTCCAATTCTTAACACTTTAAACATAATTACATACATACACACATATTTAACCCCAGCGAAGAGAAACACAACTTGGATACACTAAAAAACAAAAAACAAAAAAAAAAAACAAAAAAAAAACAAAGGTTACACAGATGCCATTTTTGCTCTTAGACAACTAATAGTATAGAAATCAATCGAATTTAATGAAATTCCCTTATAGGCCTTTGTCGACCAAGGAGAGGCATTCGATAGAGTAGATAGAAACGAGCTAGGGAAAATCTTTAAAATATATGGAGTGAGTACACATATAAAAACTTATGTAGAAGTGTATACAACAACAGTGAATGCACGGTAAGAACAAATGGAGGATACTCAGAACCCTTTACCATAAGATCTGGAGTAGGAAAAGTTTGTGTCCTGTCCCAGCTCATATTCATAGCCTCATCGATAACATATGTTAAGAAACCGGCCAAACAGAGACCTTAATAATACGGCATGAAGAATCCAACACAGAAGAATAACAAACTGCAGCAGTTCTATGTTTAACTTCTTTCTGTAGCAGTTCTATATTTAACTTCTTTCTGTAGCAGTTCTATATTTAACATCTTTATACAACATTTATATATTACTAGCTGACCCTGCCCGGCTTCGCCCAGTCCCTGGTGGGAAGCATCTCATTTAATTCATATAAGTAGTCATATAAGTTCCCGTTCCCGTTACCGACTATCTGTCTGTCTGTCTGTCTGTCTGTCTGTCTGACCCGGCCCGACATCGCCCAACTCCTGGTGTGAAGCATCTCATTTAATTTATATAAGTAGTCATATAAGTTCCTGTTCCCGACTGTCTATCTGTCTGTCTGTCTGTCTATCTGTCTGCCTGACCCTGTCCGGCTTCATTAAATTCATACAACAACAAAAAATGTAACTTAAAAGAACGTTCTACCACACACCATCCATTATTTTTAATGAAAACTCTTTCTAATCACCTGCATGACTACAGTAACTTCTTAAGCAAAAAAAGATGAGTTACAATGTTATGCATTGTGCATCATTTTTATGAAAACTTTGAAAATGCCTTACAGATTGTATCATTATTTATTATAACTCATATGCCGGTACATAACTATGGACAAAGAGTTTATAAATCTTTGAAAACGATGCCACAATATGACTATAAGTTATACAGAAAAGTTATGCCCCTTGAAATAACTTTTACAGAGTTAGGTCCCCTGAGATATATGAAATTATGATGAAAAATGAAAAATGAAATAATACTGAGTAAGCAGGCGATTTCACACTAACAAAATATCACAGTTGACAGCTCTGGAATGAAAGGAAGGCGTGTAGAAAATTTCATCTCAATCGGATGGGCCGTTCGCGAACAAATAAAGGCCATACGGACAGAGATACATAAATACATACAGAGATACATACGCACAAGTCTTTTTTATATATAAGATACGTCTTTCTATAGCAGTTCTATATTCAACTTCTTTCTTTAGCTGTTTAATATTTAACCTCTTTTATTCAGCAGTTCTATATTTAAATTCCGTCTTTAGCAGTTCTATGTTTAACTGTCCTAACACTGTCCTAAACTAAAACAATAACTAAACTAAATAAATTTAGAGTAGGAACATGGAATGTTAGGGCATTGAATGAGCTAGGAAAGTTAAACAATGTTCTAAGAGAAATGGAAAACATGAAAATGAATATACTAGGTATTTATTCATCCTCTAAAAAGTACTGGAGAGTTTTGGTCATAGACCATAACTTTCTTCTTCTTCTTCAGCGTTCCGAGCCATTGAGGTTCTTTGCTGCAGATACAATCCATCTCCATTCGTCTCTCTGGTTGACCTTCTCTTGCCAGTCGTTGATTCCAAGTGCTTGTAAGTCTGTATATACATTATCTCTCCATCGTCTTCTTGGTCTACCTCGGGGTCTACGGTCATTTATTTCCTGAGTGTAAGCGAGTTTTGTTTCCCTATTATCTTCCATTCTTTCTATATGCCCCAGCCATTGTAGTCTATTAGCCTTCATGATACCAGTGATTAGCGGGGACTTAAACAGATCATAAATGTCTTTGTTACTTCTTCTTTTCAACTCTCCACTTTTTGTATCCCTAATAGGTCCAAAGATGCGTCTTAAAACTTTGTTCTCAAAGGTTTGTAGCAAGGCTTCGTCTCCTTTCGTTGCACTCCAGGTTTCAGAGCCATACAGCACAACTGATCTGATCAGTGAGACCATAACTTTAGGAAGGGAAAATCCCAACTGCACCTCCCCGTGGTAGAGGATGGAAACACACTACGGTGTGGCTAACACAGCTCTGGGGACCGAGTATCCACCGGAATAAGTGGACAACTCTGCAGCTGTGCAGAGCAGGGCACTCACTAGTCCTGACAGTCGGAAATAGCTGTCAAAGGCAGAGTTAAAAGACCACCATGTGAATGTGGAAGGCAAGGGGAAATCACCACATTATCTTCCCAAGATTTCTTGGCGACACACATTTCAGAAATAGTGAACGACAGTCATGAGCCACAAGTGACACCAGATCGTCATCCAGCTGCTGATGGCAAAACTAAAACAATAACTAAACTAAATGAATTTAGAGTAGAAACATGGAATTTTAGGACATTAAATGAGCTAGGAAAGTTAAACAATGTTCTAACAGAAATGGAAAACATGAAAATGAATATACTAGGCATAAGTGAGATGAGATGGAAGGGATCTGGCAAAATTATAACCGACAAACACACAATAATTTATTCTGGAGGGGATAAACACGAAAAAGGTGTAGGAATAATATTTGATGAAAATACAGCCAAATCTATGACTGGATACTTGTGCATTTCAGACAGAGTTATAATGGTCAAAATCAAAGGCAAACCAATAGATATAAATATTATACAAGTATATGCACCAACAACAAACAGTAGTGATGAAGATATACAAAACTTGTACGATGAAGCTGAAATGGCAATAGCCCAAATTGGATCACAAGAAATAAAAATAATACTGGAGGATTTTAATGCAAAAATAGGAAAGGGAAAAATAGAGGATATAGTGGGGAATTACGGTTTAGGTACAAGAAATGAAAGAGGAGAGAAACTAATAGAATGGGCAAATATTAATGATATGATAATTGGAAACACATGGTTTAAACACCATAAAAGACGACCATACACATGGAAAAGCCCTGATATGAAAATGCGCAACCAAATTGACTACATACTTATTAATAAAAGATTTAGAAATGCATTAATTAATGTAAAGACAATGCCTGGTGCTGACGGTAACAGTGATCATGTACCACTATGTGGACAAATAAAAGTAAGATTAAAGAGAGGGGAAAAAATGGTTAAAAACTTGAGACTTAATAAAGAGGTTCTGAAAGTAGATACAGAAATTCAAGAACAATACAGAGTGACTTTGAAAAATAGGTACAATGTAATAGCTAAAATGCAGAGTATAAATGAACAATGGGAAATGTTAAGGGACTCCATTAATCAAACTAGCAAAGAATTATTACCTGTGAGAAGCCAAAAAGCTAAGAAAATATGGATAAATGAAGAAATCTTAATGCTGATGGACAAAAGGAAACAGAATAAAAATGACAAACAAGAGTATGCTAAGATAAATAAAGAAATAAGAGATAAATGTGTGAAGGCAAAAGAAAGTTGGTTAAACTAGCAATGCAAACAAATATTGAATTAAATTCCATTAAAGATCAAAAAAGTATGCACAGACAAATCAGCGAGCTCACAGGGAGAAAAATAAGAATAAATACAGGGTGTTTGAAATCAAAAACAGGAAAGATTTTATTGGAGGAAGGTGCTATAGTGGAGAGGTGGAATGAGTATATAAGAGAATTATATAATGGAGAAAGGGAAGAATTAACAGAAGAAAGTAACTTAGAAGGTCCACCTATTCTAAAAGAAGAAGTCGCTGACGCTATGAAACATTTGAAGAAAGGAAATACAGCTGGGCCAGATGAAATCACAGTAGAAGAATTAAAATTATTGGGAGAATTTGGGGTAGATATATTAACCAAAATGCTGAATGATATTTACAACAGTGGATATTTACCGAGCGATATGCTGAAATCTGTATTTATAGCAATACCAAAGAGACCAGGAGCAATTGAATGCGAAGATGTTCGTACAATTAACCTCATAAACAATGTCACTAAGCTTCTACTCAGAATTATAATGAGAAGAACAAGAAAGAAAATAAACATGGAAATTACTGAAGAACAGTATGGTTTTATGGAAGGAAAGGGTACAAACAATGCAATATATATATACTAGCTGACACGGCCCGGCTTCGCCCAGACTCTGGTGGGGAGCATCTCATTTAATTCATATAAGTAGTCATATAAGCTCCCGTTCCTGACTGTCTGTCTGTCTGTCTGTCTATCTATCTGTCTGTCTGTCTGTCTGTCTGTCTGACCCGGCCCAGCCCATGGTGGAGAGCATCTCATTTAAATCATATAAGTAGTCATATAAGATCCCGTTCCCGACTATCTGTATGTCTGTCTGTCTTGGGTAAATGGAGGAGGGAGGAGGAAGAGGGAGGTGGAGGAGGGAAGAGGAGGGAGGAGGAGGGAGGAGGAGACAGGAGGAATAGGAGGGAGGAGGAGGGATTAGGAGAGGAGGAGGAGTAGGGTGGAGGGGGAGGAGGAGGGAGGAGGAAGAGGGAGAAGGAGGGAGGAGGAGATCGCAGGAGGAGGAGGAGGAGAGGAGGAGGAGGAGAGGAGAGGGAGGAGGAGGGAGGAGGAGGAGAGAGTAGGCGGAGGGAGGAGGCGGAGGGAGCAGGAAGAGGGAGGAAGAGGGAGGAGGAGGAGGGAGGAGAAGGAGGAGGGAGGAGTAGAGAGTGGGAGGAGGGAGGAGGCGGAGGGAGGAAGAGGGAGGAGGAAGAGGGAGAAGGAGGAGGGAGGAGAAGGAGGGAAGAGGATGAGAGGGAGGAGGAGGAAGAGGGAGGAGGAGGAATGTGAAGGGAGGAGGAGGGAGGAGGTAGAAGGGAGGAGGAGGAGGGAGGAGGATAGAGGAGGAGGAGGGATGAGGAGGAAGAGGGAGGAGGAGGAATGTGAAGGGAGGAGGAGGAGGAGGTAGAGAGAGGAGGAGGAGGGAGGAGGAGAATGGAGGAGGAGGGATGAGGAGGAGAGGGAGGAGGAGGGGGAGGAGGGGGAGGAGGGGGGAGGAAGAAGGAGGAGGGAGGAAGACGGATGAGGGGGAGGAGGGGAGGGGTAGGGAGGAGGAGAAGGGAGGAGAAGGGAGGAGGAGGAGGGAGAGGAGGAAGGAGGAGGGAGGAGGAGGAGGAAGAGGGAGGAGGAGGAAGGAGGAAGAGAGAGGAGGGAGGAGGAAGAGAGGGGAGGAGGGAGAGGGGGATAGGAGGAGAGAGGAGGAGGAGGGAGGAGGAGGAGGAGTAGGATGAATAGAGGGAGGAAGGGAGGAGGAGGGATTAAGAGGAAGAGGGGGGAAAGGGGAGAAGGAGGAGGGAGGAGGGAGGAGGAGGAGGAAGAGGGATGAGGAGGGGAGGAGGAGGAGGGAGGGAGGATGAGGAGGAGGGAGGAGGAGGAGGGAGGATGGTGAAGGAGGAGGAGGAGGGAGGAGGGTGAAGGAGGAGGAGGAGGGGGGAGGAGGGAGGGGGAGGAGGAGGGAAAAGGAGGAGGAGGGAGGGGAGAACGTAGGTGGGGGAGGATGAGAAGGGAGGAGGGAGAGGGTGGAGGAGGGAGGGGAGGGAGAGGAGGAGGGAGGAGGTGGAGGGGAGGAGGAGGGAGGAAGGAGGGTAGAAGGAGGAGGGAGAAGGAGGGAGGAGGAGGAGGAGGAATAGGAGGGAGGAGGAGGGATTAGGAAGAGGGAGGGAGGTAGGGTGGAGGAGGAGGGGGAGGGAGGAGGAGGAAGAGGGAGGGAGGGAGGGAGGAGGAGGAGGAGGGGAGGAGAGGAGGTAGGAGTAGGAGGAGGAGAGGGAGGAGGAGGGAGGAGGAGGAGAGAGTAGGCGGAGTGAGGAGGCGGGGAGCAGGAAGAGGGAGGAAGAGGGAGGAAGGAAGAGGGAGGAGAAGGAGGGGAGGAGGAAGGAGGAGTAGAGAGTGGGAGGAGGGAGGAGGCGGAGGGAGGAAGAGGGAGGAGGAAAGAGGGAGAAGGGAGGAGGAGGGGAGGAGGTAGTAGGATGATTGATTGCCATCCAACAGGTTAATATGTTATCGCGGACCTCAGAGAGAAGTGTCTATGTAGAAGACATTCCTGGACGTACGTATTTTGGGAGGGGGAGGAGGGAGGAGGGAGGAGGAGGAAGAAGAAAAAAAACTACGACAGTTGGCATCTCTGGAATGAAAGGAAGGCGTGTAGAAAATTTCATCTCAATCGGATGGGCCGTTCGCGAGCGTATAAAGGACATACATACATACATACATACAGAGATAAGCACATCCTAATTTTATATATAAGATACTAGCTGACCCTGCCCGGCTTCGCCCAGACCCTGGTGGGGAGCATCTCATTTAATTCATATAAGTAGTCATATAAGTTCTCGTTCCCGTTACCGACTATCTGTCTGTCTGACTGTCTGTCTGTCTGTCTGACCAGCCCGTCTTCGCCCAGACCCTGATGGGGAGCATGTCATTTAATTCATATAAGTAGTCATATAAGTTCCCGTTCCCGACTGTCTGTCTGTCTATCTATCTATCTGTCTGTCTGTCTGACCCAGCCCAGCCCATGGTGGAGAGCATCTCATTTAAATCATATAGTAGTCATATAGATCCCGTTCCCGACTATCTGTCTGACTGTCTGTCTGTCTTGGGTAAATGGAGGAGGGAGGAGGAAGAGGGAGGTGGAGGAGGGAGGGAGGGCGGAGACAGGAGGATAGGAGGGAGGAGGAGGGATTAGGAGGAGGAGGGGGAGGAGGAGGGAGGAGGAGGGAGGAGGAGGAGGGAGGGAGGAGAAGGAGGGAGGAGGATGAGGGAGGAGGAGGGAGCAGGAGGAGGAGAGGGAGGAGGAGGAGAAAGAGGGAGGAGGAGGAATGTGAAGGGAGGAGGAGGTAGAGGGAGGAGGAGGAAGGAGGAGGAGGGAGGAGGGAGGAGGAGGGAGGAAAAGGGAGGAGGAGGGAGGGAGAAGGAGGAAGGAGGAGGAAGAGGGAGGAGGAGGATGGAAGAAGGAGGAGGAAGAGGGAGGAGGAGGAGGTAGAGGGAGGAGGAGGGAAGAGAGGGAGGAGGAGGAAGGAGGAGGAAGAGGGAGGAGGAGGGAGGAGGGAAGAGTGAGGAGGTAGAGGAGGAGGAGGAGGGAGGAAAAGGGAGGAGGGAGGGAGAGAAGGAAGAAGGAGGAGGAGGGAGGAGGTAGAGGGAGGAGGAGGAGGGAGGAGGAGTGAGGAGGTAGAGGGAAGAGGAGGAGGGAGGAAAAGGGAGGAGGAGGGAGGAGAAGGAAGAAGGAGGAGGAAGAGGAGAGGAGGAGGATGGAAGGAAGGAGGAGAAGGAGGGAGGGAGGGAGGAGGAGGGAGGAGGGAGGAGGAGGAAGAGGGAAGAGGAAGGATGTGGAGGACGGAGGAGGAGGGAGGAGGTAGAGGGAGGAGTAGGAGACAGGAAAAGGGAGGAGGAGAGAGGAGGAGAAGTGAGGAGGTAGGAGGAGGAAGAGGGAGGAGAGAAGAGGAAGAGGAGGAGGAGGGAAAAGGAGAGGAGGATGGAAGGAAAAGAGGAGTGTAGAGGGAGGAGGGGGAGGGAAGAGGAGAGGGTAAGGAGGAGGAGGGGAGAGGAGGAAGGAGGGATGTGGAGGAAGGAGGAGGGAGGGAGGAGGTAGAGGGAGGATGAGGAGGGAGGAAAGGGAGGAGGAGGGAGGAGAAGGAAGAAGGAGGAGGAGGGAGGAGGTAGGGGAGGAGGAGAAGGAAGGAGGAGGAGGGAGGAGGGAGGGGAGGAGGAGGAGGGAGGAGGAGGATGGAGGAGGAAGAGGGAGGGAGAGGGAGGAGGGAGAGGAGAGGGTAGGAGGAGGAGGGGAGAGGAGGAAGAGGGAGAAGGGATATGAAGGAGGGAGAGGTAGTAGGATGATTGATTGCCATCCACAGGTTAATATTGTTATCGCGGACCTCAGAGAGAAGTGTCTATGTAGAAGACCATTTCCTGGACGTACGTATTTTGGGAGGGGGAGGAGGGAGGAGGGAGGAGGAGGAAGAAGAAAAAAAAACTACGACAGTTGGCATCTCTGGAATGAAAGGAAGGCGTGTAGAAAATTTCATCTCAATCGGATGGGCCGTTCGCGAGCGTATAAAGGACATACGGACAGAGATACGGACGCACATCCTAATTTATATATAAGACTAGCTGACCCTGCTAGTGATCGCATGTCATCTTCTGACAGCGAGTCAACTTCAATCTTTCCTCTACCAGGCGCTGACATTGATAGGCTTACCGCTACACTGCGAAAATTCCAAGTGAATGAGAGAATTAAAAAAGCGACAGTCCATATTGGTGTCAATGACATAATGGATAATAACATCATAAGCACCTCACAACTATCTACGCTGGAGGTACTGTTACGAAATAAATTTCCTAACTCATCTATGTTCATTTCATCCATCATTCCACCATGTTATGCGTCGGACTGCCGATGCTGCCAATCTAACTTTGTTTAAATTTTGTAAAGACAATGCCATTAGTTTCATTAATAACACCCCGTACTTTACTTCGTCGTCCGGGGCTCCTAAGAAAAAACTATACAGGGATCAAATACATTGTTCCAAGCTAGGAAGTAGTATACTAGCGAAGAACATAAAATATCCCGAACGTGCACAACAACCAGCACCAGTTACAGGAGTAACCCGAACTTCACCCCCGGCGACAGCGACATCTAAGTGTTCAGAAAATGCTCCTTCTCTTCCTGCACCACCATTGCCTATACCCCAGGAATACAATGCCGTGGATAGCAACCCATGCTCCAATCCCAATGTTGCTAACTATGATGGTTTGTTTCCTCCCTTGCCCATAAAGCATCCTCCCCCTATTGTGTCAATAGGGACACCGTTAAACAATGTTGCTGTGCCCCCGATGTATGCTTCTAATGTAGGCACTTCCAGTAACTCTCACAGCAGTGGTCCCTCGTTGGATGGTAATCTACACTCCTATCAGTGGAACCGCCAACTTCAACAGCTAATGCAATACAATCCTGCAGCCCTGCATCAAGCTTTCACGATGTCACTCCAGCACAGACATTTTCCTACCCCATCTAATAGTCTTAACTACTACTAAATAAAGTTTCAAAAACTCTGAAAATTTCTACCGCAAGCGACATCATCCTTTCATCGTGCAATGTTCGCAAATCACGATCAGTGGCTTCACAAAGATGGCCTAAGTATAGGCCATCTCAACATCTATCATTTGCTCAATAAATTACCTGAGCTTTCGGTAATACTGTGCAAACAATTCCATGTGTTTGGAATCACAGAAAGTCGTCTCAACGACAAAATATCCGACTCTGAAATCACTCTTAAGGGGTTTAAAGTAATTCGAAGAGACGCAAATCAAAAATTAGAGACAGGTATTGCTGTATACATTTCCAATTCTCTCAACTGTTACCGTAGAAGTGATCTCGAGTCAGTAGAGATAGAATGTGTTTGGTTAGAGGTGAAGCCAGCCAGCCAACAGCCGTTTCTCATTGGATACCTATATAGGAATCCGTGTGCTGGGTACAATTGGTATGACTGTTTCACTACAATGATGGATATAGTGTTTACAGAAGGTAGAGAAGTCATGATATTAGGTGACTTTAACATAGATATTCCTAAATCCAACCAGACATGGGATGATATCATTCTTTCTTACAATTTCAAACAACTAATAAACCGTCCCACAAGGGTTACTGACACATCCTCAACTATAATTGATCATATATATGTTACTTGTCCAGATAATATTGTTGAATGTTCTGTTCCTGTTTGTACAGTTAGTGACCACTACCCGGTATGTTGTACATGGTCAAGAATTGGGTTCAAACCTCTTAAACATAAACATGTAAGTATCAAATTTAGGAATTTTAAAGCATTCAACCAAGATTTATTTTTGCAAGACTTAAGAAATGCAGCCCTTGATCACGTTTACCAACTTCCTGACCCGGACGATGCATTAGCTTTCTGGACGAAGACAGTCTACAATGTGTTCGATAAACACGTGCCAATCAAAGAAGTTCGAGTCAAAAATCAACATAAATCCCCATGGGTCACTAGAGAAGTGCTGGAAATCATGAGAGAGCGAGATACAGCACACAAAAATAAAGACTTCATCAATTACCGCAGACTAAGGAATAAAGTTAAATATGACATTCGTAGGATAAAAAAAGATCATTTTAAAAATTTGATTGTAGATAATTCAAACAGTACAAATATATGGAAGGCTATTAACTTGCTAACCAATAAGAAACGCCCTACAGAATCAGCAATACCAAATTCTATAACATGCGATGAATTCAGTTGGTTCTTTCAATCAGAAATAGAGAATCTAAAGTCTTCAATACCAGACTCATCGTGTAATTTAAGTTCACTGGCATCATTCTGTGAGGAGAAGTGCACCAGAAATATTCCCGATGAGATTCCTTTAATGTCTGTTGCAGACGTTTATAAATATCTCTTGAACCTCAAATCAACAAACTCACACGGCCTAGATGGTATCAGTAATAGAATTCTTCGCTGTGCTGCACCAGTCATTAGTGAGTCCTTAACGTTCATATATAACCAGTGCCTGGCCAAAAACTACTTTCCATCTGCTTTTAAAATTGCTAAAGTGTTTCCGCTAATTAAAAATGGCTCAATCGATAATAGCGTTTTGGGAAATTATAGACCTATTTCCTTATTATCGTCGCTATCAAAACCACTAGAAAAACACATTCATAAAATAACGTTACACCATTTAATTAACAACGATCTAATAATTAACAGTCAATCTGGGTTTCGACCTAAATATTCTTGCCATAGTGCTCTAACAAAAATGACCGATAACTGGCACTTAAACATCAACGACGGTAGAATTTGTGGAGCGGTGTTTGTAGACTTTAAAAAAGCTTTTGATATGGTAGATCACGATATTTTAATTAGAAAACTAAAGCAAATGAAGACAAGCACCAACATGGTGAACATAATTACGTCATTTCTATCCGACAGGCAACAAGTCGTGTCCTTCAACAACTGTCTATCAAGACCCACACAGCTTAATATTGGTGTGCCTCAGGGCTCAATACTAGGTCCGCTGCTTTTTTCAGTTTATATTAATGATCTTCCTTTATATATCAATACAACTTGTGATCTATTTGCTGACGACTGTACTATATATACTAGTCAAGAAAACCGTAGTGAATTAGAGAATTCTTTACAAAAGGAACTTGATAATCTTACTAGATGGAGCAATGAAAACCGCATGCAAATTAACATCGGCAAAACCAAATCCATGCTAATAACGACCAGACAAAAACTACAGACACTAGCCATAACTGGATCACCGCTCGAACTCCGCATGGGCACGTTACCTATAGTTAATGTGACTGAACATAAAACACTAGGGCTTTTAATAGACAGCCATTTGAACTGGAGCTCTCATGTTCACGCTCTTACCAAGAAAATAGCACAAAAAGTTTACCAACTTGCTAAAATTCAGCACTTCCTGGACGAAAGCACACGAAAAATATTCTATACATGCTATATCCAATCACATCTCGATTACTGTTCCACAGTTTGGGATGGTTGCCCTAAATCTAATTTAAAACGACTATGTTCTCTACAAAACCGCGCTATTCGTCTGGTTTCTGGCATAAAGCACGTTGAAAGTAATAATTTGTACAGTCATCTAAGACTTCTACCACTACAAAAGCGCTTCCTTTTCAACAAAGCCAAATTAGTGAATAAAATTATATCTCAAAATACCCCAGAGTATCTTCTGCCGCTGATTCAATCTAATGCAATGAACAGCAAGCGCCTAAATTTGTTACATGTCTCAAAGCCTAGATTGGACCTATACAAAACATGTTTTGCCTATTCTGGTGCTCACTTATGGAATCATCTGCCTCCAGATCTGAAAACTCCAATGAGTCCCTACACATTTAACCAGAAACTCTTTCAATACTTAATCCATACCGACTATATGCCACCATAATTCATTTACTGGTATAATTGTTCATTATAATTGTTCACTATATATGTGTGTGCGTGTGGGAGCGAGAGAGAGAGAGAGGGTGTCAGAGAGAGGGAGAGAGTGAATGCGCGTGTGCATGCGTGTGTGTGGAGAGAGTGATTGAGCGAGAAATGGTGGGGGAATGTGTCAGTGCATGCATTCGTACGTGTATGTGTGAGAGTGAGTGAGGGAGTGTGTGCGTGCGTGCATGCGTTCATGTGTACGTGTATGTGTGAGAGAGTGCGATTGATAGAGTGAGTGTGTGTGTGTAGGATTGTGTTAGAGAGTGAGACAGTGGGAGAGTTGATGTGTTAGTGTGTGTGTGTGTGTGTTTGTGTGAGCGCGCGCATGCGTGTGAGTGTGTGTATATGAAAGAATACAGAGAGAGAGAGAGAGAGAGAGAGAGAGAGAGAGAGCTGAGCAGATGCATGTCATGTAACACGCATGTTATGTAACACGCGAATCCATATGTTTGTGTATTCTCATCTGTCATATTATAAGTTAAATACCATTTGATTTTATCATGTATAATCTAAACTTATGTTCATTTCTGTAGTTTGAGTGAGAGAGTGAGTGAGTGTGAGACAGAATGAGTGAACGTGAGAGTGAATGAGTGAGCGTGAGAGTGAATGAGTGAGCGTGAGAGTAAATGAGTGAGCGTGAGAGTGAATGAGTGAGCGGGAGAGTGAATGATTGAGCGTGAGAGTGAATGAGTGAGCGGGAGAGTGAATGAGTGAGAGTGAATGAGTGAGCGGGGGAGTGAATGAGTGAGAGTGAACGAGTGAGCGTGAGGGTGAATGAGTGAGCGGGAGAGTGAATGAGTGAGCGTGAGAGCGAATGAGTGAGCGGGAGAGTGAATGAGTGAGAGTGTCTGTGTGTGCGAGTGAATGAGTGAGCGTGAGAGTGAATGAGTGAGCGTGAGAGTGAATGAGTGAGCAGGAGAGTGAATGAGTGAGCGGGAGAGTGAATGAGTGAGCTGGAGAGTGAATGAGTGAGCGGGAGAGTGAATGAGTGAGCGGGAGAGTGAATGAGTGAGCGTGAGAGTGAGCGGGAGAGTAAATGATTGAGCGGGAGAGTGAATGAGTGAGCGTGAGAGTGAATGAGTGAGCGTGAGAGTGAATGAGTGAGAGTGAATGAGTGAGTGTGAGAGTGAATGAGTGAGAGTGAATGAGTGAGAGTGAATGAGTGAGCGTGAGAAGGAATGAGTGAGCGTGAGAGTGAATGAGTGAGCGTGAGAGTGAATCAGTGAGCGGGAGAGTGAATGAGTGAGCGTGAGAGTGAATGAGTGAGCGTGAGAGTAAATGTGTGAGAGTGAATGAGTGAGCGGCAGAGTGAATGATTGAACGGGACAGTGAATGAGTTAGCGTGAGAGTGAATGAGTGAGCGTGAGAGTGAATGAGTGAGAGTGAATGATTGAACGGGAGAGTGAATGAGTGAGCGGGAGAGTGAATGAGTGAGCGGGAGAGACAGAATGAGTGAGCGTGAGAGTGAATGAGTGAGCGGGAGAGTGAATGAGTGAGCGGGAGAGTAAATGAGTGAGCGGGAGAATGAAAGAGTGAGCGGGAGAGTGAATGAGTGAGCGTGAGAGTGAATGAGTGAGCGTGAGAGTGAATGAGTGAGCGGGAGAGTGAATGAGTGAGCAGGAGAGTGAATGAGTGAGCGTGAGAGCGAATGAGTGAGCGTGAGAGTGAATGAGTGAGCGGGAGAGTGAATTAGTGAGAGTGAGAGTGAATGAGAGAGAAAGAGAGAGAGAGTGTGTGTGTGTGTGAGCGTACGCATGCGTGTGAGTGTGTGTATATGAAAGAATACAGAGAGAGTGAGAGAGAGAGAGAGAGAGAGAGAGAGAGAGAGAGAGAGAGAGAGAGAGAGAGAGAGAGAGAGAGAGAGAGAGAGAGCTCAGCAGATGCATGTCATGTAACACGCATGTTATGTAACACGCGAATCCATATGTTTGTGTATTCTCATCTGTCATATTATCAGTTAAATACCATTTTATTTTATCATGTATAATCTAAACTTATGTTCATTACTGTAGTTTGAGTGAGAGAGTGAGTGGGTGTAAATGAGAGACAGAATGAGTGAGCGTGAGAGTGAATGAGTGAGCGTGAGAGTGAATGAGTGAGCGTGAAAGTGAATGAGTGAGCGTGAAAGTGAATGAGTGAGCGTGAGAGTGAATGAGTGAGCGGGAGAGTGAATGATTGAGCGTGGGAGTGAATGAGTGAGCGGGAGAGTGAATGAGTGAGAGTGAATGAGTGAGCGGGAGAGTGAATGCGTGAGAGTGAATGAGTGAGCGTGAGGGTGAATGAGTGAGCGGGAGAGTGAATGAGTGAGCGTGAGAGCGAATGAGTGAGAGTGTCTGTGTGTGGGAGTGAATGAGTGTGAGTGAATGAGGGAGAGTGAATCAGTGAGCGGGAGAGTGAATGAGTGAGCGTGAGAGTGAATTAGTGAGCGTGAGAGTGAATGAGTGAGCGGGAGAGTGAATGAGTGAGCGGAAGAGTGAATGAGTGAGCGGGAGAGTGAATTAGTGAGAGTGAATGAGTGAGCGGGAGAGTGAATGATTGAGCGGGAGAGTGAATGAGTGAGCGTGAGAGTGAATGAGTGAGCGTGAGAGTGAATGAGTGAGCGTGAGAGTGATTGAGTGAGCGTGAGAGTGAATGAGTGAGAGTGAATGAGTGAGCGTGAGAAGGAATGAGTGAGCGTGAGAGTGAATGAGTGAGCGTGAGAGTGAATCAGTGAGCGGGAGAGTGAATGATTGAGCGTGGGAGTGAATGAGTGAGCGTGAGAGTGAATGAGTGAGCGGCCGAGTGAATGAGTGAGCGGGACAGTGAATGAGTGAGTGTGAGAGTGAATGAGTGAGAGTGAATGAGTGAGCGGGAGCGTGAATGATTGAACGGGAGAGTGAATGAGTGAGCGGGAGAGTGAATGAGTGAGCGGGAGAGTGAATGAGTGAGCGGGAGAGACAGAATGAGTGAGAGTGAATGAGTGAGCGGGAGAGTGAATGAGTGAGCGGGAGAGTGAATGAGTGAGCGGGAGAGTGAATGAGTGAGCGGGAGAGTGTATGAGTGAACGGGAGAGTGAATGAGTGAGCGGGAGAGTGAATGAGTGAGAGTGTGTGTGTGTCAGTGAATGAGTGAGAGTGAGAGTGAATGAGAGAGAGAGAGAGTGTGTGTGTGGTGTGTGGTGTGTGTGTGTGAGTGAATGAGTGAGAGAGAGAGTGTGTGTGGTGTGTGTGTGTGTGTGTGTGTGGGACGCGCTGGCATCACTACTTTTACGTCACATACTTTTTATGTACACATTTTTCTCCATGTTTAGCCTTGTTTATGTTTACAACATTCATTTCACAATGTTTATTTTTCTTCCTATGTAAATGTATAATGCTCTTGATGAACGAAAGACGAGTGATTGGAAGGGCCGAATGTAAGACGGGCCTGCGCGCCCAATTTGTGACCCTAATAAAGTTGATTTGATTTGATTTGATTTGATTTGCCCGGCTTCGCCCAGACCCTGGTGGGGAGCATCTCATTTAATTCATATAAGTAGTCATATAAGTTCCCGTTCCCGTTACCGACTATCTGTCTGTCTGTCTGTCTGTCTGTCTGTCTGACCCGGCCCGACGTCGCCCAGCTCCTGGTGTGAAGCATCTCATTTAATTTATATAAGTAGTCATATAAGTTCTCGTTCCCGATGTTATCGCGGACCTCAGAGAGAAGTGTCTATGTAGAAGACCATTTCCTGGACGTACGTATTTTGGGAGGGGGAGGAGGGAGGAGGGAGGAGGAGGAAGAAGAAAAAAAAACTACGACAGTCGGCATCTCTGGAATGAAAGGAAGGCGTGTAGAAAATTTCATCTCAATCGGATGGGCCGTTCGCGAGCGTATAAAGGACATACGGACAGAGATACATAAATACATACAGAGATACATACATCCTAATTTATATATAAGATATATCAACATCAGCATCTTTCAGCTTTCTGAGCGGCCGGCTCAGTTATCCCGCAAGTCACCAGCGGGGGTCGAACCGCTCCCAGCTCTCGCCCGCTCTTAGACTCTGCGTGATAAACGGGATTACGGAGAAAGTGTTGTAACCCCTCGGCCAGAGAGACCGGCATATATATATATATATATATATATATATATATATATATATATATATATATATATATATATATATATATATATATTACGAACACTAATATAACGATCAATAGAGAAATAGAGAGGCATATATTTATGCTTCATAGATTATACTAAGGCATTTGATAAAGTAAAACATGATGAGCTGATTAAAATGTTGGAAGATATCAACATTGATGGGAAAGATTTAAAAATAATAAAGAATATATACTGGAACCAAGTAGCAGCAATTAAAATGGGAAATAAAGAGGGTAGTTACGAACAGATAAAGCTAAGAGTACGACAGGGGTGTGTCTTGTCACCCGATCTCTTCTCCCTACATAGCGAAGTAATAATGAGAGAGATCAAAGAGAAGCCAGAAATACTAATCGGAGGATATAATATAAACAATATACGCTATGCAGATGACACAGTATTGGTAGCGGATAATGCAACAGACCTACAACAATTGTTGTTGGTCAGTGTAGTAACAGAGAGTGCACAGAAAGTACTGTCCTTGAATATCAAGAAAACAGTAACAATGGTGATTTCAAAGAAAATGGGGACACCAAAATGTGACATAGAAATAGAAGGGGAAATTCTCAACCAAGTGGATAATTTTAAATACCTAGGGGCACTTATAACATCAGATGGAAGATGTACAACAGAGATTAAGAGGGCAGGCAAAGACAGCATTTCAGAAAATGAAGAATATCTTATGTAATAAGTCGCTATCAATGAATGTAAGAAAGAGAGTGCTAAAATGCTATATAGATTCAGTTTTGCTGTATGGCAGCGAATCTTGGAATGTAAATGAACAAATTAAGAAGAGCTTAGAAGCAACAGAGATGTGGTTGTTAAGACGAATGTTGCGAATTCCTTGGACTGCCAGAGTAACTAACAACGATTGCCTGAACGAGGCTAATGAAACTAGAACACTATATACAACAATAAGACAGAGACAAACATCTTTCATCGGTTATGTGATGAGAAGAGAGGCATTGGAGAACATCGTGACACCTGGAACAATCGAGGGGAAGAGAGGCAGAGGCAGACCAAGAGAAATGATGCTGGACGGATTGAGACGGTGGCATGGAGGAATATCATCAGCAGAGTTGATCCATAACACCACAGACCGAGACCTTGGGAGAACCATGAACGCCTACGCCAGCCGGCACGGCACTTGATGATGATGATGTTTAACTGCTTTCTTCACATAGTTTACATTTTACTTTTTTCGTTAGCAGTTCTAATGTAACTTCTGTCTGTAGCCGTTACATATTTAACTTCGTTCTTTACCTGTTCTAAATTTAATTTCTTTCAATAGCAGTTATATGCTTAACTTCTTTTTCATAGCAGTTATTTATTTAACTTTTTTTTTTAGCAGTTCTATATTTAAATTCGTTTTTTAGCAATTCTATATTTAACTTCTTTCTTGACATATTGTACATTTAACTTCTTCTTAAGCAATATTACATTGAACTTCTTCCTTGATCTATTCTATATTTAATTTATCTCATGGACTATTATATACTGACCTTCGCTCTTGGGCTATTCTACATTGAATTTCCTAATTACATCGTCATCTACTGCTTGTGGAGTATCCAATGCATTGCTACTATATAATGATTTATTCGACGCATAATCAGTTTACCTTACCCACAAACTGAGGTTATTCATCTGTATATCTGACACCTAGACTGCCTGGCTGAGAACACATGTGAGCCACCAGACTCGGTGTACTTTATGCATGGCTGCCAACGACATCGGTGTTCACGAAATTCAGAGGGCCGTATGATAAACAAGTTAATGGATCTAAGTTAGTGTGTGTTTGTATACTACAACATGTACAATCATCATTATCGTTTGATTAAACAAATATCATAGGCGATCATGTCTCTCCAAATTTATATCTTCCAGTGAAATATATTATGTAATTGGCATACAACCTCTATACAATTATGAAATGCTGTTAAGAATCGTCTCTCTTTGATTGCCTTTCTAACCTCAGTTTTTAATTGCCCTTTTGCTACAGTATATTCCATTTATTCTCTATTCTTAATGTAACCACATTAAGCGCATACAGAACGAGGCTATGCGGGTCATTCTGGTACGCACCAAAGACACCCCAGTCGTGTGTATGCGTTACATCTTTGGTTTGCCGACTGTTGCTGGTAGGCTCAAGGTGGTGCAGGCGAAGGCATACCTCAGAGTAGCTGCTGACACAGATCACCCGTTAAATGGCGCGCTGGACGCAGTTAAAGGTCAGCGACTGATGAGAGGGAAATCATGGATGGCTCAGGCGGAGGATACGATCAGACAGGTGTGCATCTTGCAGAACATTAGGCGAGGAGAGGAGTGGGTCAGAGTGCCAGCGGAGCAGTCAGACTTGTGCAGAGTTAAAATCACTTTGAACCGGGAGTGCAGCAGGGGCCATGGAAGTGGACATCCAGCAACTAATTCAGGATAATGCTGGCCTGGGTGATGTGATTATCTACACATATGGTTCGGTGTTGCGAGATAGGAGAAGTGCCTAGGGGTTCTTGGCAAAGGCTATTGGTCGACGTTTGGTGCAGGAGAGTTTGGTATATGACACCACAACATCTAGCTTTAGAATGGAGGTGGAGGCGGTCAGTGCAGCTTTCCGCTGGATGGAGAATACGACACACACACACACACGCGCGCGAGCGCACACACACAGACACACGCACATCATGATAGTAACTGACTCAGAAAGCATGCTGAGTAGGGTGAGGACAGACAAGCTTCGTGCTGAGTGGCTTGCTTCGCTTCGGAAGTCACGGGTGACAAGCATCGTCTGGATCTTTTCTCCGGGGCATGCCGGTATGCTGAGGAATGAACAGGCGGACAGATTGGCTGGCTCTGCAAAACTTGGTGGAGTAATGATGCATGATAAGGCAGACGTGGTTGCGGCCTTGTGGGAGCACGTGTACACCTCGGAGGAGCAAATGGATCACTATGGTCTGGCAAGAATGCGACAGCGAGGAGTGACAAATGGATCTGGTCGACGCTCAACGCTCAGAAGAAAGGCGAGACGGACATATAATCAGATTGCAACTGGTACTAATGCTGCTGAGGATGGTGACGGAGCGCTTATGGGAATGCCACGAATGCTGTGATGTCGGTTCCTAAATCAATCAATCAATCAATCAATCAATGTAACCACAATCTTGACTACCTTGAGATGATCAACATTTAAATTTACTTGTTGGGATATTTAACATTTAAATTATGTTATTCCGTATTCTACATTTAACCGCTTTCTTGATCTGTTCTACGTGTAATTTATTTATGGAGCTATCCTTCATATAACTTCTTTCTTGAAATATTCAGGAATATTTAGAAAGGAAAAAGTTACCCCCCCCCCCCCCCTCATATGTTTGGAAAGTCACCGAGAGGCAAAGATTCTTAGGAAAAACCTGTCACTTTTGCTTATGAAGTTTGTGAAGGGTTCCAAAACAGACAGGCGTCAGTGGTGACAGCACACGGTCTCAAAGATGTGTACAAGAATCAAATATGATATTTTAATGTACTCTCTTATGGAGACGAGAGTCTGTACTTGGTCGGTGAATATGATTGCAGCTGTTTTGTATTCTCGTGAAATGGCTCTTTGGGTGGGTACATAGACCTCTGAGCCATGTACCATTGCCCCCGGACTACCACGGGGTTCAGCAATTTCACCTGTACTTTTAATGTGCATACGAGTATAACTGCAAGCCTCGAAGCTCCAGGGGCTGGAAGGATACTAACATTTTCTGATGATGTTCTCGCATATAGGCAGAGGAGGGTTTCCGGCGACAATGGGCAAAGTGATGGTTTGCTTGGTGTACGAAGATAAATGCTTTCATAAACTCAGAAAAGGCATCTGTCTTCTGGTGCTCTCCGGAAAATAGGATTGATAATACTAACCCGCGCAATACTTTTGCTCGGCTGTAAAGAATAACATAATCGTGCTTCAGCAGCACCCACACTAACACACGGCTAATAGCGGCCACATTCACTCGCACGGATGTCTAAGCAAATAGTCTATTATCCCTCTCAAACACATTCAGGCATCCTCTATCATCCACAGTCCGAGTCCCGTCTGAGGCTTTCTACTCAGTTCGGTGGTCACGAGGTTCTTGACCCTCGTGGAGTCCGTGGAGGTCGTGCTAGTTGGGTCTGTCGTCCTGTCCTTCACTCGTCTGTCGACGCAGGCGTACTGCGTCATCCCGTTCAAGGTGAACCTGTCCTGTCATTCAAGGGCACAGTCCTGTCCGTAACCCTCTGTCATGGGCGCAGGGACCTGTCTACTATACCCGTACTATTCCCATGTCCTATGTTTGTCCTCTGTCCTCTCCGTCATGTACTTTAGAGATCTTGACATGCTTACCTTCCTCCCCTCCTTTTTTGACACTTGTCAGTGACACAATGTCGTTTCAATCTAATTGTAAAAAGTCGCTTAAATGTCGACAGGGTCGACTTCATTGCACCGGTTTTTTTTTTATCACATATGGCTCGGTCTCTTTCCGCAGAGCGGAAAGCGTCGCACCAAGCACCATTTCCGTAGCTATAGCGACGACCCACAGGAGTCTCAGAAAAATTTCACTCGCGAACCGAAGGACGCGGGCCGGAATCGAACCCAAAATCTTCGGAGCCCGAGTCAAACGGCTTGACCACTTCGCCACAGAGACTCCCTATATAATCTAATCTAATCCCTCTATCTATCTCCCTATCCCATATATAATTAGATTGGACTAATTTGTCAAGGCCCAAAGTGATTTAATAGGTTTATCATGGTATCTGTGGGTAAAGGGTGGTAACCGTAGGTAGTGATCTGTCTGATATACTTCGAGGCAAAAGCCAGCTGATGTTATTTTGTGGTTAAATCTTGGTTAGTTGAAAAAGAGTCTCATACTCTCGCTAGTCTTACTATTTAGGGACTTATCCGGCCCGAAGTAATTGACGACTCATATTGAAGGAAATAGCGTTCAAATGCATCCGTCTCAGACATCCAAAATGATGCCACAGACAACGGGCTCTTATTACATCAAGGGAAATCTTCCCCTGGTCCCAATAAGATTTCCTTCAACCCATTGTTCAAGATGTATACATTCACCAATAAAACACTTTCACTTTTATTCGTTGGCAGTGTATCTAGGAAATATCACTTGTTTCTATCTAGGAGTTACTTGTGTCCCTTGTTCTCATGTTTGTGTTGACTAATGTCCCTTTGCCCTTCTATAATAGTGACTTATTTTATTCCAATTCCAATATTTGTTTTTGTGGCTATTTGAGTAATTTATTTACACTGATGTATGTAATAATTCTACTATGTGCGTGTGTTTATTGTGTGTGTTGCACTATTCCTCTAAGTGTCATTAGCTCGAATTTCACACATCACGAATTATTGTATATTTATAATTCATGAGATGGATTTTCGAGCTCTGATTCTTAGATTCATACCCTAATGGTGTTGTGTAATGATTACATTCAAACATTTAAAATGTCACAAACAACATGTGTTGTATAAGACGCATAAAATATATAAGAATAATCCTTTGTGCGTACAATTTGCACGCTATCTATCATTCCCTCATTTTAATACAATAACGCTGTCTTTTACACATTTGTCACTCACTCATTTATTCTGCATCTTCATATTAAAAATGTAAGTGAAGTTAAGTATTAAGTTTCTATTATTTGGGGGGAAAAACAAAGACAAAAACTTTGAATTCCTTATTAACAAAAAATTTACCAAGGGAAAAAGCTTGCAATTTAAGCTGTAGCCATAGTTTGGGTGTTTAACTCATGAAATATATGCATTATCTTTTAAGTAGCAACAATAGTTCAAAAATTTACAACATTATTAAATTAAATACGCAATTCCCTCGTCAAGTAATCATGAATTAAGTACAATGTTTTGTCGCGTATTTTGTGTAGAAAAATATTATGTCTTAAATCTTTGTAGGTCCAGAAGAAAATCACCAACACCGTTCTGATGATTCACAACTGTCACTGTAAATCTTTCTGCAACTAGCATAAAATATTATTACAATTTATAAAATGTGATTGGTCTGTTCTTTAGTTGACTGGTGTTTCAGGCATCATCGTCAGGAGAACGGAAAGAATGTTATTAGCTCCTTTTATGTGTTTTATGGTGTAGGAATAGTTCTGCAGAAATAGGGCTCAACTGGCGATTCTGTTGTTTTTGGGTGACCCTTTGCTGGATCACCAGTAGAGGTGAGTTATCAGTCTGTATGAGGAAGTGAGTGCCTGTGAGGTACTTTGCAAGTTTCGAGACACAATAAACCACGTTTAGGCACTCTAGTTCCGCTATACTGTACCGTTGTTCTGCTGGTGTTAGCTTCCTGCTAATGTAGGTTACTGGATAGTCTAATCCATCATAACGTTGAAGCAGTACGCCGACGATTGTAGTGGTGCCGGCATCTGTATTTAAGATAAAGGGAACAGATGTATCTGGAAGGCGAAGGATTGGTGGATTTGAAAACAATAATTTCACCTTGTTGATTGCTTCTTGTCTTTGGGTGTCAGTCAAGGTAGGAGAAATCTTTATGTGCTGTGTTGTTTCTATGTTATGAACCGTCGGGACAGGAGGTTCCATTTCGTCTGTGTCCGTTTGATTAATAACTGTCATTGCTAATGTTTCGTCAGTCGGATCGTCTTCCGCCCTGGAGTAGTAGGGTTTGAGCACATTAACATGAAAAATCTTGTACTTCCATTCATGCAAATTTCATAATCAACATTATAAACTTTTCTTTCAATTTTGACAGGCCCTTGCCAAGACAAGACAAAAGATCTTTTTTGTCTGGTAATAACAAAAGTACGCCTTGGTCGGGTTTTAGTACCAAAGTTCTGACACCCTTATCAGCAGATTGTCTGTATATAAAACCTTTTTCTTGCGAAGATGTTTTCGCGATAGCACATGCCCTCGTGATTTTATCTCGGGTATTTGTAACCATACCATAAGTGGATGTAGGTAATTGGTTGTCAGCGGTGTTTGTCATTAATTCCTTATAGATGGTACGTGGGCCTCTTGGATTTGCACCGTAGACCAACTCAAAGTGAGAGAAGTCCGTGCTAGCTTGCGATACTTCTCTATAGGCAAACATCACAGCAGAAAGTAAAGTGTCCCAGTCTGCGTTATTCTTTTCTACGATCCCGTTCGCGGAAGGTCGGTAGGGGGTTGTGAAACACTGCTTTATCCTTAGTAATTTAGTTACTGCTTGGATTGAGGCTGCTTTGATTTGTGTCCCTCTGTCTGACAAAATTGTTTCCGGAAAGCTAAGACGTGAAAATATTTAAAGAAATACGTCTGTCACATCTTTGGAAGAAATATATTTTAGCAGGATCGCCTCCGGCTAGCGTGTGCAAAAATCTACCATTATTTAAAAAAAAATCTGTTACCGCTGTTTGAGGTGTGGCTGAGAGGTCCAACCAAGTCAACAGCAACACTTTGGAATAATTGTGAGGCTAAATTTGTTGCTTGGACCTCTGCTGTTTGATTTTTACCTTTGTTTAACTAATTTTTGACAAATAACGCAAGATTGACAATATCTTTTTATGTCTGCGCTAAATTTAGTTTTCTCATAGCCCATATGCCCAGCGAATGGAGAATCGTGAACAATATGTAGTTCCGTTTTATGGTACTTTTGGAGTAGTACAGTATGTTGTAATGTACTGTAATTTCTGACATAGAGTCTTGTTAAGATCTTATTTATCAATTTAAAGCACCACGAAACGTTCTTTGCTTGCTTCGGTTTTTGGTCTACCAGCTTAAAATAATTCGAGAGAGCTGCGTCTGAGCGTTGTGCTTGAATAAAGTCGTTTGTGGTTTTGTAGTTAATCAAACCACGAGGGGAGATGATTTGCAGCGACTCTTTTTGATGGTCGTCCTGCTATTTCGCAGTGGTTGACTGGTGATTGCGTTAACATTCAGCTGACTTTGTTCCCAGGTTTTAATATTTTCGTTGGAACAGTCTTTAACATCTGGAAGAAACCCCACTATTAAATCGGCGCAGGGGTTTTCTAAAACTGCACAAACAACTTTTCCTGATAAAAACGGTGTGTGGATTTCTGCGACTGCTAAAGGGTATTTTTCTACGTTGCCTGCGAACGTGCGACAGGTGATACATTTCCCTGTATAGTCAGTCTTATTTACAAATGTTTTTCTTAAACCACTAAGAGATGAACCGCTATCGTTCAGGATTCTGCAGAGCTGGTTGTTAACAAATCCATTTTGAAATTCGAGCCTGCCTTTGGGTGATACAACGGCATTGAATGTTCATGTGCAACAGGAATGGCATGGCCGCATTCCAAAATCCCATCTGTTTGAAATTTATTACAAGTTGTACAGTCATCATAATTAAATATATCAGTATCTTCTAATGCATTTACATCTTCATGCTCTCTCTCTCTCACTCTCACTTGCACTGTCTGAACTTAATGTATCGATCAGAGCAGCGTTTTTATTCTTTAACATTCGGCGACCATCACATTGGGTTGAGTAGTGGCCCCATGCCCGACAAAAATAACATTTAACCGCCCTCTTGTATTTGACACTTTTAGCTTTTTGCTTTCTAACCATTATTTCAATGTAAGATTGATAATTCAAATTTTTATCACGCATATCATATTGGTCATGTGACAGTTTGCAATATGTACATGGTGTAAACTTTGCTTTTGGTCTACCTTTGTAGTTGAATGGTTTTGATTGTTTTACATTTACAGCTACTGACTAGAATTCTGACTAGAATTCTGATTAGAATTTAGTGTAAATATATCACTGTTGGCTGTAAAACGCAGCCCCTTTCTGTTCCATTTGCTCAATACTATGACAATCACTCTGTTGTAAAAAAAACTTTGCAAAGGGGGTAGGTACTGATGTTATTATTTTGTTCATCACTAATAGATCTTTTAGTTTATCAAAACTCTTATCGACTTTGGCTGCGTTTATCCATTTACTGAATGTATCTTGGACAACTGAAACATAATCAATGAAGGTTGGATGTGATTTTGTACATAATTTGGAGAATTTCACCTGATATCTAGCGGCATCAAGAAGGAAATGTTGCATTATCCTATGTTTGATATTACCATAATCTGTTCTTAATTCCTGGGATATAGTTCATATAACTTTTAATGGCTCATGTGCCAAGTTGCGCATGTATATAATGGCCCAGTGTTCTTTAGAAATTTCGTGATACTTCATTAGGGTTTCGAAGTTCTCTGTCCAAGCGAAGATGCTGTCTCAGGAACAAAAGGGTTTAACAATTCCCTGAAACTTTTAAAATTGTTGCTCTTCTTCTTTGCTCTTTAACTTATTACTTGAAATTTGTATCTGAGAGTCCATTTCTAATTTCTTTACTTTCATTTAGGTTTCGGCTTAAATTTTCCTAGCTTCTAACTATAATTCTTTCTGTCTCGTAGCTGCTGCCAATTCCATTTCTAACTTTTTCTGTTCGCGTTCTTGTGCTCTTTCTTCTCCTTGCAAATTCTCGGTATGTTTCCTTCCACTCCATTTCGCAAGTTTATCACCTGAGTAATCTAGCATTTCGCCTAGCCCAATGCACCTTTCCAGAGTTGACATTTTTACAATTTTCAATAATACTAACATGTATACACAAAATAATTGTCTCCCTTTGCAATAATCTTTGTACACAAAAGATAATCATCTTCCTTTTACTGTGTTGACATAATGGTTATCAAATTTACATATAGTGAAAAAAATGTGTGACTATTTAGTGAGAATCAAAAGAAATACAGTACTACTTAGCTTATTTCGGGGGAGTTGCTTCAGCACCACTGTTGACTTCTGTACTTGATAATTTCTGCTCTTGACAATATTTCATATTAATCTATACTTTACACCTTCTGTAGTGGAGAAAGAAAAACATTAGTATCGTCGTATAGTTATGTGAGTCATATGTCATATGTTGGAGGAGAGAATGATGATTAGATCAGTTTGAGTGTAGAGAGTTAAATGAAATTTATTCGTCAACTGTATCTAGAAATGATTGTCGTAGCTGTGCTGTGTTTAAGCTTTGTATGCTCGCTAGTTTTACTTCGTTAACCCAAGAACAGTCAAAAAAATAAAATATGTTTATGCTTTAACTGTCTGAGGATATCGCCAAAATGGAGCGATCCCCCAAGACTATACCTGTCAACGTCTCTATGGGTTTATATAATGGGTTCAGACAGGAAGATGATGCTAGTACAGATGAGGCATTAAAATATTAGTACATCTTTAAAGATTTTAATGTTCATACATCATGACGATAATATTTACACATCTCAGTTACAAACTCGCACAGCTCTTGCAATACTTTTGCTCGGCTATAAAGAATAACATAATCGTGCTTCAGCTACCACACTAACACACGGCTAATAGCGGTCACATTCACTCACACGGGTGTCTAAGCAAATAGTCTATTATCCCTCTCAAACACAGTCAGGCATCCTCTATCAACCACAGTCCAAGTCCCGTCTGAGGCTTTCTACTCAGTTCGGTGGTCACGAGGTTCTTGACCCTCGTGGTGTCCGTGGAGGTCGTACTAGACGGGTTTGTCGCCCTGTCCTTCAATCGTCTATCGACGTAAGGTGAATCTGTCCTGTCATTCAAGGGCACAGTCCTGTCCGTAACCCTCTGTCATGGGCGCAGGGACCTGTCTACTATACCCGTACTATTCTCATGTCCTATGTCTGTCCTCTGTCCTCTCCGTCACATCCTTTGGAGACCTTGTCATGTCTGTGATACATCCTGGCTTTACCGACCATTGCACATTGATTTAATGTGTTGCAGGCACGGTCATTCCTCAAGGTAGCTCCGGTTAAGGAACACCAAATGCATGGCTTTCCTGATGCATTCACAGTATAGTAAGTGGGAAGATAACATCAAGAGTTGTACAAACATCTGTCTGACAGGCGAGAGACAGACAGTGTTGGAGATTCTCTGCAGCCGACCTGCATTATGGAGATGGCACCTGATTTAATGATTGAACTCAAGACCACCCAGATCGCAAACTACCGTTTAACCCTTCTAGCTACTAATACCATTTTTAAAAACAAACCTGTAACAGTATTCTATTGCCCGACCCTTCTTATCGACATCCCGTGCTTTAACTATCTCACTGACAACCACTTCTTCTTTTCTCTATCTTACACAAATGGTGCGCACCACGCATATACCGAGACTTGCGCAAACCAAGCACGTACTGTGCTAGTAGCTCCATTTTATATTCGATTTAGTCAACGGGTGTAATATAGGGCCTCTACATCCATATAAAATCTTATCTTAGGAGATTCACATCAACTTCTTTACTTAGAGATTCTACTTTTAAATTATTTATTTGGTTATATTACATTTAACCTCTTGTTGGGCTATTCTACAGTAAACTTCTTTCCTTTGCTACTCTACGAGTATCTTTTGTCATGGTCTATTATATATTCAGTTTCTCTCTTGGACTATTCTACATTTAACTTACTAATTCTACATTTAATGTCTTGAATACATCAATATTTCATATGAATCTATACTTTACACCTTCTGTAGTGGAGAAAGAAAAACATTAGTATCGTCGTATAGTTATGTGAGTCATATGTCCTATGTTGGAGGAGAGAATGATGATTAGATCAGTTTGAGTGTAGAGAGTTAATTGAAATTTATTCGTCAACTGTATCTAGAAATGATTGTCGTAGCTGTGCTGTGTGTAAGCTTTGTATGCTCGCTAGTTTTACTTCGTTAACCCAAGAACAGTCAAAAAAATAAAATATGTTTATGCTTTAACTGTCTGAGGATATCGCCAAAATGGAGCGATCCCCCAAGACTATACCTATCAACGTCTCTATGGGTTTATATAATGGGTTCAGACAGGAAGATGATGCTAGTACAGATGAGGCATTAAAATATTAGTACATCTTTAAAGATTTTAATGTTCATACATCATGACGATAATATTTACACATCTCAGTTACAAACTCGCACAGCTCTTGCAATACTTTTGCTCGGCTATAAAGAATAACATAATCGTGCTTCAGCACCCACACTAACACACGGCTAATAGCGGTCACATTCACTCACACGGGTGTCTAAGCAAATAGTCTATTATCCCTCTCAAACACAGTCAGGCATCCTCTATCAACCACAGTCCGAGTCCCGTCTGAGGCTTTCTACTCAGTTCGGTGGTCACGAGGTTCTTGACCCTCGTGGAGTCCGTGGAGGTCGTGCTAGACGGGTTTGTCGCCCTGTCCTTCAATCGTCTATCGACGTAAGGTGAATCTGTCCTGTCATTCAAGGGCACAGTCCTGTCCGTAACCCTCTGTCATGGGCGCAGGGACCTGTCTACTATACCCGTACTATTCTCATGTCCTATGTCTGTCCTCTGTCCTCTCCGTCACATCCTTTAGAGACCTTGTCATGTCTGTGATACATCCTGGCGTTACCGACCATTGCACATTGACTTAATGTGTTGCAGGCACGGTCATTCCTCAAGGTAGCTCCGGTTAAGGAACACCAAATGCATGGCTTTCCTGATGCATTCACAGTATAGTAAGTGGGAAGATAACATCAAGAGTTGTACAAACATCTGTCTGACAGGCGAGAGACAGACAGTGTTGGAGATTCTCTGCAGCCGACCTGCATTATGGAGATGGCACCTGATTTAATGATTGAACTCAAGACCACCCAGATCGCAAACTACCGTTTAACCCTTCTAGCTACTAATACCATTTTTAAAAACAAACCTGTAACAGTATTCTATTGCCCGACCCTTCTTATCGACATCCCGTGCTTTAACTATCTCACTGACAACCACTTCTTCTTTTCTCTATCTTACACAAATGGTGCGCACCACGCATATACCGAGACTTGCGCAAACCAAGCACGTACTGTGCTAGTAGCTCCATTTTATATTCGATTTAGTCAACGGGTGTAATATAGGGCCTCTACATCCATATAAAATCTTATCTTAGGAGATTCACATCAACTTCTTTACTTAGAGATTCTACTTTTAAATTATTTATTTGGTTATATTACTTTTAACCTTTTCTTGTTGGGCTATTCTACAGTAAACTTCTTTCCTTTGCTACTCTACGGGTATCTTTTTTCATGGTCTATTATATATTCAGTTTCTCTCTTGGACTATTCTACATTTAACTTACTAATTCTACATTTAATGTCTTGAATACATATTCCATTTACTACTATTAATAATTCCAAATACGTAAATACAATGGCGTATTTAATCATGTATTTGACACATTGCTGGAATACATCTTCCATTTACTGCTATTAATGTATCCGAATATTTAAAGACATTTACACTTTCAATAATGTATTTGGCACGTGATGATGATGGCTTGCCTACACAATAATTGATTCCGCTGTACGTCTGACACAGATTGCAAGTATGGGAACACATGTCACCCTGTCGGGTCTGGCTACTTTGTGAAGGGAGGTCAATGTTTTCAGTGTTCACGAGATTCAGAGGGCAATGTGACATACGTGCCAACGGATCAATGTAAGTCATGGTGTGTTTTTATATCAAACAGCCCTCATCGTTATCACTCTTTCATCGTCATCATCGCCATTATTATCATCATCATCATCATCATCATCATCATCATCATCATCATCATCACCATCATCATCCTCATCATCTGTTGATTAACTAACTAGCAAAGGAGATCATGTATCTTCACATTTCTCATATCCAGGAAAACATATTATTTCATCTGCTGGCTTCGAGCGACGTGGTTACGGACGTAGTTCGTAATCCCACAACCTGCGTTCGAAACATAGCTGTTAGCGATTTGGCAGGGAACAGCCTTGCGTAGAGTTTTTTTTTATGTAAGGGTATGGTATAAAATGGTTGTTCAGAAACCACTGGCAAGCAACTGAACGTAAACATGCCAAGATATCACAAACATCAAGACAGGGCTGGGGTTGACCGCGACGTCCTGTAAAGAATATGCAACTAACTTTTTAACTTTTGTATTCTCAATGTTGCCGGCTTCCTGGCCTAGAGGTTAGCGACTTTTCTCCGTAGTCTCGTAAACTCTCGTAAGTAATGTGACGATGGTGAGAATCACAAGTGGTGCGAATCGCGTCGATAACTTACGGGGTATGTGAGCCGGCCACTCAGAAAGCAATGGCAAACTACTGAGCGTAATCTTGCCAAGAAATCAACATACAGCTGAAAGATGCTGATGTTGACAACGATGAACTGTAAAGGATATGCAAAACAACATTCTCAATGTTGAGTTGAGTTGAGTTGAGTGGAGCTAAGAACTGGCATCACTGCACTCAGGATATTCCCATAAGCTAGCATAACACAATGCTGTTAAGAAACTTCTCCTTTTGCTTGCACTACGTCTTTTGCCGCAAACTGTCCTATTGCTATATTATGTTAAAGTTATTCTCTACTCATAATGTGACAGTCTGCCGATCTCTGCAGCCGCCGATGTGTTGAGGTGTACTGTAAGTTCCACTTGGCGCGACTGCGAAAAGTGTCGTGCGCAAATCCATGACGTCTTGTGGTAACGGGGTGACGAACAACATAACACTGCACCTGGATTGCGGCTACGACCGACTGAAGTGGTTGTGAAACCCCTCAGAGACGAATTTCACCCTTTTGTGACAGGCTTTGGGCCAGGTACACCAGGATGTTTTGTTTCCCATATCCTTTTGCAGGACATCGCTGTCATCTCAAGCATTTTACCGCTGTCGTTGATTTCTTGACAAGATTACGCTCAGTAGTTTGCAATTGCTTTCTGACCGGCAGACTCACTTATCCCGTAAGTTACCAATGCGGCGAGAACCGCTTCCAATTCTCTCGCGCTGCATTACACCACGTGGATAAACGGGATTACGGAGAAAGTCGTTTAACCCCTAGGCCTGGGACAAATATCGACTCGATGACTTGATTGCTTGGAGGTTGCTAGACAACCGAGCGACCGCGTCCCAAGACATCAATACACCTATCCGGATGTACTGACTTATTGTTTTCACGCACAAAGGTGATGATAGAAAAAACGTGATTAAGAGGCTCGGCAGTCTTAACGTTTAAATGCGTCTACATGCCCGGTATAAGTGCAGAAACAAAGACGACGAGCTCATAACGGCGGACCCCTACCACGGTAGTAGCAAACTCTAGGTATTACATGTTGGCGACATTGACAAGGGACTTGCACAAGCCAGAGTCAAGAAACTCCACGACGTTGAAACATTACAGGTGGATGGGTCTGATTGAAACGCCGACACGTGACTACAGCTTGACCACCGTATCTCGCGATACCTACCTTGGAGCAGCTCTAGTTACTTTCAGTTCCCCAAAGTTATCGCAAAATAAAAACAACAACAACAGTGTGTTGTGCATGTTAAAACAAGGACAACCGATGCTTCCAGCAGGCCATTCTCTCGGCCCTCTAATCTGTGGCACATGGTGAGCACCCCGATGGACTAAGCAACTGTATAGATCACCTGGGCGAGCTATTTTTCGAAGGAATCGAGTTCCCTTTCCAGCACACCAACATCAGTAAATTTGAGACCTAAACACTCAATATTGCTGTCATTGTCCTCGGGTGGGACGGCGCGTCCGCAGTACACAGCAAAACCGACCAGAAACATCGCTCGCACCAGATCAACTTTCGGCTCTTGGGCGATGACGAGAATAGGCACTATGTCTGGATTAAGAGCATCTCACTCCTGATATACAGGACCAGCACACACAAGGATGCTTTCTTGTTTCTGTTCGTTGGCTTGATCTCCAACGCGAAGTCCTGTATGTCGGATGAAGGCATCCTGTTGTCCAACATCAGTGTGATGTCATACAGGACCTGAGGTTTGCGTGAGTATCCGTTGCCCCATGTCTGGCTTATTGGTGTGCAGACTAGTGGTTCCTCGCCGTACAGGCAGACACTCTCCGACTTTCCTCGGCTGCCTCCACGTATTCTCTACCCAGGAGCTCTTGATTCAACATGAGCCACTCTTACAGGCACCAACGCCGCGTGCCAGTTGCATATCATGACGGAGGAGGGAGACATAATGGAATGCACGTCCCACCAAAGGCTGATGAGTGTGACAGTCTTTGAGACGGTGAACGTTCTTGTACCAGGGGGCAGCGCTGAACCAGAGACTGAGCAACACGCGGCTACTCGCAGGCAGCCACAATATTTCTTCGGCTACACCGTTGCACGCTCCTACGGCCACACCATAGGCTCGGTCATATATCGGGGAGAGAACGTTACTGGGGAATTCCTTCGACAGTATGAGGTGAGGGCTGGCCGCCATCCGCTGCCAACTGTGTCGATCAGCTATAATGGTGATAACAAAAAAGACCGAGGAGACTTCACCGCGGCCACGACCTCCACTGGGAAGGGTGGACGAAACAGTTGCAGACCACTGCCACATTACCGGCAACTACCGAGGCGCACTCCACAATTTGGCTTGGTGTTTCTCTGAGCGTCCCGTAGTCTTCCACAATGTAAGAAGATGCCATTCTCACCTCATTATGCAAGCGACGGGAGGCACAGATTGGGGAACGAGAACTGTAATTCAATACGGCAACACGAAAGTGGAAGGAGAGAGATGTGGACAACACTAATATTACCCGCATACCGATCATAAAAAGGTGCGCCTCGTTCACGATAAGGCAATAACAGTTCATTAACAGCATCCAATTCCCGAACAGTTCCCTAAACACATTGGTTGGGAATCTAACGAGCTGGCTCCATTCTGCAGCGCATGCAGCAAACCGACAGTCTTAGACGTATTCTTGATTTGTAGATGTGCGCGGTCAGCACACAGAAAATTACACCATGGCCAATGCTTAGGAACAAAGTCCGGGCGATATTACACCATTGTTCCGCAATGGACACAGCACATCTCCTCCTCCTTAAGGGAGTATCCCCTACGAATACATGGACAACGTTGAGCTGTTTAGTAAAATCGGCTTTCGGCCCAAAGAGGTCTTCTACAGTAAGCTTACTCGAGGAGGCATCAAAGATACTGACTACATCCATGCTTAACGACTGTGGCAGGCGTTTGGATGCAAAACACTCAAAGACTACCATAACATGTACCTGAAAACGGGCGTCATCTTGCTGTGCGATGTCTTCGAGACATAACGAGACACCTATACGCTGGTATATTTGCTCGACACAACTCATTTTATCAGTGTGCGTAGCTTGGCAAGGGACGCGCTCCTGAAAAAGATGAAGGTCCAGCTCGAGCTCCTGACTTATCTGGGACGTGCACCTCTTCACTGAGAAGGGTCTCCGAGGGGGCCATGGTTTCGAAAAGCTATGCGAAGGAAAATAATCCCATGTCCCCGGACTACGCCTCCGAGACCCCGAAAACGTGGATCATGTACCTAGACGAGAATAATCTTTATTTGGGTGGGGGTGGGGAGAGAGAATGATTGCATACATCTCCACCGAAGGGTTTCGATTGGTCATTCCGACTCTCGTGGAGGTACTGAACACGCCAGGCAATGCGCGTGAGGGCTGGCTCGCCGAGATAGATATGATGTACCCACTGCATCTGCTTCAAGCCCATAGCGATTACCCGCTGACACTAGAAACGATGTCGACCACAGAGTGGTGGTTGAGTGACAATCAGCGTACGCTCCAGAACGAGTTGACGGGTAGGGGGAAGTTCGCGGAGCATGCGAAGCTAGTCCCCAATCTCCGCGACAAGAGCGGTACCTCGTCCACTACCGCAATCTCAAGCTCCATCAGAGTATCAACCTACATATCACAAAGATCCATAGAGCCATTAAGTTAAATTAATCAGCGTGGATGAAGCCGTGCATATAAATGAACACAGCTCTGAGAGCCCAGGCCAAGTCGGAATTGGAGATGGACTTCTTCAAACTGATGAACAACGCGGTCGTCGGGGAGTGCATGGATAATGTCTGCAAACGTATCAGAATCGAACTAGTCCAGGCCTCAGAGACCGGCCGGCTTCCACGGATAATAGTCAGCCCCAAAATTGAATCACGCATCTCATTGGCTGCGGACTGGTTGCGGTGAACATCACCAATTGCAGAATCAAACTGAACAAGCAAGTCTGCTGTGGGCATTCCGAGTTCGTCGGATTACGCCCTAAAATGTACCCAATCCTAGAATTTGGCGGCTGAAACTTCAAGAAAGCCAAAGGAGTTGCCAGAGTGATTGTGAAAAATGACCTCGGATGGGAGACGAAGCAAGCATACAAAGCTATCACGCTTTGTGTAAAAAGATATGGACATATGGTAAATGGTCAAATAATTGAAAAAGAACAATCTTAATTACAATACCACAAAAGTGCAAACTGAAATTATTCACCAACTGTTGTTGCGAAGTGTTGCCTGGATCAGGCCTGGGAGTAAAATTCAACTAATTATCATAATGGGAAGACTTCGTAAGAACATAGAAGAAGAGATTAACGTGGTTCCATCTGGATTTAGACAAGGAAGAGGAGCAAGATATCACATATTCAGCATGTGTTTAATAATAGAGAAGTGCAGAGAATTTAATGTAAACCTATTCACATGTTTTGTGGATTATTCAAAGGCATTTGACTGTGTACAACATCAGAAACTTAGAAAAATCAAGAAGACAATGGGCTTTCCATCACATGTAGTAGAAATCATTAAAATTCTCTATCTAGACCAACAAGCAGCGGTTAGAATAGATGGCGGACGTGTGGCGTCTTGAGTATGTTAGAGACGTTTTCCAGACTGTGGTTGTAAGTTCTAAATAGGACATACATCTCAATGAATACATAAATAAATGAATATTAACAAATATTCTGGCTTATATTACACTTTATTACATCGCTTAAGAAGAATTTCTATTGTTGTATCGTCTGTCTTGAAAATTGTGATCAATGTGTGAATTTGTAGTAATAAATACTACATACACAGCACAGACGCTCGAACACAGGCCCTCTTGATGTGAGCTGGAATTCATATTGCGGACGATAATACAGGATATCCCTTCTCGTGATGTGTGACACAAATGTAAGCTTAAGAGGCCAGTAACCAGTTGTCATTGCAAGATAACTACTTTTAATATATCTTCACTATTCACTTTATCCGTCCACGGTGCTCTCATCATTATTCTATTAAACCACATCTCTGCAGCGTCCACATTATTGCTCACTTATCTTCCGAAAAAATGATTGGCGCAATGCAGCTCTTAAGACCGCTTTTCCAGTCTCGATTGACAAAGATGTAATCTAGAGAATATATTTAGTCTTATTAACTGGCGCTATTGCTTGAGCTATTTAACATTTAACTTCCGTAATACTTCTTCCATTTGCCGAGGTTAAAGTATACAAATACATAAATGCATGACTTGTTCATGTTCCATACAGAATTATATTTGGTACTTGATAGTGATGATGATGACTAACTTACAAACTGAGCTGATTCAGATGTATGTCTGACACATAGATTGCCAGGATGGGGACACATGCTATGCTGTGGACTATGAGGACTATAAAAATGGCTGCGAACGTCATGTCTGTACCAGACAATCCGACGACACTTTTCAATACGTGTTTCAGAAAGAAAGTATGCCATTTTGAGTTTGTATACACCAACATGCAAAATACCGTCAACATCATAGTCAACTCCATCGTAATCATCATAATTACATGATGACTTGTCATCACCATCATGTTTCTTTAAAACCACCAATCGCCACGTAATATATCAGTTTACGTGGTTGTGTTTTCGATGCCATCATGCATAAATGTTAATAATCTACTGTCATTAATAACCTCGGTATCATTCGCCATACACTTTGCTGTTGTTACATTATGTTCCAGATTTTTCTGTTTTCATAATAAAGCCACGATGTTCTACTCCTCTTTTGAATATGTGTGCTATGTCGTCCTTGAGTCTTCCATCCATCCAGCATGTGCAATGCCGTTAAGCGTTGGCTGTCATGTTTTGCCATCTCACTCGATCACCAGAGTCGTCGATCAGCTCAGTGTTTCTGCCTCGACCTTGCCACGAGGTCAAGTCATCCAGGTATTTACTTCTTGGTCTTCTCCTCGGTCTCTTCCCTTCGATCTTGCAAGTTGTCACCAAGATCACCAAGATCACCATATAGGGTTAGTGATTCATTAGTAATAGTAGGCTGAATGGCCCTGAAGTAGGGTCGGCGGTTGTGCATCCGAAACCCCTCCTGGTTCTATCCAATCTCCCTGGTCCACTTTCCTATTACCAACCAGAGTTTATGTATTACAGTGCCGCAGGTACACTATATCCAAATCCATATATATATATATATATATATATATATATATATATATATATATATATATATATATATATATATATATATGGCACACTCCTCATGTAGCAGATATCCACACCCCGTTCTCTCCCCCCTCGTCAATGGCAGGAGCATTTAGAACGATGTCACTGTTCTTCTTGAGCAGCCCTGTCCCTTCGGTCGATTATTCTGCCACATTGTCCTCCTCTCCGGAATTCACTATATATTAAGCTGGCATTCCATTAAGGCACACTCACTACAAGACAGATGTAAGGAAAGCCAACAAGAAAAGCCAGTGGTCGCCCCACCAAGCGACAACGAATTTCGACTCAACGCACGACCTTGGAACGAAATTCGATAATTCTGTCGACCCTCTCACTTTATTCGTCTCGATCTGCCGCGTTGTTCCATACCCTACTCGACCTAGTATAGGCAACGGCCTACTCGACTTCCGCCTCCCTTCCCCCTCCCAGTTAAGCCCTTTTGACACACCGGTTCCGCTGACTTTGATTTTAGGAAGCTGGGTCATGTGTGAATTCTAGTTACAGGTTTCGTTGCCCTGAACTCAGTTAAACCAACCTAAAGTGGCTGTAAAGGAGCCCTGCGCCGCTAGGATGCGAAATATCCCTGAATTACACAACCTGTCATTACAGCGCCACCAAAAGGGTGACTCAAGGCCCACATAATGCTACCTGTTCACACTTGACCCACTTTCCCGCACAGCGACAATTACACGCCCGCCTAGTTCTATCGCGGTCGCCGGCTAAATAAACTAAGTTACTCAACATACCTTCTGATTTACAGACAATCGGCATGCTGAAGACGATGTCGAGGTCTTTCGAAACCTTTGAAGACATAATTCGTCACAGCCTCAATGAAATATACACTGCCACTTGGCGTCTCGCCACCGTGAACAACTCAGCTCACTACCTGCTTTGTCTGTCTAGCTCTAGGAACAGCTCATGCGCGCGACACTTACGCAGTAGGTCTCACTGAGCTATATTCACCGCGTCAGGTGTTTTCAACCTTCTAGACTGGCAAAACAAAGGGTGATCATCTCAGAAGGGACCCGGTCGGGTAATCTCGGGGTTGTTTCCTCTAGACCACACGGCCGAATGACGGCGTTCCGTAATATATTTGGTTAGTATGTTTTTTCATCCTGCAAAACGCTAACTTCTTAATGGAACTTCTTGTCCTAACCTCTTCAAGGCATCTCCCATCAGATATTATGACTGTTCCGAGGTCTGATGGGAGATGTCTTAGTCTCTTTTAAATTACTTAGAATTTGTTATCTTGGCTGTCCATGTTATTTGCAGTATTATTCTTCAATATCAGATTTAATGTGCTACTATATGTTATTTTGCTTGTTAAATAATTGTTCAGGATTCATATCTATACATTACAACTGCTTCTGTGAAATACGAAATGATTATTTTTGTTTTAAAATTACATGTATAATGATTTGTTACATCAAATATTCTTGAATATGTAAAATTATGTTTCTGCATATCCCATGTTTCTTTTATTTTTGTCAGACATTCCACGACTGATTGTAACCATGCACTTTACAACTCGTAGATCGTCTCATTCATCCATTCATCCACCATACATCAATCTAGATAACCATGCATACAATGTATGTGTCTGCACTCACACACATACAGACGCAGGCAGGCGGGCAGGCATGGATGTATATGCGCACATACTTTAAAAATATCGCTTAAAAGTCTACAGAGTCGACTTCATTGCACCGGGTTTTTATCCCATATGGCTCCGTCTCTTTCCGCAGCACGGAAAGCGTCGCACAAAGCACGAACTCCGTAGCTCTAGCGACGACCCACATGAGTCTTCGAAAAATTTCACTCGTGAACCGAATGACGCGGCCCGGAATCGATCCACAACCTTTGGAGCCCGAGTCAAACGGTTTGACCACTTCGCCACGAAGACTCCAACATGCATACATACATGCAAGTATAAGAAGACAGACATCGAGACACCCAGGCATCTAGCAGGCAGATCTACAGACTTCAATGTATCCGGGCATCTAGCAATCAGGCAGGCAGACAGGCAGACAGACATCGAGATAGATTGTCATATACAGGCAGACAGACATACATCAACACATCGACACATTTAGCAGACACGCGGGCATACAGAAATCGAGACATGGGGGAATTTAGCAGACAGGCAAGCAGACAGACATCGAGGCACTCTTGCATCTAACAGGCAAGCAGGCAGGCAGCTATTGAGATATCGTGGCATTTAGCAGACAGGCTGGCAGACAGAGAGGCATCGGGGCATTTAGCAGACAGGCAGGCAGAGAGACATAGAGACATCAAGGCATTTAGCAGTCATGCAGGCAGAAAGACTTCCATGCACTCTGGTATCTAGCAGAAAGACAGGCAGACAGACAGTCATCGAGGCATCGGTGCATTTAGCAGACATACAAGCACACAGACAGTCATTGAGACATCGGGGCATTTAGCAGACAGGCACGCAGACAGACATCAAGACATCGGGGCATTTAGCAGACGGGCAAGCAGGCAGACACAAAACCATCGATGCATCTGGGTATCTAGCTGGCAGGCAGGCAGGCAGGCAGGCAGATACACAGACAAACATCGAGACATCCGGTTATCCAACAGGCAGACAGACTGGCAGACAAGCATGGGTGTACCATGGTGTCTAGCAGGCAGGCAGGAAGAGAGACATCGAGGCTTACGGGCATCTAACAGGCAGACAGACAGACAAACAAACATCGAGGCGTCCAGGCAATTATCAGGCAACTAGGAAAAGATACAATCAGACAGACAGGCTGACAAACAGACATTGATGCATCGGGACATCTAGCAAGTGGACACACAAGCAGACAGACAGACAGACAGACAGACAGACAGACAGAGACATTGAGGCAAACAGGCAGAGACAGAGAGGCAGGCAGGCTGATATAGGGAATCATACAGAAGGGCAGACAGACAGACAGACAGACATCAGACTTATAGTGGTAAATGAAAGCTGTAAGGAAAAAAATATGATAAAACTTGGTGCTCTGCCACAATGCCTGGTCTGTTGGCTGTCCTGTCGGCTGCATGGCTTTGATATTCCTTGGATGGGGATTTACATCAAGTGTGTATTTGCGCTAATAGTGGCGATATATTTCTACAAAACCAGACACATGCTGTGTGGGGAAAACTATCTTTCAAGATGGGGAAACCTTCACCCCTCCCGGAGAGTCCGAATGTATCAAGTACAACTGCTCAAAGGGAGATGTTACCGTCGTCAGAGAAGGTAGAAAGCTAATATTTCAACCAGACTGTTCCATTACCCGTAGTGCTTGTTCTATTAACTGCAGTTTTTAATCTATTAACTGAAATGTTAGTTCTATTACTTGTAGTGCTTGTTCTATTGTTTGTAGTGCTTATTATAATACATGCAGTGTTTGTTCTAATGCGTGTAGTGTTTGTTCGATTGTCTGTAGTGCTTGTTATATTGTCTGTAGTGTTTGTTCTATTTAATGCAGTGTTTGTTCTATTGCCTGTAGTGCGTGTTCTATTACATGTAGTGTTTGTTCTATTGCATGTAGTGCTTGTTCTATTACATGTAGTGTTTGTTCTAATGATTGTAGTGTTTGTTTTATTACATGTTCTTCTTGTTCTATTACCTGGTGTTCTTTTTTATATTACATGTAGTGTTTTATATTATGTGCAATGCTTGTTCTATTTCATATATTGTTTGTTCTATTGTCTGTGGTGTTTGTTCTAATACCTGTCGTGTTTGTTCGATTACCTGTTGTTTTTGTTCTATTGCCAGTAGTGTTTTATATTATCTGCAGTGCTTGAACATGCGGTTTTTCTTCCATTACCTGTAATATATGTTTTACAACACGCTGTTCTGTGTCTATAACATGTAGTGTTTCTTCGATGACCTGTATTGTTTGTACTATTACATGTAGTATTTTTGTTCTATTATATGTAGTGTTCGTTCTATCACTTGTAGCGCTTACCTGCAGTGCTTATTCTATTGCCTGCAGTGCTTGTTCTATTACATGTGGTGTTTACTCTGTTTCATGTAGTGTATGTTCCATTACCTGTAGTGTTGTTCTATTATCGGTGGCGATTGTTCTTTTGCCTTTAGTGTTTTCACGTTTGCCTTTACGTTCCAATGCCTATTTAAAAAATTACTCACATTACTTTAATGAGAATGATGAAGAATTCTTAAACCACATTCCGAATATTGTTCGGATTAAAGGAATGCTGTACATACATGAGAAATTCAAAACTTTTTTTGACAAACTAGAAATTGATGGTGCTACATTTCAATTAATTTTGCTGTCATACTTCCTCCTAGACTATCAATTGTACAATGTTAGTGGTGATATTGACGAAGAAACTTCCAGCAGCGTGGTGAAGAAATATTGTCAGAACTTTCAGAAAATTATTGGAGAAAAACTTTTGCCATTTTGCGGCAGTTCTTTGGCAGTTACTGGAGCTTTCCTTACTGGAGTTGACATTAAAGCCAAAATAGAAGACATGGTCTTGTTACTAAGAAGATTTACCGTGCGATGGGAATGGGACTGAAAAATGTGTCCCATGGACAAGCCTGCAGATCCTGCAAAATTTAGTAGATGCGGTTGTTGCACACAGTGAACAACTGGCGTTAGAATTGAAGACCCAGATTATGGTCGTTACTAGGAAGGAAGAAATACCACAATGTAATATACAAGTAAATGGGCATATTCTTAAACAAGTGAATCGGTGCAGCTATCTCAGAATAGTCATAACATATTATGGGAGATGCCGTGAAGAGATTAGAACAAGAATTGCTATTGCGAAGGTAGCTTTTTGCAAGATGGAAAACATACTGACCAATGAAAAAGATATCAATTGAAACGAGAAAAAGAGTGTTGAAGTGCAACATAGAACCTGTACTTTTATATGGATGTGAAGCGTGGACGATGAGCAGACAAGCTGAAAAAACATATGATGGCTGTGAAGATGTAGTTTCTGAGGAAAATGCTAAGGATACCATGGACAGACAGACAAAACAATGAACAAGTCTTACAAGGAACAAATGAACCTCGTAAACTGATTAGAGACACTAGACGTAGACAGTCAAAAATGTTTGGGCATGTTATGAGAAGAAATTAATTGGAGAACTTGGTGACAGCTGGCAAGTCTGAAGGGAGGATACCAAAGGGAATACCAAGAATTAAATGCCTGGATGGCTTGGCCTCGTGGCATGGTGGAGACAGAAACACGGAACTGATCCACGACTCTAGTGATCGAGTGAGATGGCAAAACATGACCGCCCACGCTTATCGGCATGGTGCATTATTGAATACATTGATTGAATAGGAATATGTTCAGTGTTGAGCCACTTATATTGAAGCCAGCCTAGATCTTCTTGAATATGCTCATAGAATCGCCCAGTATACACACATGTGAATAATTTTGGGTGCCGAGCCAATACAGGACATCGGGTACAGCCATTGATTTAATTGTAAGGCTGCGTGGTGTCACGAAAAAACAGCTCTTGCTTCCTTGACATGTTTGTGCCACGACACGACTGCAATGGTAGTAGTTGTCTAGGAGCTGATATTTATTTTTTGATGATAATACATAAGTCTATCGCCGTGGTTATTTCTCTCATCTTTTTCATCCTTGCCGAGACCATGACTCTTACTTGGTTATACGTTCAAATATCTTTGACTTCCTCGGATTTTACATAAGAGACTCTCAGATTACCTATTAATAGTAACGATGCATTCTCTTCACTATCATCCGTAGAATCACAGTATGGAATGTACACACTTAAGATTACTCAGAATCAGTGTCACTCCTTCTATTATTCTAACACAAGTTACAAATCAACAAATGTCAAGTTATTAACAGCAAATATAAACATATCTAGCATTCTCAATCTAAAATATTAAGCGGCATTCTATCAGTCCATTGCGATCGTTCATAATGCGGTGTCCGCATTCAACGACAACCACGGCTTGACTGCCCTGTCACCTTCGTGAATCTGGCTTATCCGCTTCGGTGATCACTCGGCGTGCCTTTCGTGGCCCAAGATCCACGCTTGTCATGCACTTCAACGTGACCATGCTTTATCATGCCGTGAGCTATAAACTAGATCATGGCATTATAAAGGAAGCCTGAGGGGAAAAAAAGTTGGGCACCATTTTTTTTTTTTGGTTCTATTTTATCTTCTTAATACTATACACCAATTTTTGTTGTTTGAATATCCAATACATATAAATTATCTTAACATCCATATATTTAAGTTTACTTTATTCAATCTATCTATAAGTATTCTCTCTAAACATGAAATCAAAATATTCATAAGTAAGTTTCTGTGTATCTCAATATGAAACATACATTTCTCAAAATGAATGCTTTTAGAACCAAATGTTAGTTCCACATATATGCATATACTGTTATTATACAATCTAGCATTTTGTCGGTTGTTAGCATCAATAGTGGCCATAATGAATTGACCAACACTCAAATTCATCTGCCAACATTCAAAATCAATTGCAAATATCGCCCGTGTCAGGTCTGAAAAGATTCTCAACAATGATATCAAGTTTCATAACTGCAAGGAATCCCAACAAAGATACTATGTTTCAGACATCACCAACATTTTAGCTGTCATTGTATTCCGCACTTCATTACCTACATTCAAATTCAGTCAACCATAGCAGATCCAAACTTTCACCACCGCCCATGCTCGTAACAAGTTTCAGGCAATACCATCACATTAGCTGTTATCGTGTTCCGCAACTGACCATTTGCATACAGCAAGACAGCGTTACATGGTAGCCAGTCTGGTACGCATTGCTATTCCTATTCAACTCTGGTGTCACTGACTCAGCTCATAATCAATGACTATAGTTGCAGTGAGAAAAGTTTAAGACAACTCCATTGAGTGCCCCTGTCCGACTTGAGCAACATCATTATACTCAGAATTGTGGTAGCTTTCATTATATCTTCATCGCTAAACATTATGTTATTCTTCTTCTTTTTATATATTTTATAACTATTAATTATGCAACACTATCTCCATTATAATATGTTATATATAAATTATCACGAAGAAGCTCATGGGCCTTTGCGCCTCAGGCCGGAGGGAGAATTGTGAAGGAGGACTCTGGCGCTTTTGCTGAGACTACAAGTAGCCAGACTATGGAAGTCATGGCAGTAAGTAAAGCAATAACATGGCTCGAGACACAGACATTCACTAGGGCATGTTTTTCTTAGCGACACAATGAGCATGCTCAAGTGGATAGATGGAGGAGATCCGAAGAGAGTGGTTGCTGTCTCTGGAACGGTCTCGGCTGGTAAAGATTAGTTTTTCTTCGGGCCAGGGCATGCGAGGGTACAAGGAAATGAGCGGGCTGGCAATCTCGCGGGTAAAGTTACTGTGGTGGGCAGACGCGCCATGGACCAAGCTGACATTCTGAATGCTCTGCGAGAAGTAAGACTTTTACGAGAACCAAGCGATAACTGCAAATCTACAACCATGGTCAGACTGCGAGAACAGCAAATTAAAAGAGGGATGGTCAAACAAGAACACTACGCAGGAAGCCGAAGAAGATTGATAAACCAACACAGAACTGGCGTCGTTAGCCGCTCCACGCTGCGGGATTTGCTGAGGAGGGGATCCGAGCACTTATGGACTGAATGGTTTGATGTGCAATGAGGATGATCTGTCGCCTAATTAACTGACTAACTATATTTAAATTATTAAATAATGAAATAATCAAACTGTACAGTATATATATATATATATATATATATATATATATATATATATATATATATATATATATATATATATATATATATATATATAATCTCTTTTAGGAGCGTCATTTCTTTAACTTGCTAAATTACAATGTAATGAATTTAATTCTAATAATGCATTCAAATGTAATCAATACATGTAAAATGATAGTAATAATTGACACTTATAAACTTAATGTTATTCTTCACAATTTATCTTTGTAATTTAAATATATCTTCTTTATCAATCAATCCACCAATCAACAATGTTAATATAGAACAATAATCATCTAGCAGTCCAACTGCATTCTCTATAAGTAATCTTTTCTCCTTGAGTTGCAATTCTAATACCCTTTGTTTCTTTCGTATCTCTTTCTGTAGCAATGTTTTCTCCTCAGAAGATAATTCTGACAATCTTACATGAGATCAGAGATATTACTTCAATATTGGCGATCAGAGATATTACTTCAATATTGGCACAACTATAGTGCCTTAGCATATCATATCAGCTTGGAAAAGTCACTTCCATGCCAACACCGCACAGTTTTTCCCAGTATTTAGCATACTATCTGCCTTCCAGAACCTGAAGAATGGTAAATCTCCTGGATGTGATGAGATACCAGCTGAACTAATTAAAGCGGGAGGAGAAGAAAGCATTGACATATATCATGCATTATGTACAAAGATTTGGAAATATGGTATATGGCCAAAAGATTGGAAGAGAACTATATTCATTCGAATACCAAAAAAGGGCAACCTGAAATTATGCACCAACTATAGAACGGTTGCCCTGATCAGTCATGCAAGTAAAATTCTACTAAAAGTCATAATGGGAAGACTTCGTATGAAAATGGAAGAAGAGATTAACGTGGTTCAAGCTGGATTTAGACAAGGAAGAGGAACAAGAGATCACATATTCAGCATGCGTTTAATAATAGAGAAGTGCAGAGAATTTAATGTAAACCTATTCTCATGTTTTGTGGATTATTCAAAGGCATTTGACTGTGTACAACATCAGAAACTTTGGGAAATCATGAGGAATATGGGCTTTCCTTCACATGTAATACAACTCATAAAAATGCTCTATCTAGACCAACAAGCAGCAGTTAGAATAGATGGCGAGGCATCAGATTGGTTTGACATCAAGCAGGGAGTCCGTTAGGGCTGCGTGCTGTCACCCTATTTGTTTAACCTGTACGCCGAAAATATAATGAGAAATGTAAGAGATGATATAAACAGGGAGCTATTTGATGCCCTAAATATCGGCGGTCATGAAATACCAGAGATTCGATATGCTGATGATACAGCATTACTATCCACAACACAGAATGGCATAGAAAACATAATAGCTTCAACCCAATTGAATAGTGAAAATCACAACTTATATCTTAACATAGCAAAAACAAAGATAATACATACAGATAAAACTACTATGGAGAAAGAAATATACATTAATGGGGAAAAATTGGAGGTGGTTGAAAATTTTGAATATCTTGGGTCATTGATTACCAACAACGGCGACACAATGAAAGAAATTAAACGGCGACTATCAATTGCTCTTCAAAGACTAAAACAACTGAATAAATTATTGAGTGGGACAGACAGAACTACAAAAATTAGATTTTGAAGAGCATGCATCTTTCCCATTGCAACATACGCCTGTGAGACATGGACACTTACTAAACAAGCTGAACAGCGCATAAACGCCTTCGAATATAAATGTTATAGACGGGTTCTAATAATATCTTGGGTAAAGAAAAGAACAAATGCATCCATACTTCAAGAGTTGATTATTGAAGAAGGTTGGTTATTAAAGACGATAAAACAAAGAAAATTGAAATATTTTGGTCACTTGAAACGTCACGAAAGCTTGGAGAGAACAATAATGGAGGGGTATATGCCTGGGAAGAGAGGAAGAGGAAGGCCAAAGAAAAGATGCGTGCAGGATGTGGCGGATGATCTCCAGATGGGTGTATCAGACGCGGGACATCTTGCTTATGATCGAGAGGTTTTCCGGAAGGTTATTATGGGAGCGAGGTTCTGCAAAGGACATGCTACTGAATGAATTAATCTGCATTCCAGTTGAACTTTATAACGTGGAACCAATTCCCTTGTTGTTAAACAACCAATTATGTCAAAACACTCTGCAAAGCGCACCAGTCGATTCATAGAGGCACGAGAAAACGCCATGCATCGGCAAGTCACTTCACATGCTGCCAATATCACTGTAATCTGGGATGCATAAAATCTATTTCACAAAACAAAATATTCATAGAAAAATATTAACCGATATTATTTAAGATCATGCTTGAACAACTACTTACTGCTATGTGTTATAAACCAGAATACAACAGCGGTTAGCCGAACATACAACTTGATCTGACGTACTAATCAATCAGTTTTGTCTTCACACCCTGAAAAGCGCACCCATCGATACATAGAGACACGACAACACGCCATATATCAACAGGGCACCTCACATGATGATTAACAAAACATCATGCTAAGATTCAACTCAAACCAATTCTTCCCACTATCGACATGCCAGTGATGTACCCGAGAAGACAAGCAAGATGTTACGAAAAAGCACAACATCAGCAAGGCAACGTTGGGAGTCCACCGATCCGAAATGAAATCATCCAAATTGTTAGATGTTAAATCAATATGTTAATTTCATTGTAAGTAACAAATAAATATGTGATTCTTGCTATCAAACAGTATTAAATAATGTCAAAGAATTTCAACAATCATAGATATTAACTGTCATCTAGGACTTCCCAAAACATTCCAAATAATCTAATTATATTAATTTATTAATTTAATAACATAATTAAAGTTAATTATAATGATAAAATATAAATTCAATATCTATTAATTATATACCACCGTATTCAAATGCTCAACCGCCAACGGTAACTTATGCTACTATCAATTAATATATGTGTACAAATAACTACATACTGCTAGCTAATAAAATACCGCTTTATACTATAACGCTTAGTTTTAATAATAATAAAGTACTAACTAATTTATAACAAACCATAAACTGTTGATCACATTTGGAATAATCTAAACCAGTTGTAAAGCAATACATCACATGTAGTACCTGGTATTTACTTCACTACAGCTCATACTATCTACAAGTTCTAATCGTTTGTTTGTTGACATCTGCTAGTTAACTGCACACCAAAAGAAATAGTTATAGCTATAATTTCTAACACACTTGCTTTCTAAAAAGATATATTTATTCTTCAATGTTTTTTTTTTTGGTATCCATTATCCATTTCAGGACATCAATGCCAACATCAGCATCTTTCAGCTGATTGTTGATTTCTTTTCAAGATTACGCTCAGTAGTTTGCCATTGCTTTCTGACTTTCTGAGCGAACTGCTCACATACCCATAAGTTGCCGACGCGGAGAGAACCGTTACAAATTCTCGCGTACTTCACGTTACTCACGAAAGTGTACGGGATTACGGAGAAAGTCGTGTGACCCTTAGACCAGAGAGACGGGTACTTCAATTATATATATATATATATATATATATATATATATATATATATATATATATATATATACACACACACACACACACACACATTGAAGTATAAACATACCAATGTAGGAAGCAAGTGGCTTAGACATTGTAACTATAAATATGTCTTTTCGTGTGTAGTTAACTAGCAGATGTCAACAAACAAACGATTAGAACGTGTAGATATTATGATCTGTGGTGAAGTAAATACCTGGTACTACATGTGATGTGTAGTGCTTTACAACTGGTTTAGATTATTCCAAATGGGATTCACACACACACACACACACACACACACATACACACACACACCCACCCACCCACCCACACACACACACACACACACACACACACACACTGAATACTTTAAGAAGGAAATTGGAATAATAAATAATAAAACATAGATTCCAAGAATACTAGTTGGATGTTATAATATAAATAATATACGCTATGCAGATGACACAGTATTGGTGGCACATAAATCAACAGACCTACAACAATTGTTGAACACTGTAGTAACATAGAGTGCAAGGAAAGGACTCTCCTTGAATATCAAGAAAACAGTAACAATGGTGATATCAAAGAAAGTGGTGACACCAAAATGTGACATAGAAATAGAAGGAACAATTCTTAATCAAGTGGACAATTTTAGATACCTAGGGACATTTATAACATCAGAGGGAAGATGCACAACAGAGTTTAAGAGCAGTATAGGGCAAGCATAGGCTGCATTTCAGAAAATGAAGAGTATCTTGTGCAATAGGTCACTATCACTGAGTGTAAGAAAGAGAGTATGGCAGCGAATCTTGGAATGTAAATAAACAAATTAAGAAGACATTAGAAGCAACATAGATGTGGTTTCTGAGACGAATGTTGCGAATTACTTAGACTGCAAGAGTAACTAACAACGACTGCCTGTAACAGGCTAATGAAACTAAAACACTATTTACAACAATAAGACAGTGACAAACAGCTTTCTTTGGTCATGTAATGAAAAGAGGGGCATTGGAGAACATCGTGACAACTGGAAAGATCGAGGGGAAGAGAGGCAGAGGCAGACCAAGAGAAATGATGCTGAATGGATTGAGACGATGGCACGGAGGAATATCGGCAGCAGAGTTGATCCAGAAAACCAAAGACCCAGATCTGTGGAGAGTCATGAACGCCTAAGCCAGCTCGCATGGCACTTGATGATGATGACTATCTTGTAATTATCTGAGAAAAGACAAATAGAAGCAGGACTGGAATATGTAATGCCAATAACTATTTTTGAATGCAAAGAACTGACACCAATCTGTTCTCATGTTGCAGCGTGTGAAGTAGCCGATCAGTGTCTTTACGTGGACGACAACTTTGAATACAAATGTAGAAACATCACTTGCGCAAAGATTCCAATGGGCTCAAAATTCGAATACCAGTTACTTGTAACGAGAACACGTAGGTATTATGTGTATCTTACATATAACGAGGACGGGTTGGTATTATGTGTATCTGCCGTGCTGTGGGGCTTTGGTCTAGACTCTGTTGACTATAAAATGTTGACAACCAGCGTGGAAACTTGGACGGACCAGCAACCTTCACTAACAAAAGAAATCACCACAGGAGACGGACTCACAGGAAAACGTACCAGTCTCCGACCAGTCCCCCAGCTTACGTCACAGACATAAACGCTTATGCAACCAGTCCGAGGGAAGACTCACTCGTAAGAGCGCACAAGACAAGAAACTGGGATAAAACCCACAAAAACCACGGCTCTCAACAAAACCACCGCTGAGGAAGCAGGTTAGACGAGACCGAAGTTGGAATTTCTTTTTATATATATATATTGTTTTTTTTTTGTTGACAATTTGAATTGGAATAGGAATTAGTGGAAACTTGACCAAACCTGGCCTAGTCCCAGCCAGTCTGAACGTGCTGTGCTGCAATATGACCTGTTGATATATTAACATGTATATACCCTGTCTGCTTGTTTATTTCCAACCACACCAGAATGTCCTGGAGAAAAGATCCAGCGAGTGTTCACAACCCGCGATCTCTGAATTGATGCATGTCATTTTGCACGAAGCATGCTAGTCTTCACCCTTGACAGCATGCTTTGCGAATAAGTTACAATGACGAGTTAATAAGTAAATCACACAGTTCTGTGGGATGGCAGATAAATGTAGTTCGTGTTTTCTACAGGTGTCATTAAGTGACAGCAAAATCGAACTTTATATTCCCGTCCGTCAGGTGGCGCTGGGTGTCTCATGCGCATGCGCAGCCCATAAATAAAATGACGTCTGTACATACGGAGTGTACAACCAAAGAGTAACGTGCTGTTGTGCGTTTTTTGTTTCTTATGTGCGTGGGCAAAAGGACTGCCTGCAAAGGGCATACATAAGGACATGCTTTCTTTTTATGCTGACAAATGTTTGTCCCGTAAAGCGGTGCATAGCTGGGTAGAAATATTTTCTCAAGGACGCTCTAAAATTGTTGATGAAATCCGATCTGACCGTCCTGTTGAGATTGCAACAGAAGCACCCGTGCAGCGCGTGAAGGAGATGATTAGAGGTGACACGCGAGTAACAACAGACTGTAGCATCTGCAATAAGGTTATCGCATGGTTCATCATACAGCTTAATGCATGATCGATTGACATTTAAGAACGTGTGCTCAACGTGGATACCCAGACAATTGAAGGAGGAACACAAAATTAACCGATTTCGCCTGTCTTTGCATCATCTCTGTCGATACGAAGATGAAGGAAAAGACTTGCTGAACAGGATTTTTACTGTGGACGAATCATGGGTGCATCACTACTAGCCCGATCAAATCGTGCTTCATTGCAACGGAAACATCCTTCTTCGTCGTGTGTCCACAAAAATTCAAGGTTACGCCATTGACAGGGAAGGTTATGCTGACAGTGTTCTGGGATTGTCAAAGAATTCTTGTAACCAATTTCAAGAAGAAAGGCGACAATGTGAATTATGAATCCTACTTAGTTAGTAAGTCGCAGTTCCAACTTCACAGCAACGGGTAGTCCCCATTATGCTCCGTTCCTGTGCCAGTGAACATCACACAAAACGCTACCCACTGCCCAATGTGAAAAGTGGAAAAGACAGGAGTCTCGACAAACAACAGCCCGCACAGATACACTGTGCATAATGCCGCCGCCTGAATGTCAACACACCAGTCCCCCACGAAACACCCAATTCATCTCTGATGGAATCAGCAGTCATTTTCCTATCTGGATGTTTCCTAGATGTTCACCTACACAGTCCACGAACATACAGTTCATCACCGACGGCAGTGGCAGTCAACCAGAATCCCAGCAGCCACGCATTTCTGCATAAGGCAAAAACTGGTCAACTCTGGGACATAGCCATCTGCCATTGCTCCGAACATGCAGTCACGTTCTAAAAATAAAAACTTTGGCAGATTCAAAAGCATTTCACACGAAACTCACAGCTCACAGTGTCGCGCCACGCACTCACTCAGTAGCAGGGCGACGGAACCATCAAGCCCTCTTAGTCGCCTCTTTCGACATGCGTGGTAGGCTACACTGTTACTATTCTTTGCTTCCCTTATGGGCCCCGGCAACACACGGGAGTATGAATCGTACTGTGAAGTTCTATCGATGCTTCATGATGCAATTCGAAGAAAATTTCCAGGGCTGCTGACTAGAGGAGTATTGCTTCTTCATGACAATGTCAGACTACATACGGCTCGATTAACTCAGGAGAAAATTAACCAACTAAGGTGGGAAGTTCTGGAACATCCACCTTACAGCCCCGACTTAGCCCCTTAGCGATTTCCATCTTTTTGGTCCACTGAACACCCACCTTAGCGGGAGACATTTCGCGAATGACGCCGAAGTTGAATGTGAAGTGAAAGCGTAGTTTAGAAAACAGAGCAGGCAGCTCTGTGCAGCCGGTTTGGGAGTACTGATAACGATTGTATAAATGCATCAATGTTGGTGGAAATTATCTTAAGAAATAAAGTGACAAAGTATGTATAAAAATAAACTGGTTTCAAGTTGTTATCATATATAGTTAACGGAGGTGCGCAAATGGGAGGGTACATGACTATCCAGTTGCCAGAAAATGCAACCTACAGGTAAAATGACAGGGCAGTCCAGATTCTTGGCAGACAGCTGGTCTAGGATCGAAGTTCCGAAAGGCGGGCATTTAGAGAATTGTTTCGCTGATCCGGTAGCTTCTGCAGCTTGTTTTGTCCAAATTTATTGGTAGTACCTCTCCTCAGGAGTGAACTAGGCAGACCAAGAGAGGGATCATGATGCGTGGGCAGCTCATACTTTGTTCTATAGGGAGGTATAACTCCATCCCTGGTCTTCACCGGTCTCGGAATGTATATGTTCTTATAGTTTTCCTGTATATGAAGGTTACATTGTCCCTTTATATAATTGTTGAACCGTTCCTTATGTGAGTTTTGCACTTTCCCTATATATGAGATTTTAACTGTCCCTGTATGTGAGTGTTGTACTTTTCATGTATATTTGTGTAACACTTTCCCTGTATATGAATGTTGAACTTTCCCAGTAAATGAGTGTTGAACTTCCCATGTATAGCTGTGTAGCACTTCTGCCTATTTGTGTAGCACTTTCCCTGTATATGAGTGTGTTACTTTCCCTGTATGTGAGAGATGAACTGTCCCTGAATGCGAGTGTTGGCATTTCCATGTATATTTGTGTAGCAATATCCATGTATATGTGTGAAGTACTTTCCCTGTATATTTTTCTAGCACTTTCCCTGTATATGTGCTTTGTACTTTCCCTGTATATGAGTGTTGAAATGCCCATTTATGTGATTCATGAAATGTCCATGTATATATGTACTTTCCCTGTATATAAGTGTTGAACTTTCTCTGTATGTGCGCATTGTATTGTCCCTGCATATGGATATTGTACTTCTCGTTATATGGGAATTGTACTTTCACTGCATATGCATTTTGAACTTTCCATGTAAGTGAGCGTTGTGCTTTCCCTGTATATGAGCGTTGAACTTTTCCAGTATATTCGTGTAAAACGTTCCCTGTACATACGTATTCAACTTTCCTTGTATATGTGCATTGTACATTTCACGTATGTTTGTGTACCACTTTCCCTGCATATGGGTATTGTACTTTCACGTTAAATTAGTGTAGAACACTCTCTGTATGTGAGTGTTGAACTTTCAGTGCATGTGTGCTTTGAGCTTTCCCTGTATATGAGTGTTGTAATTTCCCCTTTATGGGAGTGTTGAACTTTGCCTGTATATGAGTGTTGTACTTTCCCCTTTATGGGAGTGTTGAAATTTCACTATGTGAGTGTTAAACTTTCACTTTATGTGAGTGTTGTACTTTCCCCTTTATGGGAGTGTTGAACTTTCACTGTATGTGCGTTTTGTACTTTCCCTGTATATGAGTGTTGTACTTTCACTTTATGTGAGTGTTGTACTTTGCCTGTATTTTTTTTTACAATTATAAGGTCTTTTCCGTCAATTTGTAGATCTTCAAGCATCCTTATCATGTTGACATGTCTCACTTTATCGAAAGCCTTAGTGTAGTCAATAAAACAAAGTTGTAGATCTTTGTTTACTTCTATAGAATGTTCAATTGCTGTTCTCAGTATATACACCGCATTTACTGTACCCTTGCCTTCTACAAACCCACATTGTTCCTCTCCTATTTCAGGTAGTATTTTCTTCCTAACTCTTTGCATGATAATTCTTAGCAACATCTTCGTGATGTGACTCATTATACTAATTCTTCGATGCTGATCACATTCCACTTCATCTGAATTCTTTGGGATTGCAATCGGGGATTGCATGTCAATAATAAAGAAACTATGCATAGAGATAAGAAAAACATCATGGCTGAATGCAGGCAGACAAAACACGTTAACCACAGCACTGTCGCGGGACTGAGTGATGCTTATTTTTCCTCCGCCAGGTTGTATGGACTACTTCCGTAAATGCCATGAAGACGGCACAAAACGACTTACATATTATGATCCCGAAGACGGTTTTAGTTTCTGCAGTTGTCGGGCATATAGTAATGGCGATTACGTCCTGAAATGCAAAATGTATGCGTTGAATTGGTCGCAATAATTACTACAACCAGGCATGCGATTCAAACATACTTTGCGGCTTCACTTGAATATCAAATAATCTAGATATTCTCTAATACACAAATGTCAAAGAATCTATATATATCTCACACATGGATGTCAAAATAGTCTACATTATCTCTAAGACTTGAATGAAAACCATCTATATTATCTCTAACGGATGTCAACCAATCTATATTATATCTTTCACTCAAATGTCAACAATCTATGTTAGCACTCATAAAAGAATGTTAAACAATGTATATTATCTCTAACATCTAAATATCACACAATGTATATTATCTTTGTCGCATTTTTTATATCCTAATTATCTCTATCACACGCATATTAAACAAATGTATGTGTTATCTCTCAGCTTATGTGGACTACGCTTGGGTTCAAGGCGAGAGAACAAACAGAAACCAACAAAGAATATTATCTGTAACACATTCATGTCAAGTAATCTATACTGTCCCTACACATTCATGTCATATAAATTATACTGTCCCTACACATTCATGTCAAATAATCTATATTGTCCCTACACATTCATGTCAAATAATCTATACTGCCCCTACACATTCATGTCAAGTAATCTATATTGTCCCTACACATTCATGTCAAGTAATCTATATTGTCCCTACACATTCATGTCAAGTAATCTATACTGTTCCTACACATTCATGTCAAATAATCTATACTGTCCCTACACATTCATGTCAAATAATCTATACTGTCCCTACACATTCATGTCAAATAATCTATACTGTCCCTACACATGCATGTCAAATAATCTATACTGTCCCTATACATTAATGCCAAATAATCTATACTGTCCCTACACATTCATGTCAAATAATCTATACTGTCCCTACACATTCTTGTCAAATAATCTTTACTGTCCCTGCACATTCATGTCAAATAATCTATACTGCCACTACACATTCATGTCAAATAATCTATACTATCCCTACACATTCATGTCAAGTAATCTATACTGTCCCTACACATTCATGTCAAATAATCTATACTGTCCCTACACATTCATGTCAAATAATCTATACTGTCCCTACACATGCATGTCACATAATCTATACTGTCCCTACATACGAATGTCTAGCCACGTATTGTGTCTCCTACATACGAATGTCTAGCCATGTATTGTGTCTCCTACATACGAATGTCTAGCCATGTATTGTGTCTCCTACATACGAATGTCTAGCCATGTATTGTGTCTCCTACATACGAATGTCTAGCCACGTTTTGTGTCTCCTACATACGAATGTCAATCTATACATTGTATCTCTAGCACAGTTATGTAAAACAATCTATAGTATATCTAACATTCGAATGTGTATTACCTCTAAAGCATGTCAAGCAATCCACGTTATCTCTAGCTGTGTAGTGGCAAACAGCCTACACTATCTGTAATACAGTAATGTAAAACATAGTCACGTGAAACAATCCATACTATTTATCCTTATATATATATATATATATATATATATATATATATATATATATATATATATATATATATATATATATATATATATATATATATATACACATATATATATATATATATATATATTTTTTTTTTTTTTTTTTTTTTTGCATATCCTTTACAGGACATCGCTGTCAACAGCAGCATCTTTCATCTGTCTAATGATTTCTTGGCAAGATTACGCTCAGTAGTTTGCCATTGCTTTCTGAGCGGCCGGCTCAGTGTCCCGCAAGTCACCAGCGGGGGACGAACCACGCCCAGCTCGCTCCCGCTACGAGACTCTGCGTGACAAACGGGATTACGGAGAAAGTGTTGTAACCCCTCAGCCAGAGAAACCGGCTATATATATATATATATATACATATAATACTGTCGTGTTATCTCTAACACACCAATGTTAAACAATCTATAGTATCTTTCCCAAGTAATCTCAAACAATCTATATTAACTCTAACACATCAGTGTCAAACCATCGCTATGTACTTGGTGAGATGCAGCGAAGTATGCTAGGCAATAAATCGTACAATCTATAGTTTGGGTCTTCGTTAGTCAAATTCACCACAGGCAAGCTTCGGGCAGAGTGGCCTGCTTCGCTTCACGGGTGGCAAGCATCGCCTGGATCTTTTCTCCGGGGCATGCTGGTGTGCTGGGGAATGAACAATCGGACAGATTGGCTGGCTCGGCAAAACTTGGTGGAGTATTGATGCATGATAGTGTAGACGTGGTTGCGGCCTTTTTGGGAGCACGTGTACACCTCGGAGGAGCAAATGGATCACCATGGTCTGGCAAGAATGCGACAGCGAGGAGTGACGAGGGGATCTGGCCGACACTAGACGCTCAGAGAAAAGGCAAGACGTACATATAATCAGATTGCTACTGGTACTATTGGTGTTGGAACTCTTCGCTAGCTGCTGAGGATGGGGACGGAGCGCTTATTTGAATGCACCGAATGCCGTGATGTTGTTTAGTAAATCAATCAATCAATTCACCACGGGAAAACATTGATTTGAATCTCTATTATCTCGAGCACACAAAATCCAAACAATCTAGTCTTAACATATGAACGTCAAACAACCTATATTGTGTCTTATAATTTCTTACAGTCGGTGCCATCCCATGTACAATCACAATTCAGTAACACCCACATACGTCTTGGAGTGTTCAACATGCATGCAGTGATAATCAAATGTGTCTTTAACATTTACATTAATTTCCCTTAAGGCTTACATTTCAATAACATACGCAACAAATAGGGTAGACAGAGATGGTGAAGATACCACAGCGAATACAAACTTCATGTTCTAGATCTTGAACACATGACAGTGATTTGTGTGAGGTGTAATAAGTAGACTGTTAATATGTGTATGTTCTACACAATTAGATTATTGTTTCTCTTTATGTTACCACACAACGCAGCTGTGATTATCTTTCCTAATTAATTAAAATTAATGATTTAGAACAGTCGTAAACTTAAACTGGCTTTGTTTTACTTCATTCCTTTATTGATGTATTCCTTCTTTTAGTGATTCATTCATTTCTTCAATGAATCATCCATTCATTCATCGATCCATTCTTTCATTCTGGGTTGGGCTAGTGGCATTCATCACTCGACGACTCATCAAAAGGAGGCAAATCTGGTAGTAAATTGCAACAACAGAAGTTACACTCATTGTCTATCTCCGTCTCTCTGATGTATTAATTAAATTCATGCATGTATGCGTCTGTCTGTCTGAATATATTTAATTAAGTGTGATGAATGTATATATTTAAATGTGCGTTTATACAGACGGTATATACAGACACATGACCGTAACACATGACCGCAACACATGATCTTTATATTTTAGGCTTTGTGCTATGGAGAGGCAATAACTCCATCCCTGGTCTTAACCGGTCTCGGAATCAAAGCGAGAGGCAACTGTTACGGGTTATAAGTCCCTGTCAATTGGCGTAGACATGGGGCGCCACGCGTTGCCTCTGACGGTGGGAGACACCTACATGTGTCACTGATCAGCTACCACCCGCTTCAAACTGGGCAGCCCCTGGCCAATTAGGTACTGGTCCGCCACAGCCTGCCTGCTTCAGTGGGTGCTTGGGGCTAGGACAACATCTTAATCGCAGGCTGTAAAACCAATGCACCATGTACTAATAAAAAGAAAAATAGAAACCTCAAGCTACGGCTTGCAACCTGGAAAGTGAGAACCATGTGTCCAGGATTTTCCACTGACTTGACCAATATTGATGATGTGAGAAAAACGGCTGTGATTGATGCCGAAATCAATCGTCTTAACATTGATATTGCTGGCCTGCAGGAGACTTGCCTCGCCGAGGAAGGGTCACTCAGGGAAAACAATTGCACCATTTTTGTTTTTGGAAGGGTAGAGAGCAAGCAGAAAAAAGGCAAAACGGTGTGGGCTTTACAGTGAAGAATTCGCTACTGGGAATGATTAAAATTCCAACAAGAGGAAATGAAAGACTATTATCCCTGCGCTTGGCAACCTGTTGTGATTTTGCAACCATTATTACTGCATATGCACCGACACTCGATTCCTCTGATGATGTGAAGTATTCGTTCTATGAGGACTTAGACTTCCGTGATCAAGGCAGTTCCAAAATCTGATTACATTTATATGCTATTTATTTATTTTCATTTATTTTATACTATTCATTCATATTACACAATCAAACGGATTCTGGAAAGAAGTATGTCACTCTTAATTCTTTCGACATCTGAAAATCTCTCCCCAAAAATGCTTCTTCAAGTCATGAAAATTTCTTTTCGGAAAATCAAGGTTAATATCTTCGGCGATTGTAGAGCAAAACTCTTTTGAACCAGTGAATATGAGATAAGTTTTCTCCTTTCAGTTTGCTTCAAACAATGACAGCTATCTCCGATATCCTTTGATGGCTCTGTGGAGATCACAGACGAGGTTATCATTTCCCTGAAGTTTCAAATGCAGTTCATTCATGTGGGATGTAATGTCTACAAAAAATGACAACTTCGACAGCTAGGTAGATTCTGAAAGTACAGACTGACACCACGAATGAACACGAAAAGTTGTGACGTGCTCGAGAGATCAGTAGACTCATCCCGCGCCACAGAATACCATAAGTTCCTAGTTTTCTTGCATATCTGTAGCACTGTGTTCTCTCCAAGTTCTTCTGATCTTCGCACAACTGAACCTGCCGAAAGGCTGATAGTTCCAAACAAATCGGCTTTCTCAGGACACAAATCATTTGCTGCTTCCATCACACACTCTTTGATGAAGTTGCCATCCGTAAACGATTTTCCTCGTTATGCCATCTTATACACTATTTTGTAACTTGTACGAGTGACAGATTAATTTTCAGTAAACTTTCTCGTGAAGAGATTTCTTTGTCTTTCTAAACCACGTTTTATGGACTCATGTATCTCAGTGCGTAACTCTCCAGAAACCTTTGATTATGTTGATAGATGTTTTGTTTCGTATTGATGCCGAAGTTTTTACTCTTTCAAAGCGGCAACACTTCACTGCCTATTACGCATTTGGTTTTATGGTCCTTTGTGTCCACAAAGAAGTACTTTACTCCACCATTCTTCATTGAAAACTCTGCGTCCACTTTTCCTTTCTTAGTAGCGATAATGAAGGGTGAACTACTCGTGATCTGAAAATGAAAGAGAGATTGAATTATAAACATAATTAAAATCCTATTGAAACACACGAAGAGCAGAGAACTAAGGGTCACTGGTGAAGCTACGGCTCACCAAAGGTATATTAAAGTTTACAGGTACCTTTGTTAATAGAATATATCTCATAATAAGGTTTGCAAAGTATCTAATATGAATAGAGTCGGCCTACATAAACAGCCTAGAGCAGGGTTTTTCAACAGGGGTTCCATGAGGCAGCGAGGAGTTCCGCCGAAACAGACCGAAATCGCCTAAATGCAACATGTCTGCCCATCTGGTTTATTACATACAGTACGACAGACCCATGGATTATCGTACAGAGTTCCTTGAGCAACGTAAACATTTGCGTATGGATCTGCTCCAGCACAAAGGCTGAAAAACACTGGCCTAGAGACCAACTCGATTAACACATGGCCGGGGAATTCTTCTGAACTGGGGTTAATAGTTTCGTAATAACACGAGTCTTTTATGACAATTTTATGCACTGTTTGTTACTTTATTGCCTCTTTTCACACTTGTAGTTCACTTAAATATCACTGTCAAAGAAATATGTGTCACATACCTATACAATGGAAGACAGGCATTAGGAAGTAAATATTTCTGGAGCAGCGGACCTGTGTTGACAGGCGGACGCATCTGTGGGATGGAAAGATGCGCGCGCACGCGGTTGTGTGAGTGTCTGTGTGTGTTTGTTGCCATGGATAATGTCAGAGAGTAGGCGGCATTACCACGAGCCGGGGAGGATTTTTGATGGCGCGAAATAAGCAAACATTACAATAAATAAGAACATCTCCATCCGTCCATCATGTGCCATGTCGATAAGCGTGGGCGGTCATATTTTGCCATCTCACTAGATCACCAGAGTCGTGGATCATCTCCTTGTTCCTGTCTCGACCATGCCACGTGGCCAAGCCATCAAGGTATTTACTTCTCAGTCTTCCCATTGGTATCTTCCCTTCGATATTGCCAGTTGACACCAAGTTCTCCAAGTCATTTCTTCTCATAACATGCCCAAAATATTTTAACGGTCTACGTCTAATGACTCTAATCAGTAGAATATCTAGATACAATAATTTATAATTGAAAATAGTCTTGTGTACTTATAAATTATTTATCTATGTATATAAAAGAGAATGTTTGTTTGTGTGTTCTTTATGCGTTCCCGAACGGTCCATCCGATTGAGATGAAATTTTCTACAGATGTTCTCACTCCCGCGGATCCAACTGAAATAGTTAGTTAGTTAAAAATCAAAAAATGTTTCCTCAAGCACAAAAGAAAAAGGCATTATGAGCTTCAGAAACAGACGAAGAAATGTACCGCCATCTTGCTTCAAGGGAACTCACTCATCAATTTTTAATTTTTACACAACAGAAAAAGGCCTTACAAGCTTCAGAAACAGACGAGCAACGGGAATGGGAACGGGAACATCAGAAACAGACGAGAAACGAGAACGGGAGCAGGAGCCGAACGCGTACTCTGAGTGATTAGAGAAATATATTTGAACGTATAATGACTACTTATATGAATTAAATGAGATACTCCCCGCCAGGGGCTTGACGACGCCCGACAGGGTCAGTTAGTATTTCATAATTTCAAACAATAATTAGTCAAATTAAAAGTGTTAGGTGTATTAGCAAAAGGGAAGAAATATGATTTAAGTATGTTCACGACAGCTACTAATGCTTTTGTTACACAGGCCATGTTCATGTTGAGTCTCATCTCATCTGATATCATCTTGTTCATCTTGTACCTTGCTGTGTCGAGGTGATGCATAAAAACCGAGGCAGTGTCTGTTTATGGGCTTCATATATCCATCTTCCCGTGGACTCTGCTATTCCCTCTGTCCATCATGTACGTGGTCGGCCTCTTCCTCTGCTTCCATTTCCTTTGTACATCATTGCCTGTTGTGGTATACTGTTAGTTGGTAATTTAGTTACATGGCCAAACCATTTCACTTGCTACCTTCTGATAAAATCTAGCACTGGTATAACCCCACTTTAGTCCTGATTTCTTCATATCTGATTTTCTCTCTTCTTGACACATTGAGTATTCTTCTCAGGAATCTCATTTCTGTTGTGATTTTCCTTTTCTCTTTCTGTTGTCATCCAGGTTTGGCAATTTTAGCATAGAGTTGGTAGGAAGATTGTGTTTTTGAGTACTTTCTTAGCCCTATAATACTTCTGAGTTTTTCTATGAGCAGTATGAAAATCCTCTCCTTGCTTACTACGACACAAAAAAATGTGACCAAGGGGAGTCCGTCCCCATTGGCCCATATCCTTGCAGTCATGGTTTTCCGGTCTACACCATGAGGACATAGGGTGTTCATATTGAGTACTTTTTCAAAAATCAGAATGAGGTTGAGTTATAGACTTCATTCTTGTTGTGCTCACATGCTTTGAACTCAAGCGTAGTCTGTGACACTACTTCAAGTAATGTTGGTTTAGCATTTAAGTCCAACTGTCCGGTGTAGGGGTTGAACCGTCAGCACACCAGATGTTTAAGAACACATGTCCTTATCCATTCGGCCATGCTGACCTACATATACTTATTCTGAAGTCCTGACCAGAAACCAAATGATCTCAAGGACTGTGCTGCAGAACTCTCTTGTCCTTCTGTAAGCTCAGAAAACAGCAGGGCGTGTACATCAGTTCACTTACTTCATATAAGGGGAGAGACATGTTAGGATATAACCCGGTCATGGTTCAACACATCATAAAATGACTGGCAACAATGACTTTGTTGGTCATGTTTCCTCCACAGGTTTAAGGTATCTCATTGCCACAGCGAACAGACAAGCTGAAAAACATCTATGACAGTGGAAATGTGGTTTCTGAGAAAAAAAAAAAAGAAGAACAGATAGAAAAACCAATGAGCAAGTCGTACAAGAAGCAAATGAAAACCGTACACTGATTGGAGAAATTAGGTGGAGTAAAAATTTGTTGGGCACATTATGAGAAGAAATAAACTAGAGAACTTGGTGACAACAGGCAAGATTGAGGGGAAATGAACCAGGGGAAGGCAGAGAAGTACATATCTGGATGACTTGACACATGGCATGGTCAAAAGAAGAACACAGAGCAGATCTACAACTGTTGATAGTGGACAATCGCGAAATATGACCACCCACGCTTATCAGCATGGCACATGATGAAGATAATTTAATTGGTTTTGGAAAAAAGAATGACCAAGTCTGATGAAAGGAGAGGTATGAAATGATGTGGAGATAGCCACACTGATTATGGATTGCTTATTTACATCCTTTTACCTTAGGAAATTGTGGAATTGGCACTGGAATGTTAGAACTATGTATGAATTGAAAAAGATGGCACAGATGGTAGAATAATATAAGGAGGACATTGCAGGCGCTACATGAGATTGCAGCAGATAGGATGACTTGGCATGAGTTGGCTGAAGGCTTATACACCAGCAGAGGATAAACAGCAGTAGAAAATGACTCTAACCCAATGCTCAGAGGACTTCGCGTGAAAAACAATTTGAATGCAATGTAATATTCCAAACTGATGGTACAAAGCGGAGAAAATTTGAAAGAAAACATTTACAGACTTTAGATATGAGATAATAAATTAAAATTAAATAGTTTACAAATACTATTTGCATATACACAACCACCATTATGACTACTGCCATTCGATCTGCCACATTGCTTTCTTCATTCTTCCATCTTTCTCCCCTCAGTAGTTTTCACAACTTCCATGAGTGTGTTATTCACATACTCAGTTTCGGCTCAGTCAGGATTTATCATAGAAGCACCAACAAAGCTAAGACCAGAATATCAATCTTCTACACCAAGCCATCACCAAATGACAGAAAATTGTTCCATAAATGTCAAGACTGCAGTAGCAGCTGATGTCACCAGTAGTTTCCAGGATGTACAAAGGGTGGTTAATGTTTTTATTTTATAAATTGATAATTATACATTCTCAAAATGTGTTAAATAGTTTTTAAAAACAATTAGCAATACTTAACTAATGTTAAAATGTTAAGTGTGTACATTTATAACACAGTTTGAGAGTTAACTTTATGTAACCTACTTGTGTATGGTTATATGATGGTGACATCATGCCACATGTCATATTTAATTAGTAAAATTGAATATCACCAAGGAATTATTTCACATAACTATGAAGCATTATAGCAGAAGTAAGTTGGGGGGAAATAGGAATTAAAAATGCAGATAGCTCAAAACCTGAGAATTTTCGTCATAAAGATTTTCAGATAGCAGTCTAGCACCACATAGTTTGCTAAGATATGACTACAAAAATAGTTTGAAACAGTATTTTTAAACTAAATTAGTGTCAATTTGTGTATGCACGTACATAATTTGCCATGTTGGAGGAAATATTCAGTGAATATGGAAATAGCTCAAATCTGAGAGTTTTATAACACATGCGGTAAGGAAGTTTAAAATAAATTCTAAGATGGCTGATCACTAGATAATTAGGCTCAAACAATTTGTGACATATCGCTGGCCATGAATTTTCCCCACACATCCGAAGTTGCTGGATGACTAGAAGATTAGTCTAAGACAATGTGCTGACACTAGTATAACCATAAAAGTAATAATCTGCCCCACTGGACCAATTTTTCTTTGGAAAAATTGAGATAGCTCAAAAATTAGAAATGTCAACAGGTCGCCGGTTGACAAAATTGAGATAGCTCAAAATTCAGAAATTTCAACAGGGTGCCGGTCATGGATGGATTTTGCCCAAAATATAAATGTTTCTGGACTACTAGGAAATTAGTCTATAACAATGTCCTAACACTAGAAATGACCATAAATATAATAATTTATTCTCCTGAGTCAATTTTTTTTTGGACAAAATTGGGATAGCTCAAAATCGAGAAATTTCAATGTGGGTGCCGGTCATGGATGGATTTTTCCCAAAATATAAAAGTTTCTGGATCACTAGGAAATTATCTAAACAATGTGCTGACACTAGACATGACCATAAAAGTAATAATTTATACTCCTGGGGCAATTTTGTTGACAAAATTGAGGTAGCTCAAAATTGAGACATTTTAACAGGGCGCTGTTCATGGATGGATTTTGCCCAAAAATAAAAGTGTCTGGATCACTAGGAAATTATTCTAAATCAATAACTATGAGGAATGTAAATACGTCCTCGCCAAACAGACCATACTACTTGCCACCATTGCATAGCAAGTGGACTGCAATCAATGTACAGCACACGAGAGATCTGTTTTGTTTCCTTATCGGAGCAGGCTAGGTCTCCGATCTCTTTACTTGAGAGATCAGGTGGGGTGTGATATCATTAGATATCAATTGCTATCTCCCAGCGCTATCCAGGGATCGAACCCGGTACCTTTTGGGTCTGAGGATGATACCGTAACCTTTCAGCCACGGCTACACCCTGTTCCATGTCCTATATGCCACTCTGGTTTAGTTACTGGCAATGTCTCTTATTCTGTCTCTATGTGTCTCTTTGTTTCTGTCTCTTTCTCTTTGTGTCAGTATATGTCGTTGCGCCTCTGTATACGACTTCATGTAACTATGTGTATCTCTGTGTCGTTATACTTCGCTACGTCTATGTGTGTGTGTGTGTGTGTGTGTGTGTGTGTGTGTGTGTGTGTGTGTGTGACATGTCCATGCATCTCTGTGTAGCTCCATGTAACTGTCTGTCCTTGTAGCTCGTTACGAAATGGACCTCGGTAATGATGGGTATATCCAGTACTAAAATGGATTACAGGCACCACAAAATGAAGAATAATAGGCATAAATGTAAACGAACGAACGATCTTTATTTTCAAAGGGTTAAGAATTGGGCACACAGGCACGTCTTACATTCTGCCCTTCTTCTCTATTTCCTCTTATACATTATTTCATGTATTATATCATCGCATAAAGGCGATGCTTTGAAGTATACACAATTTCACATTCAATCCCATTCAACAATATTCACACATTCATATGTTAGCGGTAAGATTTATGAAATAATGATGTTTCATAAAAGCACCCACTTGATTAGTTGGTCTCCCTGGCCGAGGCGTTAGCAGCTTTCTCTGTAACCCCGAATACTCTTGTGGTTGACGTGAGCGCACGATAATTGAAAGCGGTTCGAGTCACGCCAATGGCTTATGAAAGAATGGAAAGCAATGGCAAACTACTGAGCGTAATCTTGCCAAGAAATCAACAAATAACTGAAAGAAGCTGATGTTGACAGCGATGTCCTGTAAAGGATATTCAGAACACACACACACACTATTGACGACACCTCTGAACACTCCAGTTTCATTGTGTAAGGATTATGTTAGTTTAGTTTAGTCGATGGCTCAATGGGTGTTACCCATAAGTGCTCCGTTCTCCTCATAACTCAAACCTGAGTCTGGAGAAACTCAGCTCAGTGCTCGAACTCCATAGCAAGGATTCTTAAATACTTTGTTTAGAAATTTAACTCGAAATTTTGCCCGGGCACCGCCGTTAGGCTACTCTTTTTCGATTTTCAACTGCCACGGGATTTTTTTACGTGCGCAACAATACTCACGGGCGTCTGATCTCACTACCCAGAGACCAGGGGAAATTTTATTACTAGAAGTCCACGTGAAAAGGTCCTGGTCATCACCATGACTTGAACCCGGGACCTCCATCACTCGAGGTGCACACCATACCTGGAGACCAGGCAGCCCCCCCCCCCCCGAATTGTGTGAGGTACTTGCCATCAGTTCATTCTCGTGCTGCACGAGTAATTCCACTATTTAACGCTGATTTTTCCATGTAAAGATATATAATAAATAAGTCGTGGCGTGCTGATGAGCGTATTCTAGCCTAGGAATCAACATACAGCTGAAAGATGCTGGTGTTGACCGTAATATCCTGAAACAGGATGGAAACGCGAAAAAAAGAAGAAGATATATAACACATTTAATACCATGCACGTCATCTGTGACCCGTATAATTATATATTGCACATAAACAGACATTAAAAGAAGAGAGGCAGAGGCAGACCAAGAGAAATGATGCTCGACGGATTGAGACGGTGGCATGGAGGAATATCATCAGCAGAGTTGATCCAGAACACGAAAGACCGTGATCTGTGGAGAGCAATGAACGCATACGCCAGCCGGAAGGGCACTTGATGATGAAATTGAACGGTGACAGCAGCAGCAGCAGAAGAAGAAAAAACGAGGAGGAGAGGGGGGAAGAGGAGGGATTAGGAGGGGGAGGAGGAGGAGGGCGGAGGAGGAGGAAGAGGGAGAGGGAGGGAGGAGGAGGATTAGGGAGGAGGAGGGATTAGGAGGAGGAGGAGGAGGAGGGAGGAAGAGGGTGGAGGAGGAGGAGGATAGGGGACGAGGAGGGGAGAAGGAGGAGGAGGAGAGAAGAGGGGGGAGGAGTTGGAGGAGGATGGGGAGGGGGAGGAGGAGGATTATAACGCATTTGCCTGTAGATAACTGTAGCGAAAAGGTCCACCTATTTGAGAATTATGGAACAATTTTACATATATAGCAATGCTATTAGAAGTAATGTCCCATCGCTATATATACATTATAATGTAAATTAAAATATTAAATAGTATTAAGTAAATAACTGTTTTTACACTAACAAACTATGACAGTTGGCAGCACGGGCATGAGAGGAAGACGTGTAGAAAATTTCATCTGAATCGGATGGACCGTTCGCGAACGCATAAAGGACATACATACATACAGACAGACAGACAGTCTCTTTTATATATATACTAGCTGACCCTGCCCGGCTTCGCCCAGACCCTGGTGGGGAGCATCTCATTTAATTCATATAAGTAGTCATATAAGTTCTCGT